>VMBQ01000071.1:265852-348015 GCA_007657795.1 Dreissena rostriformis | reverse complement strand
GACAGACAGACAGACAGACAGACAGACAGACAGACAGACAGACAGACAGACAGACAGACAGACAGACAGACAGACAGACAGACAGACAGACAAACGGTCATGGCAATTTCAATATACCCCTTTACTTTGTAACGGAAGGATATTATTTCACTAAATTGTTAAGATATAAGTCGCACGTGAATAATTTCTTTTTGTGAACGCCTGTGGAAAATGTTTTATATATGACACCCTTCTGAATTTTGTCTTCCGAAGGAATATTGTTGTGCAATTGCCATCAAGGATATTCACACTTAAAATTGTATTTTAGTATACTTGACATGTTCGGGGTATAGTACATATTGCACTTGTAGAGTTCTAGCTTTCATAGATTTTTATGAAAACCATTGTTGGTACTTTAAGACATACGCATGGTTTTATTCTCCAACACCATGGCATTTCACAATAAGGCATGGAATAGACATAAAGCTTTTTCGCAACTGGAAAACGAACACATATTTAATGTATTTGAATTATGAATTTGCATATTATAAAATCACATATATTGCAATAGGAAACTTTTTTCTGTTAATATAGACACTGCAATCCAAAACAAAGTCTCAATATCAAAACGCAAATGCATATTTCTGTTTCAGACACTGACCGAAGGTAACTATAACGAGTTTTCCATTATAATATTCAAAATAATCATACAGGTCGTATAAAGAAACTACGCAATTTGTTCAATATCAGCGAACATTTGAAATTATGTCATACACACCTAAAGCAAGCAGGGAATCGGTATTTTGATCATTAACACATTGATAATGTAAGAAATTAATGAGATCCAAGCATTTGTCCTAATGTTTTAAACATGAAATACTTGCATTATTTCAATCTATAAAATATATACAAAATGATTGTAATGAGAACCATATATATCGTTTATTTGCATCCGGTGAAACCGTTAATAATAAAAAAAGTGAATTATTGTATTACCTCATAATATAAACTCGTTTCTAATTATGCTGAACTAATAAAATACAAATTTTTCGTATAGAGATACACATGATTATAGACATCTTGGACTACATGACCAGACCAGGATTAATACTCTTGAAGACGGTGAGAAAACTTATTTTCTGTAAACTAATATTTTAATGTATTAGACTTTTATCAATGCTGGAAGTACCATTGGAATGACAGTCCATTCAAGCAATCATAAAAATAAGGAAAATAATGTAAATATGATTTTGTTTACCTTGTAACGGAGAGAATAATATTTCACTAATTGGTTGAGATAATAATCGCACGTGCACAATTTCACATCCACAGGAACAATACATGCAATTGTGAATAATGTACATTGTACAATTTAGGTTAACGCCTGAGAACAATTTTGTGTCTATGAAACCATTCTGAGGTGTTTATTTAGAAGGTGCATTCTCATGCAATTGTCATCAGCAATATTCACTCATACATCAATTTTTTGTATAATTGACATTTTCAGAGTGTAGAACGTATTGCACTTTTAGTTCAAATAGTACATTTCTAGCTTTCATAGATTTTTATGAAAACCTGTGTTGGTTTTCGTCACCAACTGAATTGTATATCAAAATTATGCAAAGAATTAATATAAAGTTTTTTTCACAACGGGAAAACAAATAGATAAATAATGTAATTGAATTGTTAATTTGTATTATATAAAATTAGGTATAGTGCATATGGAAATCTTCTTTTCCGTTGACATAGACACTATAAGGCAAAGCAAAGTCTCGATATCAAAACGCAAATGCATATTTCTGTTTCAGACAATGACCGAAGGTAATATTAACGAGTTTTCAATTATCATGTTTAAAATAATCATACACGTGGTTTAATATAAATACGCAATTTGTTCGCATATCTTCGAAAATGTTCAAAAGCGGATATCAGGAATTTAATTAGAATTTTGCATTACGTGATTTTCTGTTTATAAACAGTGCTGTTAATGTTCATAATATTATAATGCATCCACCACATTAGTTGCGCGTTTTATTCTGTATGGTTAATTGAACGGTAAATGCAGTTTAACTGAAACCATATTGAAACAGCCCAACAATTGGTAGGTGCTATGCGTATAAATAGTTATGATATAACGTTTATTACGTGTTAATTAGATCCAAGCATTCTTAATAAATGTGAACAACACGAAATAGCCGCAATTGCAATCTATAAAATACACAAACTAATTTTAACGAGAACTTATTATATCGTTAATTAGCATCAAGTGAATCTGTTTATACTAAGAAAGCGGAAGATTTTATTACTTCATAATATATACACTCGTTTTTAATTATGCTGAATTAATACAATACATATGTTTCGTATAGGGATACGCATGAAGACCAGACCAGGCTTAAACATTTTGAAGACGGTGAGAAAACATATGTTATGTAAACTAATATTTTTATGTGTTAGGCCTTTATCAATGTTGCAAGTACGATCGTGTTCTATATTTCATAATACATAAAATACTCATTTGCTGATTTTCCATTCAATCAATTATAAAAAATAAGGTAAAGAATGTAATATGAAATTTATTATTTACCTTGTAACGAAGATGATAATATTTCACTTATTGGTTGAGATTATAGTCGCACGTGCACAATTTTACATCCACATGAACAAACGATACATGAAATTGTGAATAACGTACATTGTACAATTTAGGTTAACGCATGCGAACAATTTTGTGTCTATGAAACCGTTCTGAGGTGTTCATTTAGAAGGTGCATTCTTCTGCAATTGTCATAAGGGATATTCACACATATTTTTTTTGTATAATGGCATTTTCAGAGTATTGAACGTATTGCACTTTTAGTGCAAAAAGAACATTTCTAGCTTTATAAATTTTTATGAAAACTTTTGTTGGTTCTTTTAGACATGCGCGTCACCAACTGAATTGTATATTAAAATTATGCAAAGAATGGACATAACGCTTTTTCACAACGGGAAAACAAATACATTTATAATCCATTTGAATTGTGAATATGCATTATATAAAATTATGTATAGTGCATATGACAATCTTCTTTTCCGTTGACATAGACACTATAAGGCAAAACAAAGTCTCGATATCAAAACGCAAATGCATATTTCTGTTTCAGACCATGACCGAAGGTAATATTAACGAGTTTTCAATTATCATGTTCAAAATAATCATACAGATCGTATAATATAATTACGCAATTCGTTCGCATATCTGCGAAAATGTTCAAAAGCGGATATCAGGTATTTAAATATAATTTTGCATTTCGTGATTTTCTGTTTATAATCAGTGCTCTTAATGTTCATAATAGTATAATGCATCTTTCACATTAGTTGCGTATTTTTTTTCTGTATGGTTAATTGAACGGTAAATGCAGTTTAACTGAAACCATATTGAAACAGCCCAACAATTGGTAGGTGTTATGTGTATAAATAGTTATGATGTAACGTTTATTACGTGTTAATTGAATCCAATCATTTTTAATAAATGTGTACAATACGAGATACTCCCAATTTCATTCTATAAAATATGCAAAATAAGTTTAACGAGAACTTAATATATCGTTAATTAGCATCAGGTGAATCTGTTAATACTAAGAACGTGGATAATTGTATTACTTCATAATATATAAACTCGTTTATAATAATGCTGCATTAATACAATACATATTTTTCGTATAGGGATTCGCATGAAGACAAGACCAGGATTAAAAATCTTGAAGACGGTGAGAAAACGTATTTTCTGTAAACTAATATTTGTATGTGTTAGACTTTTATCAATGCTGGAAGGACGATCGTGTTGTATATTTAATAAAACATTAAATACTCGTTTGCCGACTTTCCATTCAAGCAATTATAAAAAAAGGAAATGAATGTAATATGATTTATTTCCTTGTAACGGAGAGGATAATATTTCACCAATTGGTTGAGATAATAGTCGCACGTGCACAATTTCACATCCACAGGAACAATACATGCAATTGTGAATAACGTACATTGTACAATTTAGCTTAACGGATGCGAACAATGTCATGTCTATGAAACCCTTCTGAGGTGTTTATTTAGAAGGTGCACTCTCCTGCAATTGTCATCAGGGATATTCACACATAAAATTATATTACATATAATTAGCATTTTCAGAGTATATAACGTCTTGCACTTTTAGTGCAAATAGTATATTTCTAGCTTTTATAGATTTTTATGAAAACCTGTTTTGGTACTTTTAGACATGCGCGTCACCAACTGAATTGTATTTCAAAATTATGCAAAGAATGGACATAAAGCTTTTTCGCAACTGGAAAACGAATACATATATAATGTTTTTGAATTGTTAATTTGCATAATATAAAATTTTGTATAGTGCATTACGAAGCGTTCTTTTCCGTTCACATAAACACTATAATGCAAAACAAAGGCTCGATATCAAAACGCAAATGCATATTTCTGTTTCAGACCATGACCGAAGGTAATATTAACGAGTTTTCCATGATCATGTTCAATATAATCATACACGTTGTATAATATAATTACGCAATTCGTTCGCATATCTTCGAAAATGTTCAAAAGCGGATATCAGGTATTTAATTACAATTTTGCATTTCGTGATTTTCTGTTTATAAATAGTGCTGTAAATTTTCAAAATATTATAACGCATATTTGACATTAGTTGTGTGTTTGTTTTCTGTATGGTTTATTGAACGGTGAATGCAGTTAATTAAAATCATATTGTAGCAGCCAAACAATTGGTTGGTGTTTATTGTATTAATTGTTTTGGTGTAACGCATATAACGTGTTAATTAGATCCAAGCATTCTTCAAAATGTCTTAAACTAAATTCATTGTGACATTATGTGAAATGCTGTACATATTTAACCATGTCTGTAGCTAGTATATGCCTATATAGTTGCTGCATACACTATAAGTATAAATATTATTAAGTAGTGTGTGTGTTACAAAAATGCTAACTGATTCGGACTCAAATTGTATTATTTTGTGTTCTTAAAAATTATTTTTTTATTCTATCGACTACAACGACATACAATAACGGTTCCATATATAGCTTGAGACGCTTTTTACATGTAAAATAAAATGAGTTTTGTTTAAATACATGTAAAGTTCATCCATAACTTGATTAGAAAATTTCTGCCAAAACGACTTACTATATTCATGTATTCATGTTTTTTTTGTATAATCATTTTGTTTAACACTAGAAACTGTAAAGTTTATGTGTAATAAAATTATGTTCTGTTCTCAAACACGAAATGCTAGCCTTATTTCAATCTATAAAATATACCAAATAAGTTTAATGAGAACTTAATATATCGTTAATTAGCATCACGCGAATCTGTTTATAATAAAAAAGTGGAACATTTTGTTACTTTTGTTAATTGATACAATACACATTTTTCGTATAGTGATACGCATGAAGACCAGACCAGGATTAAAACTCTTGAAGACGGTAAGAAAACATATTTTCTGTCAACTATTTTTTTTATTTTTAGACTTGTATCAATGCTGCAAGTACGATCTTGTTCTGTATTTAAAAATACATTACACACTCGTTTGCACAATTTTCATTTCTTATATTTAACATGTTAATTAAAGAATTTAAAATGAACACAATAATTGATCATGAAGTAACCTTCGTATTTACAAAAACATTTGTAGTGCCGTATCGTTGTTAAATGCAATGTTAATGGTTGATTATTATGGATACAATCAAAAGTATGTTGAAATAATTCTTTTTGACGCAATATACTGTGCAGTTAAACGTCTGTTTAACAATATTCTATTTTCCCTTTGCACATGAATCAACTCTAAACCAGAATATGAACAGAGTCGCGGACAATCAGTACAATTGTTAAGTCTAAGCATTCAAATATGTCTATGGCAACTGTTAACGTTTTATTTTTGGAGATTTGTAAAAAAAAATAACATTGGGTTTAAATTATTTACAGGACTTACATTAACAACTCTGCTCTCACATCGAACTTAAATAAACATATGTAAATATTATAGGTCTTAATGTGACAGACATACAGACAGACAGAGAGACAGAGAGGCGGATATTAAGAAAAACAGTCAAACAGAAGGACGCACGGACGGACATACGGACAGACAAACATACACACACATGGACACACAGACACACAAACCTACCCATATATATACACAATGACACACAGACACACATTCACACAGTCACACAGACACACTGACACACAGACACACAGACACACAGACACATAGACACATAGACACATATACACACAGACAAACAGAAACAATGATACACAGACAGAAAGTCAAACAGACAGTCGAACAGACATACAGGCAAACAGACATACTGGCATACAGACATAGGCTCCTTGCATATCATTAAAAGCTGATAACATTTTGAACGGTCACATGTAAAATAAAATACAACTTTTTATACAGTTAATATTTAGAATGACACATGCTGGTCCATAATTGCCTATTATTTTAGTATTTCATGGTAATTTTGTATCACCTGAAGTGATAGTTTTAGTCCTTTGACTGTTGACAAGAAACAATTTCGACAAGAAAAGAATGGAAACATGCTATTTGTGTAATGCCATTATGTAATTGTAAAATCATAGGAGCAAACCTTGCAATTCGGACTGCTCTATGTTGAACAGCGTAGGAACACGGATGTGGTCATGTTTGTGACTACGGACAGACAGACGGGCAGACAGACAGACAGACTGACAAACGTTCTATACACCCCTTGACTTTGTTACGGGGATGATAAAAGTTCGCTAAATGGTAGAGATATAAGTCGCACGTGAACAATTTTACATCCAAAGGAACAATACATGCAACTTTAATAACGCACGTTGAAAATGTTTGATTAACGCCCGTGGAAAATGTTGTATCTATGAAACCCTTCTGAATATTGTCTTTAGAAGGTGCATTCTTCTGCAATTGTCATCAGAGATATATATATATACAGTTTAAATTATATTTAAGTATAATTGTCATGTTCGGGGTTTAGTAGATATTGCACTTGTAGAGTTCTAGCTTTCATAGATTTTTATGAAAACAGTGTTGGTACTTTAAAACATACGCGTGGTGTTATTCTCCAACAACATGGCATTTCCAAATTATACAAGGAATCGACATTAAGCCTTTTCACAACTGGAAAACGAATACATATATAATGTGTTTGAATTGTGAATTTGCATATTCTAAAATCACGTATAGTGCAACACGAAACCTTTTTTCCGTTGTCATAGACACTGCAATGTAAAACATAGTCTTGATATAAAAACGCAAATGCATATTTCAGTTTCAGATACTGACCGAAGGTAATTATAACGAGTGTTTCTTTATAATGTTCAAAATAATACAAGTGGTCTAAAGAAACTACGCAATTTGCTCTCATATCAGCGAAAATTCGAAATTATGTCATACATACCTTAATCATGCAGGGAATCAGTATTTGATCATTAACACATTGATAATGCAACAATTCATCGATATCATTTGGATATTTAGCAAAATGCAAACAAGCAGACGTTTTGACAGGCCAGATTAATTATGCACTAAAACAATCTTAGATTTTACAATAGGTTATCGTTACTTTTTTTCTTAATGTATTCAATTCGATAAGTATGCGTTTATTTGCAAATCGGATCTATTTTTTTTATAGATTCAGTACCTTTCTAAGCGGGAATATACCTTACAATATAGTAACGTGAATTTCTTTCTTGATAATATTTCTGTGGTTTCAATACTTATATATGCGTTAAAGGTCCAGAATCCGCTTTGGGCGTCACATTTAAGATATGCTTATAACTTTATTAGTACCGCGTTTTTGTTTTAAATGTGAGTTGCAAAACTTCAGATATTCTGACTCAAACGCGGTCCGAATTTTGTTTTAATGTCATTCTCAACCTCGGCTAAATTTCAATTTTTGAGAAAGCAAAATTTTAAAATAACTTGTTTAACAGTCCGGTAAAGTATACGTTAGTTTGTTTTTGTCAGTATTCGTATAATTCTGAATATCAATATAATTTTATTAAACCTTATAATGTTGTTCAAAAGCGGAACCGAGGTCTTTAATTACAATTTTGCATTTCACGATTGTCTTTATATAAATAGTGTTCAAACAGTTGTAAATGTAAATTATTATGAATCTTTGAAATTAGTTGCGTGTTATTTTCTGTATTGTTTATGGAACGGTTCAGGCATTTTAACTGATATCATATTATAACAGCCCAACAATTGGTTGGTGTTTAGTATATTAATAGTTATGAGGTGTTGTAATGTTTATAACGTTTAAATTAGATCAAATCATTCGTTATAAGTTTTTACAGCACGAAATACTTGCACAGTTGCAATATATTAAATGTATAGACTAATTTAATGAGAACATAATATATCGTTTTTTCAGCGTCTGTTAATAAATAATAATAAAAAAAAATGCAACATTTTATTATTTCATAATAGAAAACTGTTATTTTATTCTGCTGAATTAATTCAATACATAATGTCCTGCAGGGATGAGCATGAGTACATACCTCTTGGACAAAGAGACCAGACCAGGATTAAAACTGTTGCAGAAAGTAAGAGATTATTTTTTCTTTAAACGAATCTTGTAATACCCTTAACCTGTTATGTTATCAATGCTGATGTTTTATATTGAAGAATACATATAATACTCGTTTGCACACGGTATACGCAATACAGATACAGAACGAAAACATTTATTTTCCAGGTATACATCAGTATAACACTACCGAGTTGTAAAGATGGCCTTTCTTTGGCACACGTCAGTTGTACAATAATCATAGTTGTTTTACAAAAATGCTATTTATGTGTTGCTTTCTACAAATCAAAACAAACTACATTTTTTGTATATGTGTATTTACTATAGTTATATATGCATTTGGACGTTTATTTTTATCAATGATCTATCAATGATTCATGTTTGTAAGTATAATACCGGATTGTTCATCGATATGCCCCTTTAATACTGTATACGTTTTTATTGATTTCATGAGATTATAAATGTCCGTATATCCATCTTGTTTATATTTGTGTATCCAGTCAACAAAGAAAATGTTTAATATACAACAAACGAAGCATTAATGGTGATTTCTAATCTAATGTTTCTGAAATTGTCAAATGCAAAATCTGTTTTAAATAATTCACAAATTGAGAAAAATGTAAATATTGCGTTTAAAGTGTTAACACATTATTGTGTGTATTTTTGTTATATAAATATGCTTTTAAATTCTGCTATAACTATGTTGTACATTTCTTAATACATATATTTCACATTTTCGTTTTGTTAGTAAATTTATAAACATTTAAATCTCTACTAAATCTCAGTAGACAGTAGTAGGTATGCGACTTATTTCTAGGATTTACAAAATGAGAAGTTAAATATGACAAGGGGCCATGTTTATTTTGTAACACTGATACATACTTTAAAACGGATAGAAAGTAAGATAGATGTTGCACAAATCTTACACACCACATGTCAAAAGTATGTATGTCAATATTCCTTCTAGTGCGCCTAGCACAATTGAGTCAATCGAAGCAGCTCAAAGACCAGCTCATTCTAGACCATATGCCACTTTTCTAGAACTAGAGTTAAGGCATTATACAACAGTTCCCGATCATGACGTAAGAAATGATATTTTGAATCATAAGTACACGTACACATCCAACAGAAATAAATACCGATGGAATAAAGCGTAGTCACGGTAGGTCAGTCAGTGTAATTGCATAATGTTTTCACAAACAAATGCAAATTTCGCCTGATCGGTTTTATGGGACACGTTTTGAATGGCCAGGTTATGTAAAACACGTAGAATAAGGTGCTGTATAAAATGTGTGGTTTAAGGAGGAAAAATGTTTTTGTTGTGCATGTCTGACCCTTTTGGTAGGATTCTCGTGAGGAGAAACAGTCCATATAAAGACATAGTGTCCTTTGTGCAATTGACATTAACTGGGATCAGAGCCCTAACTTATTTAATCGGGGTTGCAAAGAATCCCTTCTTATAGCCCCTTATCGTGCAAATTAAAAAGAGTGGAAATACTGATTGAAATCTAATGAAAATGTGCAAGGCTTTCAGTTGTAATGTAATTGTCCTTAAAAACTCATAAGTTCTAATGAATTCTAAAGCGGTTCATCTAGATGCAGACCACATTACTCTTAGTACATGTGATGATCAATTGTTAAGTGCACATTCTGTACGTTGGATACGTAGGTCACGGGTTGTGACACAGGCATATATTTAATCCCGTTAAACTGGTGACATTGTCGTCGTTCTTCTTAAATCTTAAGCGAAGCAAACACATAATCCTCTGTATCAGCTATGTGCACACAGTAGAGACATAGAAACTTCACTAAGAACTTTTAGTCCATTTTTGGAGTACAACAAGGACAGCGTTCGGACGATGACAACCACGGCGTTTGAACGAAGACATATGTCGCGTGAACTATGTTTTTAACGTTCGTGACGTGTTTGGGACTTTCCTTCTACTATATTGATATTCTAAATTTATATTTCTCAGCGTACCTTTCAAACAGGCATTGGATAATAAACTGACGATACATATAATAATACATACAAAGTAAAACAGCTATCAAAGATCTTCAAGCCTGATTAGAAATAAATGCGGCGATAAGGAAAAAAGATCCCCGGTTAAACCCTGACGAGTTAGAAGAGAACAGCCACTAACAATATCGTCTTTCCTTAATGTGGAAAACCTGCCATGTTAAGACTTTTTACTGGGTACAAAAAGAAATAATTAATATAAAGAAGTGAAACTCCAGAAGCTGCAGCAGTTTTGCATTTCCATCATACACACCTTCGTGGTCCTTTATTAATGGTAAGGGACCAATTGCCAAAACGGTACAGTACGGCACAAAACGAAACAACATATACACATAGTAGAATAAAGCTGGGGTCACCGCCTTGGAACGGTCAATGCTAAGCACTGGGGGTTTAAACCGGTTATAGAGCGCTCAACCTCACACTTGGCCCAGCAATATTCATGATACATATAAGTGTAAATAAAATTTAACCTCATAACATTGCAACTCAAATTAAACAGTAATAAAAAGGAATTAAAACGCATTCAATTTAAATACTATTTAATAACTCAATGGTAGGAAGGAGACCAGATCAACAGAGTTACAACTTTTTGAGGCACGATGAAATGAAATTACTAACACGCATCAACTACATCCCTTCTTTTTACAAAAAAGATTTAAGAATATAGCATCATATAGTTAATATTTCAGATCATCATCGCGCACCTACAGGAAGAAGCAGCGATACTGGGTGTAAAAGATCCAAATTACCTACTTGATTGTTTATGTGACAGTAATATACTAAAATGCAAATGAAAATGATTGTTATACCTAAAAAAGAATAACCGTATAGATTGAGGCGATAATTTATCAAAATGAAAATTATACTAGCAATGATCAAAAACATAAGTTCATGGACTGCTTATCAGGCTATTCTAGCGTCCTTTCTTGATGATGCATTCTGTTTCGAAAATTGTAATATATTACACTTGGATTAACTGAACAACAGCATCGATTTGTTTGAAATGTGATCTTTGAAAGCTGTTCAGTATGTCCCAGACCCACTGACGGCATCAGGTACATATTGACAACCTGAAAACCGCATTGATGACGACTTCTGGGCACACATGTACTAAAGTCGTCGAACCATTCCTGTTTTACACTCTATACCTATGTCAATATCAGCTGTTCGAGATAAGGCTCTACGCCCAACTACATGTTTTATGGTCATGTTGAATGGACAATTATGGAATATGTATATCATATTAACATGGATAAGCTTATGTTAGTGTTCTCACATAACTTGAAATGTGAATAAGGTCTACAACTGAACTTGAACATTTCATGCGAATCATTTACTTTTGTTTTAATTCTTTGATGATTCCCTATGCATTCTGGGGGCGAATTTGCAGTGTTAGTACTTTAAGCGATTTTAACATACATTGAACATGTAAAAAGTCGGTCATTTGTTATGTTCAAATCAACCTATCGACTTGCAGCATTGACTGGAGCATTTTCTTAGGATCCCTAACACACTTTACGAAATATAATGCTATAATTTCTTCACAAGACTTCAACATCACGCGGTATTGCACATGATGGGATGTATTTTATTTTTTCTACAAACGGCATCGTCAGACGAAACATCTATTTTGTTTGGTTTTTCTTTATGATTGAGATCGATGAATGTTGCCAAACTGTTAATGACCGCACCATAAAATCACATGATCGAGCTCACCCATTTAGTTTAGTCAAAAAGCACTTTGTTATTTACACAAACACAAAACTTAATACCGGGCGTTTGATAAAGCTATGCACGGATTAAAAAGAATTGTATTTTTTTTACCGGATGATCATTTTAGTCAGACACAAATCTGTTTTGATAACTTAAGGTGAAAATGTTATTTGGCGAGTGGTTTAATATGTGTGATTAATGTAATTTACCTTTGTTTCACTATCACGACTAATGTAATAAGTAGCAGTCATCACGCATTATAACAAACCATTAAATAACGTACAGAAACGTTTCAGAATATAATGTATCTCATTCAAAGCATCAGGTTTTCTGTGATCGATTCATACTACACAAAGGTAATATGTACCCATATCGTGTGTATACAATATTATAACAACACAACTGACACTGGTTGCTCAATCTTATTTATTTATGATTGTAAACAATTGAAACAAAGTAAGTTAATATAACGTGTCAATTCGTGGAGCGATACATGTCATCTATACAAATTCCACGTCGTTTCCTTGCTTGTCTTGTTGTCACGTTGTGTCACTTTACTTTCCCCCTTGAGTAAAAATATGTACATACGTGTATTAATTATAAACATGAACAAATTGATGTTATCAGATAACATAAACGTTGTTAAAACTTACAAATGAAACAACAAAACACTAATTAGGGACGACACTTTCCACCTAAACTGGATTTTAGTTCAGAAGAGAGTTACTTTATGCCAAACATTTTATAAAAGCGGACTGCACAGGCTTATATGGACTGATACTTAACGCACATGCATTAAGACCGGTTATTCTAGATCATTTGTATTGGAAGCCTGTTTATATACAAATATATATCTTTTGGGTGAGGTTTTTCTGCTATTAGTGAAGTTAAATTGAACTTAATGTTATTTTAAACATGAAAATGTGAATTTCTTTGCGGAAGACATGGAGATAACGAGTAACCGCAAATAAATACATAAAGGGTAAGCGCATCGTTTACTTACATGGTCCACCGGGAAAATATGGATCTGGATCTCCATATCCTACAAACAGAAACAACTTTACTGAAATTGGTTCATGACAATTGCCCATATTGGCAAACAGCTGGTTAAAATACTATACGTTTTGTTCGATAAGCTGGAATCCATTTTACAAACTCCAACAAGCAATGATTTTATTGATATAAAGTTAGTATTTATCAGTCGGTGAAACATTATATCGTCCTTCTAGATAAAAAAAGACGAACCTCCGGCTTGTAACAAGATTGAGATAAATCAGTTTCGATCGAGACCGACGACATGTTGTCTGTATGATGTAATTCAACTCTGAGGTACATTTTGTCTGATGAGAATCAACACGCCGCATATTGTACAATTGAAAAACAATGGGGGTCTAACACTCAAAATAGAAAGTTAAACTAATGAACAACCTCTTTTTTATGCGATAAAGGTTATATTTTCGCAATAAGTTGGATGTATCAGGTACCTATACACAACATAGTTGTATAGGTCCCTGGATGTAGTCACTTTAAGCATGGTAACACAGGTTTACAAACAAAACATTTGTTAACATCATTCAGTATACCAATCGTCCAAAACGTTGTGGTACTATAAGGCAAATAATACCTTAAACTAGCATGATTCATTCACTTGTGAGAATAGAAACCGTACTCAAAACTAAGCGTTATGGTTAACTTTTATTTATTTTTCCAATCTATTTACCAACCCGTTACATCAAAGATTATCTACGATCTCTTTTGGAATCTCTGCCTTTAGAGCCTTTTTGGAATATTCTGTTTCAAGCTTTTCTGTTTTGTTCTTTCTTTCTTTCTCAATTATTGTTCTTTTCTTTTCTTGACTTTGTGCATCCTTTTCATTGAACAATTCGTCAGCTGTAATAACAATAAAGCCATTCGAAGCATTTGATGTTCGCTTCAGCTGAAAAGCATTGGATGGCTGCGATAAGGGAAACATGTCATTGGCGATTTTCTTTGCAGAAACTTTCGCTGGTTTTGATGTCTTTTGTTTGTACATTTTCCTCGTTTGATACGCTTTATCCTCAAGCTCTGTACCGCTTAGTAATGCAGCTCAGTACTTTGCAATTTAGGCAGAGGTCAGTGTTGATTCGATAACCTCAATCGCCTTATTATCAGACACATTGCTACAGTGTGTATGGGAAGGGCTACTCTCGACGGTGTCAGCCACGCTGTCAAACAAATTTACAGACATAAGGTTACCAAAATGGTCAACACTTACGGGTAAGTCAATAACACTCTCCCTTGCGGATAGAGATATTGACAACTCTATAGGCATGACATTATCCATACTAACGTTGAGATCAGACCGGTTTGTATGCGCTATCTGGTATGGCATTTGGGTCGAACGGGTAAATTCCTGTTGCATGGAAACCATTTGTTATGTTTGATTTCGTAATTGAAGATTCCCATGCTTTGCCAAATATTCATAAGAAGTTTGCATGGGTAGGTGGAACACCGGTCTCTTTTATGAATCTGTCCACATGAGCGTTTCAGCTTATCGTCAAAGCCTTAAATACGAAACGATCAAACGGCTCAGTCCAATGACTGGTGTGGCTTGGAAGCTCGCCCAAGATGATGTCGTTCTGTATGGCCAATGTCAACTTTGTTATGAGACCTGAAGTAAAAATTTAATGAAGTGTGTTACCACTCTATTAAAAAAAAATCGTTATTTACTAGCATCGTCTGCGGATTACGGTGGCATTAAGATGACAACTAAACTAGAAGACCAATTGCGAAACGGATAGAATAGCGACAAGGCAACGATTTAATCGTTTTCTTTCTTATCTTGGTTCGAGCTGTGTTTATATTGTTTTTGACATAGTTATATAATTGGAATAGAAGAATTTGAATTAATTTATTAAGTTTACCGCCAGTTACGCTCGATTGGTCATTGTCGGCTCGGGTACTACTTAAATGTACCCCGGGTACTCGTAAGTATACTTAAATGTACCCCGGGAACGCTAAATAAACTAAAACGTACCCGGCGAAATTTATACTGTACCAAGTTTTATTCCGTCCAAAGAGAACAAAATTCTCTTTGAACAAAACCTGCGTCTACATGCTTTTTTGAGTATGTATTTCGATAATATTTAGGCCATTTTACTAACTATTGACATACATTTGAACATAATTTGAAAAAAAAGCCGACAACGACAAATTTAGCGTGAGAATTCTCGGGTACGTTTTAGTATATTTTCCGTCCCCGGGGTACATTTAAGTATACTTAAGAGTACCCGGGGAACATTTAAGTAGTAACCGAGCCGACAATGACCAATCGAGCGCCAGTTACTAATAAGTACAATCAACCTGTAATAGTACCTGTGCCCGTCACAAATCAGAATATGTGGACGGTCATCCCAGATGTTTGGTAAGAAGGTTTTCTCAAACCAAAGTTTGCAGATGCCGTCCTTTGTCTATCCTGAGTCGCTGACGAACTGTGCACCGTATGGGGAGCCAACCGCCAGACAAGAATTAGTATCAAACCCGTTTAATTTCTTAGTCGTTTTTCCAGGGATGATACAATTTGGTGTTATTTTCTGTCCCGATGCATTGCCACATGCAATAACCGTTATGGTTTCCCTGGACAGCCTTGCCTCCCCGTGCACCGTTTTGGCGCCTTTACTAGCTATTACCTTTGGAGGCTTGTGGCACATGGTTATGCCCGTCTCATCCACGTTCAAAATTTGATTTGGGCTGTGATGGAAATAATGCTTGTCGAAAATGGACTTTATCTCCTGAAAGTACATTGTAAAGCGTTCTTTCGTCATCGAGTTGTAGAGATTTACGGCTGTTGATTCAGCACAACGCAAAGAAAAGCTTTGATTGCGCTGCTTTAAACGGCGCCACCACATATCCGATGGAGTCCCTTGCGGAATGGCTTTCCTCTTTCTTTCGCGAATACGCCCACAAACCTTAAAAATGTACTTTTCGTGAATTCAAAGCCCATTACGGCTCTCTCTGTCGAAATTCGAATGAGCTCTTTTTTTCGTTCATCTGACATAACTGGCTCTCATTTCATCATGATTTTCCCGCCTAAACTCTCCCTGTCAGCCGGTCGGAGAAAACGCCATCCTCCACGTCTTTCACCGCAAAAGCCATCGCTTCATTGTTCCACTTTTTCATATTTAAATAAGGGGAAAACAATGACTAAATAAAAGTATATCCGTGTATTGTTATGGACTACCAATCAACTTTACAAGAAATATCAAAGGACCAAGTAGGCAAGAACACGAAACAATATTAACATCAATTTATAAACGTATGAAAATGATTCGTTCTATGAGAAAGCTGGGCTTTAAGCATCGGTGTAGAGTGTAATCGCGGATCACGTTGTCCGAGACTACAGTTTAGACATCTTTGTTTTTCAGTAATGTATTGAAAAATTGAGTACCCTGTTTTTTTTCCTTTAAGAATCTTAAGAACATGAAGTAAAAGGAACAATTCCTGTTATTTAGATTCTTAAAGCGAGCAAGCAAAGTTAAAATGTCCTTAAATAATCTTTTGGAAAAGGCTCTAGCCGAAACGTTTATATGAGTTATTTTATTGTTTGAAAATTTAATAGTTATGGAAAATAATATGTGCATTCTTGATCTGGTGACATTTAACGAAGGTCCATCAAACCCAGATTTCTTGAAAAGCGACTCATTTAATAAAATCCCGTCAAAACAGGCTGTCAAGGCACCGGGATTTCACATTATTAAAACACTTTCAAATTGTAGCCGTTCAGTCACTGGCGGACATCAGCGACTTGCTCGTGGTCACACTTGAAACAATAATGCCCTTGAATCGATTGAATTTGGACGCCGCTAGTTTGGCTTTAAGATACCATTTTCCCGTTATATGTCGATACACAATTTTTATAAGGGCTGCATCCTCCCTTCGAAGGTAACCGCCTTTGTGCCTCATTTCTGCGTAACTAAACACAGCAATAGCGTTTTTTGTCGTAAAGGGTTGTCATTCTCCTGACCGCAATAGTGGATTACATCGACATCGAGTAAACGGCGACCTCTAGTGATGCATTCCAAAAATGTAAACTCCCAGTACAGCGACATTCTTCATCCTAGTAAAATGAATATTCAATTTGTTACTCCACACTTTACTACATAAAGAAGAAACATGTTAAGTAAGGCAGGACTATATGAGTACAACTTCAGGTTATTGTTTAGGTGATCAAGAGTCGGGCTGTCCAACTTACGATCATAAATCAGAATTTTGGTGTCCGACTAATAAGTAGGCACATATTGTTACTTTTTATTTGATTTTCAAACCTTTTTTTCATGATTAAATATCTGTTAAAATCAAAACAAAATACTTTCTTCTTTAAACATTATGAAAACTTTACCTGCGTGTTCGCGGCGATATCAATCCCATAAGTAAAACAAACCCCGCTTTCTCGTCGCTTTTCTTTTTTTTAAATTTACCGCGTTATACTATTTATGGAAGACAACCTTACAAAGATTGGATGAACGTCACGGATTAACGAACGGTAACTCCTCTTGTGAGAAAAAGGTTCAAAGTACGGAGAGTGATCAAGATTAAACAGGATTTGTGTTATCCACCGCATATCTCCCCCTCTCCGGCGTCTTGGGTGCCTGTATGGAAAACGCTTTAAATTACCCTTTATGATTATCAAGTTATTATGTATTTGCGTCTAATGGATGATGGACTGAACGTGTTTGGGTCATGTGATTTGCATAATTTCAGTTTTTGTAGATGCAATATTCAGTAAGTGTTTTCTGGCAAAATTATTACTGATATTTTTGCCTTATCAAAACCGGCCTCGATTGCAATAGTTTTCAACATCTTTGCAAGTTTACCAGAACTCTCAAATCTGTATAAAATGTGCAGACAATAACAATATGTTTTCTTAATTTATCTTAAGAAAACAAGTCTGACTATCTGTTGCAGCCTTATCGGATGCCGAGATTGAACAACTGTATGCGGACAACATTATAGGTGCGATAACGATTATTATTTATTTTATCAGAAATTGTTTTAGTAATTTTTTTTAAGCAAAAATAGAGATTTGAAAATGTTTTAAATTAAATTAAATGTAAGGAATAAACAAAGAAAACTAGATAAACTAATGAAATATTTGATTACAATTATTTATTAATTGTGAAAGCATTGACATTTTGTTTTCTTGATTTTTGAGATTTTTCAACTTTTCTTTCACGAAGTCACATGCGAGGGAAAATGATAGACCACTGCTGCAAAATATCAAGTATGGGTTCTTGGCTCTTTGAATTTTCCTCTGAATTCTCTCCCACGATGCTTTACAGTGTGACTGGCTCGTATTCATCACCATCGGTCTTGCGAATGGAGAGCAGGTACGGGGAAAAATAGATAGTCAACAGATAAATTGTGGATTACCTTCCTTTCGCTTTTCATTACAAAATATTTTTCGAATCGATTAACAACTGTAAGTGTTTTCATAAGTGTTTTGTGATCATTGTTATGTTCATTTTTTTGTTAAAATCATAATTTTCCAAATAAATGAGATTTAAACTATTTAAACACAATACCTGTGGCAAAATTTACAAACTGTAGCAGACGGAAACTATGCAGTAGCATAAGAAATAACTTATTAATTTATTATTAAACTTAAAATTATTATAATCAATACTTATATTATTGAGTTTTCTTAATAATTGTACTACTATTGTGTTTTTTAACGTTAATAAATCAATGCAAATTTCATTCAGATTTATTACTAATTGTGTTATTATTGATTTATTTTTTATTTTAATTACTTTGTTATTAATACTTTGTTATTGTGATATTTTACTTGTTTTTGTCTATTAATATTTGGTGCTGAAATTTTGACATGACCTTTGACTTTTGAGTAGGAAGGCGTGTCTAAAAAAGTAGTCAGTTTGTTACATGACGTCATCAGCATTGACACATTCATTCTGAATATTTGGAAAATACTTGTTTTCTGTTTTTGTTGCTTTCTGTGGATTTAATGTAATACATCTTGGTATCAGATTGTTTGTTTTGATGAATCGGATTCATTTTTACAATAAATTATGACTTATGTGTCAAGTCTAATTAAATTGACACATCGACTGATATCATAACTTCCTATTGAACATGATATAAAAAATATATCATGCAGCGTTATATCAGTCAGACATCAATGTAGTGGATGACAAACTCAATGATTTGGCAGTAACCCGTTATTATATATTTAGATTATTTCACTGAAATTACCTATACTGTTTGTTCACACTCGTATATAAGACTGATTTTATCACATGCAATACCTTGTTTTCAATGTTATAACGACATTACGTATTTTTTTATATTACACATGTGTTTTTCAAAATTTTTAAGCGTTTTTATTGGCTACAGAATCAATAACTAACAATCGCATGGCTTTATTTTGGTGAAATGACGTCGTCAACATCAAATGACGTCACGTTAGTAAACAACTTTTAGATCTATCAGCATTTGTTTTATCAATTAAGATGTATTTTATTTAGATTAAAAACATGTGATATACAAGATCTGACACTCGTTGTCATATCATACCATATTTTATTAAACTCGTCCAGGAAATTCGTTAGTAAGCTCGCCAAAGGCTTGCTTACTAACAAAATTCCTGCACTTGTTTTATAAAATATGGTATGATTTGACAACTCATGTCAGATCCTATATATACATGATACTTGATGATGAATAAATTTAATTATAACACTTAAACATGCCAAGCTTAAAAACGGGTCATTGTATTTATAGTATATGCAATAAATTACCGGATCCACCGCCAGGATATTTATCGTTCCAACCTCCAGGATATTTATCGTTCCAACCGCCAGGATATTTATCGTTTCCACCGCCAGGATATTTAACGTCGCCACCGCCAGGGTATTTATCGTTTCCACCGCCAAGATATTTATAGTCTCCACCGCCAGGATATTTATCGTTTCCACCGCCAGGATATTTATCGTCTCCACCGCCAGGATATTTATCGTTCCAACCGCCAGGATATTTATCGTTTCCACCGCCAAAATATTTATCGAATACACCGCCAAGATATTTATCGTTTCCATCGCCTAGATATTTATCGTCTCCACCGCCAGGATATTTATCGTAATCGCCGCCGGGATATTTATCGTTTCCACCTCCAAGATATTTAGGGTTTCCACCGCCAGGATATTTAGGGTTTTCACCGCCAGGATATTTGTCGTTTCCACCGCCGGGATATTTATCGTTTCCACCACCAGGATATTTATCGTCTCCTCCGCCAGGATATTTATCGTTCCAATCGCCAGGATATTTATCGTTTCCACCTCCAAAATATTTATCGAATATACCGCCAAGATATTTATCGCCTAGATATTTATCGTCTCCACCGCCAGGGTATTTATCGTTTCCACCGCCAGGATATTTATCGTAATCGCCGCCAGGATATTTATCGTTTCCACCGCCAGGATATTTAACGTCGCCACCGCCAGGATATTTATCGTTTCCACCTCCAAGATATTTAGCATTTCCACCGCCAGGATATTTAGGGTTTCCACCGCCAGGATATTTGTCGTTTCCATCGCCAGGATATTTATCGTTTTTACCACCAGGATATTTATCGTTTCCACCGCCAGGATATTTATCGTTTCCACCACCAATATATTTATCGTTTCCACCGCCAAGATATTGATTTAGATAGTCTGGAAATTGAGTTGGATATTCCGGACCTATCGTTACATCAGGATATGTCGGATATTGAGTTGGATATACCGGACCTATCGTTACATCAGGATATGTCGGATATTGAGTTGGATATTCCGGAAGTTTCGTTGGATATGTCGGATATTGAGTTGGATATTCCGGAAGTTTCGTTGGGTATGTCGGATATTTAGTTGGATATTCCGGAAGTTTCGTTGGATATGTCGGATACTGAGTTGGATATTCCGGAAGTTTCGTTGGATATGTCGGATATTTAGTTGGATATTCCGGAAGTTTTGTTGGGTATGTCGGATATTTAGTTGTATATTCCGGAAGTTTCGTTGGATATGTCGGATATTTAGTTGGGTATTCCGGAAGTTTCGTTGTATACACTGGAGATTTGGTTGTATATTCCGGGACCTCACTTAACGACGTGCCGCAGCACGCCGCAAGAAGCAAGAATGTGACAGCGATGAGCATCGTATTACCTACAATGACACATACGATAATAGTTTGTGTCGTATTTAAAATCAACCATTGATAAAAGTAAAATATATCAATTCACACGAGTAACATATATCTACATGACATCTTTTCATAATAACAATACTCGTTCAGATAGTTTTCGCTTGCTCATTCAAGACTTACTAAAACTGATACGATTTTAGTTTATGAAACACACGTGTCTGGTTATGCAAGCATTATGGGCTATGGGCGTGTGAATAAGTAACAATTTATTCTAAATAGTTTTCCAAAAGCTATGAGTCAATAGCAGTTGTCATTTTCGCCGTGTTTAAAACAGTTTAACTATACGGTTATACATATCTTTAGTAATATGGAAACATATGGAACAAAAAATTTTATTTTATCGTTTGCAACTTAATGTTCAAATGTTTGTTTTGAATGGTAATCTAGCAATGAAATATTTTGAGAAGAAAAAGAGCTGGATAAGGTAGGATATTATATAGCTGTAAAACGATGTTATAAGTGAATGGTTAGATTTCTTTATTCATCAACTGTATTAAAACTTTCTTATTGTTCTCAATAACCAATCGAAGTAATTAAAACAACGACCGTGTTTAACCAATTTATGCCTAGTGGACTCTCCCATCCTTCTAAATTGGATCAATTTATTTCCAAAATTAGGGATGTTTAGTATATTTATTTCTATATTTAGAATATTTCTAACAGAAATTCCTTTAAGCAAACAGCGCAGACCCTGAAGAGACGCCGCATCATGCGGCGTCTCATCTGGGTCTACGCTGTTTGCAAATGCCTTTTTTTCTAGAAGCTAGGCATAAATGGGTTAAAACAACGGCCGTGTTTAAAAAGCGTTTAATTGAAAGGACTCCATTTCAGTGCATAGCCACACTTATGTTTTGTTTATGTTCCTCAAAATATATATTACACCACATATAAGACCTTTGAAAGCATAATCAATACACGGGTTCATTCGACGCAAATTAACAGTCACAGCTTTCCATCACTAAAACGCTTTAACAGATGCTGAACAAGTTCCCGCTCTATAAAGGTGGTGTAATATATACGCCTACGATTATGTTCTGCTATTGAAATGTACTAAACAATTTCCCATGTGGTATTGAAGGGACTGTAAACCACGAAAGACGAAAACAGAAAAATTCTAAAATACCGTATTTATTTACAATTATTAGTTTATATTGATTAACATATCACGACTGGTATATTACATTACTCGAAAAAAGTTCATATTTCCAGTATTTTCGGTAATAAAATTTCGCGAGGTGAAATCGAAAGTACATCGCGAAAATAGGCGACATAACGATATACACACTATAAATAACGCAAGTAGATTGATCATTTTATATATAAAATATATACAATTCACTACGCATGCACCATTTGCATTCCTGGGTTTACCACGTGACGATGATGATCAATCTACTTGCGTTATTTATAGTAAACTGTTAGTTACCTGGTAGACGTACCCAGTAAAAATCAATAAATAAAAAAAGAAGTAAAAATAAAAAAAAACTTTTTTTCAAGTAATGTTATGTACCAGTCGTGATATTTTAATCAATATAAACTAATAATTGTAAAAAAATACGGTATTTTAGAACTTTTATTTTTTCGTCATTCGTGGTTTACAGTCCCTTTAATGTGCCTACTACAGAGTTATTTCATTTTATGTATTAATATATAATATTGTCAAAATAAGTAACACAATGTATTAATTAAACACCAGTTACTGTATTTCGGATCCATTTAACATTCAAGAGAATTTGAGTTATTTTTTACGAATCAAATCATATGCACACTTTTTATATTATAAAGTTTATCTTATAAATACAATATTGTATACTAAAAGTGTGAACTGATAGATTATAGTAAGTGTTGATGCTGCCTATAGAAACAATTACAAATGTATGTGCCGGACATTTGTTCCAAGGTTCTCATTTGTGCTAACGTTTAAAGAATAGTTCATTTTACAATAAATAAGCATGCTTCTAAACCACTGTCATTCACGAATTTTGACTTTCAGCGCTCAGTGTAAGGTATAAAGGTTAGGTACATCAAATCACGAACATTTTAAATGTTTAATACAATTATTAAATAGAATAAACAAATACATGAATTCGTTTAATGCAAGGAAGGGGTCATACGCAAATATGATACATACTCAAACGAGGTAAATTTCATCGTTATTAGACATAAAATCGCCACATTAGACCCGTATCGTCCGAAAAATCATGTCTTTTTCACACCATTATTTTCTGTAAAATAGCACCACTAATGTCTTTACAATAGTAACTGTAAGGCTTTAATTCAGTATCTGTTTATGTAATGTCAGCCTGTTATACAATTTTAATAATGTTATATTTGATTTGTTTTGCACACCGGTTCTTTTTACTGATAACGAAGTTCCTTATTTTGGAAAAGAACATCGGTAACAAATTGTTTGATGTTTTTACCTTTAAACAGTGTCTTAAGATGAAGCACAATTAAAAACCAGCCAAATGTAAGAGTCATAATAAGTACTGATACTGCTGTAAACAATCATCTCATTTCAAAGTAGTGTTTTTTTTTTCCAGAACGCTAGTGAAACTAGTAAATTGCTTCAAAATTATGAACTTAGCTGTAACTTGAATTGACGAACTAAGACCTGCATAATTCAAGCAGCACATACAAGCAGATACCTTAATATTTGGTATGTTTATTAGGTCAAATATTATCAATTTAAAAGAAGTGACGAAAATATCATCATATATCTGTCATAGAATTCATAAAAAGTGTATCTATGTTGTGAAGACATACATTGACCAATAGCTATATCTTCAAGTATTTCAAACTCGTGAACCGTGTCTGCCGACCAACACCATACTATAGTGTTTCTTCTTATATATATAAGGAACACAATTATTTTCAATGGTATTCGAGCCCAAATGACATCTTGTCTATTTTATTACTTTCTTTAAATGACACACATCGTATAATTATCCCAAAACGTACTGATAAATCGTAAAGATTGTATTTTAACGTGATTATATTTGAGGTTGACGTGGTTTGTTTGCTAAATTTATATCAGTACAGTGTTAATTTGACGGACACGCAGCGAATGAAAATGCTCGGACATTATTCATTTTGAAGAAACAAATATTCCATGTTGTTATAGAAACAACGTATAACGTGTACTAATTAAACATATAAACAGTCACCCACTCATGTATGACACACGTTCAATGCATTCTGACGATGTCTGAAAACTTGTCAATTAGAGACAACATTCGTGAAAAGCATTGGAAGAAGCCATTAATTTTAAAACTTTACAAAATACTTTGTTAAAATAATATGTCCTTATTTGTTTGAAAGTTTAAAATGAAACATTTTCCAACAATAAGTTACAACCTAATGTTGTTTTTTAATGTAAGATAAACGTTGATATTTAATGAAGCTCAACAAAGATTCAATAATTACATTACAAAAAACAAAACAAAAGAAAATATTTAAACTTCGTACAATTAAGACCTACCTTGGTCGCTGCTCAGATAAATCTTCGCACTAGATAATAAAGCTTGCCACGAAGCGTTATATACCAAATGTGAAGGGGATTTGATTTTTTTTTGTAAATCTGTGTCTAAGCTAGCTAAATATTGTTCGAGAATGTGCACATGTAATCCAGCGAGCAAGCTTTAACGCTTACTTGGAATCACGCGTTACATTAGCATTATTAACAGCGTAGATGTAATTAAGTATGACGAGATTTGATTTATTTTCGTACATTAAATAGCAGGAATCACTTCGGATTTACATGCACTTTATAATGATGATTGTCCTGTTAATCTACGTTTGAATGCCAATTCAAAATATCATTGTACATGCATGCTATAGAGGAAAATAGAAATGCAAGAGACATTACCACGAAAAACTCTCGTCACCTCATAGGAGTTTTAATTTAAGGCGAGCTTTTTGACATTCGAATTGTCAAGAAAGGTATTGAAATTGATTCGATTTGAATGTTTCTTTTCTGCATTTATAATAAAATACACGTGATACGTTTCTTTAGTTTAGTATATTAGTTTGCAAGATAATGTGATATCAACGTTAATATTCCAAAAAAGTGCTTTCAAAATTTAGGTACTTTAAAAGATATTTGAAGGAATTATTAGTTTAATAACTTTAGAGTACAATAATTTACACACAGTGAAACTACAGATGCATCAGGAAGAATAATACATTTATACAGCATGTGGTCCTTAATTACTGTTAAGGAAACAATTGCCTAATAATGACGATCAAAGTAGATGTATTAGACAAGACTAGCAAAAACATCACATACACATACCAATAAATAAAACGTTGAACTCAATACTTGGTGGTAAGCATGATCTTGTAGTCCTCCATAAAGCTTATTCAAATTATGCCCCTCGAATAAAAACTGGCCAAGCCTTAGGGATAACATTTATATAGCCTTAAATAGTTAATAACTGAAAACTCATTTTCTCTAAATCGCAAGGATCAGTAGCTTCACATTTCGTGAGATAAAACGTCTCGAAGTTGTCTACAAAGATTTTTCAAATCATGCCCCTGGAGTCGATACTGACCACGCCTAATGGGACACATTCTCAAAATACAATTATATAATAAGAAATCGCAAGGGTCAGGGGTTTAACATTTGGTTTCTAACATCATCTAGTTGTCCTTTACACAGATTGATCACATCATGACCGTGGAGGCAAAACTGCCCACGCACTACGGGTCACATAATTTATATAGACTTGTATTGTAAATGCCTCTCTTCTTCTCTGACACCGCAAGGATCAGGAGTTTACAATTTGGTTTGTAACATAACATAATATGGTTGTCATCGACTTAGTTTGTTTAAATCATACCCTTGGTGTAAAAATTGGCCGCATCCAACGGGTGACATGATTTATATATACGTGTGTAGTAAATAACTTAAAACAATGTCCTCTGAAACAGCAGTACTCAGCTATTTAATATTTGGTGTGCAACTTTATCCTGTGATCCTCTACATGGATTGTTCAAATGATGTCACTGTGGTCAAGCCTGGCCAACCACAGGTGTCACAAGATTTATATAGACTTATACAGATTTTTTTTAACAAAACGTCTTTCTTCTCCGATACTGCGGGGATAAGGGGTTTAATATGTTTTGTGTAACATGTCTAGTATTCCTTTACTATGTTTGTTTAAATCATGTCCAAATGGTAAAAAATACCACGCCACAGAGGTCACACAATTTATACAAACTCGTATTGGAAATATATTGAAAAATCGTCTCTGAGGTCACAAGTCCCAAAACTTTGATCATTAGTATGGACAGAAGAGGTCCCGTACAAAGATTGTTCAAAACATGATTATGGATTTAAACTTGAAATGCCCATGTTGTCACACGATGTATATAGATTTATAGAGTAAATATAAAAAAATAATCTTCTTCTTTGAAACCGCCAGGATAAGGGATTAAATTCGAATGTTACATTTAAAACGTTTAAAACGGGTTCTCTACAAAGTTTGTCTAAATTATTCCATTGGTTAATAACTTCATACGCCCCATTTTAAACCCCATTTATATAATGAACGTATATAGTGAATAACTCGAGAAAATACTTTAATAGCTCATCTTCTAAACCACAAGTCCCAGTGCTTTAATATTTGGTATGAAAACATCAAATAGAAGGCATGTATAAAGTTTGTTTAAATCATGCCCATAGGGTTACAAATGGTCTTAACACAGCGTCAAATAATGTATATAGCCTCATATAGTTAAATTAAAAAACATCTACGAAACAGAAATGAAAAGTCAAGAAGGTTTAATGTGTGGCATATCCTTTCATAAGATTTGTTTCAATAATGTCACTTGGGTCAAAATAGCCTGGTGTGTGATTGGTTAAATGGCTTTATTTGAGTTAAGATATACGTATGTGACATAAGACTGTGGTCCTCTACAAAGATTGTTCAAATTTTGCTATTTGGTTTGGATTTGCCACGCCCCGCACAGGCGAATAGTATTGGACCTGCTGGGCTCTCTTGTTTATTAGTCATATGCATAATATTTCCTATTTTGGTAACTGATTAATTGCTTTTACGTATTGTGTCACAAATGCTTAATACATTTGTAAAAGACAATTTGTATATGTTTATATGCTAATAAATGTTTGTGTTGTTCTTGTTCTTATAAATACGGCGCATATCAAAATAAACAAACCAAATCTCAATTAATTAATTAAGTTATACTATTGTAAAGCGATAGTTTCGTTCTACACGTGTAGCATTTCGTTCTACATGTGTTAACATGTCGTTCACCGCATCATTAAGCCATACATCGGATAAATATTAATCGTATCCGATTTGGGATAGAATTAGATGAGCAATACGTTATTTCCTTGTAAACCTCACGCCGACACAGCTGTTGTATGCTTACTTAGGGGAACATACAACGTAGATTGAGAGAAAGAAAAAAACACATTAAATGCCTCATTTATCCGGATTAACGCATGCTGTTATGCGTTTGATGTTTCACAAAATAACTTTTTACCGTGTTTGTCCATACAAAATCAAACAAACATTTAGTATATTTTTTTTAATATATAATGCATTTAGATAAGTTAACCATCGAACGTATTAATAGACAAATAAATTAAACGCATAAAACGGTGGATCAAATCCACAATTTAAAAACCTATCTGGTAAAATTTAGAAAATTAAAATTTTTTTTTATCCAGATTGCTTACTACAGTCAATTCACACTGTCCTGGCAGAATTCTCTTGTCGGAAAATCGTTAACCCACGCACTTTACACCAATAAAACATTATTTCTATTAACAATATTCAAGCATTGAAAAATTGCTTCGATCCAACAATCACTCGATTGAAGTTCAACATGACTCCCTAATCATGTGATTTTGCATTTGTTATTTAAGATACAACTATTTATAACAAAAATAGTTTGTTCATATTTCTGGCAATCGCATGTCGTTGTGGTTCTTTCTAAATCAAATATACGTTCAAGGAATGTCGAATGCAAACACTGATTGCGGCAACGTATATTTTCCTCCTTTGTCACTTGCATTTTGACCACACCTACGGTCCGATCCAGTTTTAATTTAACATTGCACTTCTGATGCAATTATTAACACTAAATTCGAGCATTCGTCGACATACTCATCGACATTGACAGTCGACCTTGATTCTGGCATGCCATAGTTACAAATTAATTTCATGTTGTAGAACAGGGTATTCTCCCCCGACATGTACATGACAACTGATTTGATTTTTTGGTAAAGCTGTTTATTTTCGAACGTGTTGTAGTATCTTTTATTTTATTATAGAAACCTGGACAAACATGTTAAAGAATGCCTATTTTTCAGTTGCTATAAGGAATTCAACAACATGCATTTTTTTTGCAAGTATAAAAACCGAACGCGGGCGTACACTTGTTCTTTAAGGACCAGATTTTGAGATGTTTCACAAGTTAGCTTTTCTGGCAAGGGATACTGCAGTTTTGATTCAAGAAAACGATGATTGTCTTGAGCATCCGGTGTATTGTAATGATCATTTTACAAACAAAGGAGAATTAACTCCACACAAGGAAAATGACATATTAGGGGAATCATAATGGATTGCTGATACAATTTCGCGCATGTAAAGTGTTACATGTTTTAGTGTTCGGTTGATCAGTTCATTATTAAATATAACATAGCAAGAATATTCTCTTAATGTGTATATTTCATCGTAAATATAGACATGTTCAGTTATTTTGTTTTGTTTATTAAATTGGATAATTTCGCGGGACTGATAGCGTCATGATGTCAAAGTTACGTAGTAATTTCTCTGTTATGTTTCAATTGTTTGTAACAGTTACGAGTATAAACTCATATATATTTTTCAATAAAAACCAGGCAACATAACATACAATCTCTTTCCTTTTATCGCTGAGTACAAAGTGTGATGCATTCTTATACTTTGCGTGTTTATTTATAGTTTAAAGTTTGCGTTTTGAACCCTCGTCATTTATACAACGCCAATACCTTTTAAATTTATTAACGTTGTTTATGCCCAATATTTATTGACTTATTTATGTTGTTATATGGTAGAAAATGTTTTCAAAAGTTTAGGACGATTCTTAAGAGTATATGAAGTAAATAAAACAAGAGATGTTATCCTAATGATATTAAAAGAAAACTTTTTAGATTTTTTTTTCTAAGGAAACAGTTTTTTTTTCAGTCTAAATCTTGGATTGTTCAATAATGACTTTTGCAAACACGAGTGCTGATTATTAAATATTTCTCTGAAAAGTATCTTCAGGTTAATGTTTGGAAATATCCTGGCTCAGTGTTTCCGACGTGTGTATTGTAATTTTTATATTTCACGGTATTGTATTATTTCAATCTTGCTTATTATTCAATTTTATACACTTTATTATAGTTTATTGTTGTCTTCTAATGCTCTGTTGTTTTCATGTTACATATATTCAGAAAAATATTTTTTTATGATAGCTTAATGCTCGAAGACGTACGTCTTTATGCTTAGTCGCATGACATAATGAATGTATTAGCGTATTGTAACACGAAGATTTGCATCGCACATGCTGCGTTTCTGCGCAGTAATGGCTGTTCATTAGTCAAAATTTATCCCGCATATGTGGACCTTATTTTATCTGAATACAGTCTCGCAGAAGAACTTGCCACAGTCGTCCATCCATACACGCAAGTTAATGACTTTAAAACACATTCAGTTGATAACATATGTGAACCACACGGGCGCTTTTTATTTCACCCTTTCGGAGACCTATTGATGTTCGTCTTGTCTAGTGTTTCTAGTTTGTGTGTTTGTGTGTGCGTGCGCTGCATGTCACACACAAAGCGTAATTAACACTCATGAATATCTAGAAACAGCGAAGTATTCAATTTATTCTGAAACTCTTAAACACTCATTTTCAGCAAAAAAATAAAATCTTTATCCATCAGAATGAATGTAAGGACCCGCAATTTTCTTACGTCTCTTTAATCTAAAATCTTAATCCTTCCCAAATCGCAAGCTTTGACTGTTTGTATAAATATTTATCTCGTTATCCCAGTCGGTTTTTGCAATCAATCCATATGGTTTATCATCATGACAAGCCAAAAGAATATGTCATTTATCTACGTATATCATTATGACATCAATAATAATCATCGAGACAAATTATCTAATAATATCCACTGCACGCGAATAGAGTTTGGACGAATGTATACAAGACGCCGTCTGGTTATTTGTACTTCACATTGCTAAACAATAATATCTATGCTTGCAATATTAACATAAAAAACCCATATCTTCTAAGAGCTAAAGCATAGACCATTTCGCTGCACTGTACTTAGCAATCATATATCTATCAAGCGTTACAAGTAAGTTCATAGTTCTCTTTAAGCATCTCCTTGTTGTCACTGACAATTTTATATTGATATGCAAAAGCATAACAGTGTCTTCACACAAAACAATCAAAAGCATGACTCGAGTTCCATAGCATGTGTTTTACCTTTTACAAACCTAGAATACCCTATATATGGCGGGACCAAAGTCATATTGTAAACGTATGCGATCAACCCCGTCATAATATAAAACCGTAAATCTATAATTACTAAATGAAGATGATTATCTCAAATATGTTTTACATGTACATGTACAGGTATGAATAATATACTTAGATTCAAGACATCATTGCACCAAAGATTGAATGTGTACAGTTCAGCAGATTTGTCTTGATATTAACAAGCTGTTCGTGATGAGAACTTATATGTAGTTATAAGTAGTAAACTAGAAGTTAGTACCACACATAAAGAAGAGATAACTTTGGCGTTTAAACAAGATAGTGTTCTTTAATCGTTCGATAATAACTGAATATGCATCAAAATAACTAACTGGTCATTTATGCACCCTTTATAACGTGTTTCCGATGCGCATGATGATGATCTGGGTTTTATTTTTATTATACGATGATATGTTCCGAATTCGTATTCCAGAAGACAGACTATACAACGTTGGCAACTAGATGTAGAACATGTATCATATAATGATTAAGGAGTACAACAGGGATAAATGTATTATACGTCTTTACCATTTTATAAAAGCAGCAATTTATATCAAGGAATATTATTTAAACTTGAAAACAATGCCCCTTGACGAGTCTTTTACATTTAGTGTTTTCCTTGGTGCATGGTTGGTTAGCGTATTGTTTGTGTCTAGACCACCTGAAATACTCACGGCTCACGGTTTAAAATTATTTTCTTTTCTTCTCCAACCGTACTGCTATTAAACCAGTCATTATTTTCATCGGTCACATGATTGCCCTAGGACAATAGATGATTTTGATTAAACTTATCAGCCGGGCTTTTCCCGGCGCACACATGTTTTTCATTTGTTTATTTTAACATTTTAAAAATAAACCTGGAACGTGATAAAGTTATAATGAGGTCAAGAAGTTTGTTAAGTTCCAGAACGAGAAATTCTCGTCATTGATACATGGATATCTGAGTATCCACAGGCTCTTCGTGGTCATACAGAAGTTTGATCTCTGGTCCCTTATTGGATTTTAAGAACTCGTTTTTTTCATGTTTGTATATGTTTGATTGTACTTTGTTTTACTAGTTAACAGTCCATTGTGAGCTTTGTATTGGTGACATTCATAATTGTTGCAGGGTTGTTATAGCGTTTCAACATGCTGTCATAAATTGTGTCCGTATTTGCTGTCATTGCTTTTTGAACGCATCCTACATGATTGCGTCAATATAAATCCATCATATCTGGTTCGATTCAGTATACGTCCCTTCTCTCTTCGTTTGTACGAATGAATCATTGACAATTCTTTACATCTGCAATTTTCCATGTTAGTATGAAGTTGCTGTTTTTTTTTCTTCATTATTTTCTTCTTTCATCTTCTTCTTTGTTTAGTATTGTTGTCATTTGAATTGTTAGTATCCTCGTTAACATTCTTAATATCTGCCAAAATTGAATAAAATGCCATAGGACGCGTATATTGTCTTCAAATTGTTTTATATGTTCAATAATATTTGATAACATTTCTTGCAACCGACACAATCCGTATGAAATCGATAATCGTTGAATCGTTGAATATGTTAATACATTTTGTGTAATTTTAACTTTAAAAGTGCTTTCTTGTTGCAGTACTTGTTATATTCGATCTGCCAATATACGTGAAATAAACAAATGTTATACTGTAGCTAGCGAGCGCCTAGTAAAACGCATTGAACGTCAGCTAGTGTATACGGTCACCGCGTTTAATATAGTAGCAGGATAAACTGTATTTGGTCGCTTCTTAAATTTACACCATTTAATTGTACATTTGAAAGTTGCGATTGCGTTGCACTGGTGAATATTAAGATCATTGAGTTATTCATTTGCAATAACTAGAATTTATTTTTTCTACCTTAATGCTTGTTTATTTGTATTCACAATGCTATGAATTAAATGTTAAATTGCCCGTGTGTGTGTGTATGTGCGCGTGTGTTTGTGTGTGTGTGTGCGCGTACGTGAGAGTGTGCGTGCGTGAATAAGTGCGTATGTGTGTGCATGTGTGTGTTTTTTCTTGATGGCGTGTGAGCGTGTGTGTGTTGTGAGTACTTTTTCGCGACGTGTGAGGTTTTATGCGTTTTTCAACTGGTTTAAGCTCGCAAGTGTTTGCATTCACCGATCATCCCGGTTTAATTATCCCCCGCGAGAGGCGGAGGGATATTGTTTTGGCGTTGTCCGTCCGTCCGTCCGTCCGGCTGTCCGTCCGTCCGGCTGTCCGTCCGTCCGGCACTTTTGTGTCCGGAGCCATATCTTTGAAGTGCTTTTGCGGATTTCATTGAAACTTGGTATGAGTATATATATGGATAAGAGGATGATGCACGCCAAATGGCATTGTACACCATTTATTAAAAACAGAGTAATGGCCCTTTGTATCTTGAAAACATCTTTTTTTCTGGCACTTTTGTGTCCGGAGCCATATCTTGGAAGTGCTTTGGCGGATTTCATTGAAACTTGGAATGAGTATATATATGGATAAGAGGATGATGCTAAATGGCATTGTACACCATCTATTTATAACAGAGTTATGGCCCTTTGTATCTTGAAAAAATGCTTTTTTCTGTGACAAAGCTCTAAATTGGCGGGGGATATCAATTCAATAAATTTGCTTGTTAGTTCTCGTTTCTAATGTCGTGTTGTAAGCTCAATTACCTGAAAGAAAAGACGAACGTTTTGTAACAATAACTTTCATTATTATAATGTTTACGAAGACTTGCTATTCCAATAGTTCATAGCGTAAGCTTTAATTTTCGAAACGACACAGCAACATTTGTTAAAGAACTATTATTATTTAAATCATAAATATCTATTTGATTATTACAGTTTGCAACAAAAGCGACGTTCCTCGATTCCCATTAGTCACAAAATATGTTCATACATTTATACAAGGCGGAATACTTTCTAGTGCTATCGCGTGTATGAAATACGATAGTGACCACAAATTCAGTTATTGATTAATTATTGTAAGCCTTGCCATCCAAGCAAATATCATTCCCCGCAACCTGGTCACGTTGCGTCACTGTATATCAAGTATACAATTTATTAACATCGACTTGAAACTTTCGTTAAGTAGTTATAGAACTGGGCAATTAAGCGGGCATACCTAACATTGAGTGCTATTCTAAACATGAAATTTCAAGCGCGCTTATATACAACGACATTTCAGTATGCGTAATGTATATTATACGGATAGTCGCAGTATTTTACTTTATATGTACGTGTATACTGCATATCGGTTTGTAGATATCAATGCTAGGCACATATTTAACTTCGACCTCTGAACGGGTCCTTATGAATCTAGATTCGAAATGCCCCTGAATAATTGTTATGGCCTAGCAAATTATTTTGATATTGCGTCCGGTCTATTGATACTATTTAAGGTGAACTTATATTTTCTGTTATTGTGTTTATCAACGTTATGTCGGGGTTGGTATTTGATATGTTGCTCGAAAAGAGGACCAAATGTATTAACGTTGGTATGAATAAATCAGCAAAGCCACTACCCGAGCCGTCAGTGCAAGTGTCAAACACAGTAGACTGTTTGCTTTTCTTCTAAACATTCTCTGCTTTACCTTACTCAGGGGAGATAACCTTTTACCTTCCTTGAACTTGGCCTTTTATTCGGTGTTTTAGAGCAACTGGTATTGTTCGAATCGAATTGAATCTGTGTCTGATATACCTTCGCCAATCTGACAGAGTATTCTACCGTATGAATTCTTTGAGGTTTTCAATAGGTTTATTGTTAGATTCATATTTTATTTTAGCCGTTTCAAAAATCAGTAATGTTTTCACCGGAAGAGGAGCCTATAAAAACGTTAAAGCCGGCCGAGTTGATGTTGGTTTATGTTCCCATTATTGTTATGTGTCGCAAATAAAGCGATTATGAGTCAAAATGTGATGGTATTTATGTCAGATGTGCATAGAAATTGGTCAAAATCGGTCAAGAAATGCCCAAATTCAGTACAAAGATAAAGCTTTTTAATTTCTGTCCATGGACTGAAATTATCTTAATTTAAACACGCGCGGGTCACATGTNCAAAAATCAGTAATGTTTTCACCGGAAGAGGAGCCTATTAAAACGTTAAGCATAGTACGTCTTGCTTGAGAATGACTTCGTGTTGCGCGTATTCAGTAGACTTACAAATAAAGAATACATTGAACCGGATAAAACAATACACCATTGCTTGAATACATGCAGGCTGTCGATCGTGCTTTATAAAAAAAATATATTTATTATAATGAAGACTTATAAATTAAGAAGTGGTAAATACGAAGTAAAAATAAATATGAAAGCATTTTTGGAACACTTGTCAGAAAATTCTTTTTCTCATTTTTAAGTTTGAAAACAAGATTGGTCATACGGGCCTAGCAATATTCGTCATCATTGTCATCATAACGCAGTATTAAGTAGAATTATTTAATACATATTTGATAACATAAACGCATTTCTTGATTTCACATTCGTCAGCAAAATACTTGCATCAATTTACTTACATAAATGTAATGTCTAGTGTATACCACATGTATGACATAAATAAAAGTACTGGTTGTGCATAATGTTTATTAAGTTTTATCAACAAAGACAAACATTTCAAGTACGTATCGTTCCTCGTTTGATTCATTTCATCTGTACTTAGTTCATTGCATTCCTTTGCCCGTCGACGATATTTCCTTACCCGCCGACGTTATTCCTTTGCTCACCAACGACATTTCCTATCCCTCCCACGACATTCCTTTGTCCTCCCACGACATTCCCTTGCCCGCCCACGTCATACGTTTGGTCGCCAACAATATTCCCTTCACCCGCGAATTGTTCTTGCTCGCCTACAACATTCCCTTGCCCTTGCCAGCTCCCTTAGGTAATAATAAGAACGAAATCTACACGTTGTGCAAGTTGACATTTTATTAATAACTTCTAGAAAAGAGTTTTAAGAACTGAGATAAAACAAGTACTGTTAATTTTGAGTTGTGTTCATTGAAATAAAGATTAAATACATACATAAACGGTAAACACAATCGTATACTTACACGGTTTGGGCACATAGGTACCTACAAAAATATACGGCTTAGCTTAATTTGGGATCAACAATGTTTAATATGGGAAAACAGCTGTTAAACATGTTTCACTTTTTGTTTTGCAATATTAAGCACACAATAAAATAATGAAAATAATGCATGTAATGAACCGAAACAGTGGAACTATTAAATAACAAACAGTTGCTAGTATGGTAAACCGATATATAAATACTGAGTTAGTAGCTAACCAAACCAATGCACAAATATTTAACACAACCGTAGGTGTTATTTAACGTTCAGCGTACAATGATTATTGCGAATTTAATTTTAAGAATGAATAATAAATATTAATGAATTTCACAATACAATGTTTGGTAAAACATTATTGTATGTATGTTTTTTTTTCTACCTAAGTGAACATGAACATATTTATGGACTTCTGACTTAAGTCTGCATTTGCAGCATTCATCTATATATATGTATTTCAATACTGCCCTGACATGCATTTTTGTTAAATTAGCATGTTTTGTTAACCTGTGCCAATGTCAACATCTTTAAACATCACAAATTAGTTTTGTACCTAGTAGGTGCTATATAAATATCGGTACTTATCCTTTAAGTTACAGACATATATATTATAAATGTCAATACCTTGTTTGCACTGCGGGCAGCATTCGCCTGTCGGTTTGTATTGGCCATTGGGGCAGTAGATCGGACGACAATACACCTCGTCACATGGATCATACGGAGGATTTGCCGGATATGATGGTTTTGAGGGATTTGCCGGATAAGGTTGTTTCGGAGGATCTGTCGGATATGGTTGTTTTGTAGGATATGCCGGATATGGTTGTTTTGGAGGATATGCCGGATATGATTGCTGAGGATAACGAGGAGCTTGTTCTGGCCTATACGGATTCCAATTTTGGTTATACTGTGGCCTATACGGGTTGGAATATTGGTTATACTGATTAATCGGCTGTCCGGGAGGTTTTACTGGCCGATAGTTCCCGTATGAGTTCCTCTGACTTAACGCTGTGCCGCAACATGACACAAGCAGTACAAGTGTGACTGCTGAGAACATCGTATTACCTACAGTGACAAGTAAAAGACAAGTTAGTTATTGGCATTTAGATCTTCTAACGGAATTATACTAAATAATCAAGCAGTCTTAGGTAAGAAAACATATATCGCTTATAATAATTATTTGAATAGTTAGATCCCTGTTTCGCTGCCTAAACAGCATTATGCAGGGGGGGAACTAGTCAATAATAGTTATAATTGTATGGTATTTTTGTTTAACTCATTAATCCAATATTGAATTGTGTGTTTTAATACACCGTAAAAAATAACAAACAATGTCAAGCGCTTTTTAGTAATACATTCCTGAAATGGACACATTTTGCAGACCGAGCCAACTTTTTTTAAAACATTAATGTGGTCTTAAAATAAATTGGTGACAGGCCGCAGTCTTTCTGCTTTTAACGCTTTGTTTCCATTTCATTACAACAAAAATCTGTTCGTTCGTCTGCTCATAAACTCATCCAAAATTATTGTTTCTGGAGATTTTTTTTTATGTTATAGCGAGCATAATAAGATTGTTCAGGAGCGTACAAAGCTCGAATGTATTGGGACGAGGATGTGATGGGTACAATTTGGTAAATGTATTAACCACTCAAGACGATTGTTTACGAATGTCTTTTTCAATATCTTTTCCTGCATGTTTTTGTACTAAAAGCGGTGATTATAGGAACCCCGTTTGACAATGTATTTAATTACTTGAAGGTTAGATAAAAGATTAATGAAAAACTAATTAATTGTATAACAAAAGTATTGGTTTGTTACATTCATTTGAATGAACTTTGGATTCAAGAATAATTATAATTGAGCGGCATGTTTATTTCCATACAAGAACTTGAGGATATCAGTTGATACGTTTTTCAGCATGACAGTTAAAGAAAAGAATAAAGGAAACATTAAATGTTCACACTTGTATTGCAAAGCGTATCCATGTATATTGGTCATGCATAGAATGTATATTAGTTCCAAAAATAATGGTAAGGTTCAAAGCATATCTTTAGTAATTATCTGGTTTTTATAAAGAATTCAAACAAAATTCCGATGTCCCATATTTACTGATTATTATTGGAAAAATAGTCACATGTAGGTTGCAAATGTAACTGTATAAATTTACTCTATTGTAAATTAGCATAAAACAAGTAATCCTTCAAGTCTCCATGACAAGTCGTGTTCTTTAAAAACAACAATCCGTTATGTGTTATATTGTAGCCGATACCAAACATCTTCATAAAGTAATAATGATTCCCCCCAAAAAAATGTTAATGCTCCCCAATATTTCCGAACTAAATAAGTTCGCTGAAATAAGATCAAGCGAGTTGTAATTGAAAGAAGGAATATCACATTAACTACTCAATTGGTATCTGCAATATTTTAAAGATAAAACTAGGACGTTTAATGGCTGTTTTCGACGGGAACCACCGTATCGCATGCCATAAATTATAGATACAACATAGCGATATTATACACACAGTGTTAATACAGTTTCTGTCACTTATTATATGTTTTAAACATAAGACATCGATCGCTTCGCCCATTTAGTTTTCTAATATTAAACACTCTGCAATATTGTAAAGATAAGAATATGTTAAATGGCTGTTTTCCACGGGAACCACCGTATTGCATGCAATAGATTATAGATACAACATACCGACATTATACACACAGTATTAATACAGTTCTGACACTTATTTTATGTTTTAAACATAAGACATTGATCGCTTCGCCCATTTAGTTTTCTAATATAAAACACTATGCAATATTTTAAAGATAAGAATATATTTAATGGCTGTTTTCGACATAGCGATATTATACACACAGTATTAATACAGTTCTGCCACTTAATATATGTTTCAAACATAAGACATCGATCGCTTCGACCATTTAGATTTTTTTAAATATAAAACACTTATTCTGTTTATCTGATATATATCAATATACTTGCCAATCGCATACATTGTTACTTCGGAAATACATTAAAGTGTTATGGGTTCTCTTATAAGCAATTACCAATAGTTGATTTCATAACTGCACCAGAAGAATGCTTAACTTCAGACAATTCGAAACTATGTAATTTTTTTATCAACTTAGTTCCTTACATTAAAAAGACTGCATTTGTTTCAGTTACTTCTAAAATAAAATCTTATATAAAATGACGTTCAATCAATATAGTTAGTTACAAAGTGCAGAGACGTAGAAAACATCTCTTCAAAGTGTTTAAAGCAGTCTCACTCTAAAGATGCACAAGAAATACCAATAAATGGTAAATATGGATAACATTAATTGGTGAGTAATTTATTTCCACGAACAGTTCTATATGTACACACACACTTTGTTTCATTTGTAACATGAGCGCGAGCAAGGAATGAGACCTGTTGTAGTTGTTTATTTCCGTTTAAAGTGCAATATTAAGCTTGTGAAGATATTAGAGAACTGTACGTAGGAAATGATTCTATTCGATATCCTTGAACACTTTATGTAAGAACTACGCATAACATTGATATGAAAAAGCAGCAATTGTTTTGAACCAACGATTGCAGGTGATACAATTTTTCAATTAAACGGACCGAACTTTATTGCTTCAGATTATAAAAAAATCACGTTATGTTTATCACTGTAAAAATAAATTCTTACACCATATATAGCATGCGACATGTTTTGTCGTGTCGTTCCTTATTAATCAAACGAAATCAGGCTGAATAGCGATTTATATTTACGCGTTGAATAAAAGTTGGTATGAAGTGAGAACGAGTGGCTTAAATTTTTATTCGCGTGCTTTGTAACGATTTACCACACGAATTAAACGAAACATTCTTATAAATACACATGATCTTGAACTTGTTTTACATTAGATTATTTGTAATGGTTACATTGTATGTTAGAACACTGTGATAAAGCATGGGAAAAAAACCCGTTCCGATACTATTGACACGCTTAATTGTTTCTAATATTTTAATTTGTATTCAATATATTACCCCAATGTTGAATATGGCACACGGAATTAAATATTATTTTCAATGTCATGAATTGACAATATTGCTGATCATAATATGAAACAGGTATAGGCTCTTTACAAAAATATATTAGTAGTTCAAAAATACAACAACAGAAGGCGTTGTTTCAAAAATCGTCAAAATACCATTTTTTACGTGTTCACATTATTTCCTTATATTCACTAGCAAAACATCGAATATGTTAATTCTAAGATACACTATGAAGTATTATTCATTTTGAAACCAACTAAGAATATTATTAAATAATACATATAATTTGAAGAAAAACCGGTAAAAAAAGACTCACCTTTATGGTTTCTCGCAGGAATCTGAGGAATATATAATGAAGCTAAAATGCGGATTTTTTTTTTAAATAAGTAAAATATGGTTGTATTTGCGCAGTAAATCTATATCATGTATGTCCTCTCGACTTAAGCCTCGTTAACTTTTAAGCTTATTACGCAACATGCGCGGAATGAGTAAGTTTGCAGCTTACGTGAAATCAGGTATATAAAGATTATCTCTATTTTTGGTAAATGCAATAGCAGGATAACGGACGTCCGAGCATTTTATAAAGTCTGATGACTGTTTAAGAGTTGGCAGCTAACCCTGCATTTGAATTCCCAAGAATCTTTTTTTATGTAAATGTATGATTTCAATAAAAGAACGGCACGCGATTACAACACAGAGAGAAACTCTTAAGAAAGGTGAAATCCGATTCGTGTTGACAATACATTAACATAGCTGAGGCAGTTGCTTAGCTGACAATAGCAAACACACTTTCAATAATTAGAATCCAGAAATAGCCATGTGTATTATTTAGTAATAAATGTATACTTATACGTTTTCGATATTTATTATAATTCCTACTGTAATTCAAACGTTTTAATTATTATGTTGATTTCTTTTTTTTTATGAAGAGTGACAATCTATCTGACCAATAATGCAATGATTTATTCGACATGAAAGACCCCAGTGAGTTTTAAATGTCATCCATTAAAACTTATTCCAATTATACTGATTGTTTTGTAAATGATTTGATATACACTGTGTTTGCCAAAACTTATTTCAATTATACATACAAAACGTATACATACGACAGTAAATAACACATCAGTCGCAAATAGTTTTGCCATTGTATAAACTTTTCTTATATCTGTGTTCACATAAAGCCAGAACGCTTTACAAACTTTTCATATACTACATGATGGCATATTTCATAACTCTTTTTGGCGACCCAATTTGGATTTATTATAAAATGTATGTTATCCTTATTTGAATAAAGTAACATACGTGCATGATGATACGAATTTTATTATATATACAGTTTATACAGCATTTTAATAGTAGTTAAGTAAGCTTTCAAGTACATAAGCAGCAGACAGCTATAATATAAGCACACTCTCTTTAATTGCATTAATGCATTAATACAGCAGGTGTGAAAATAATGTACTTAATTAAGTATTAAATTTGCCTTGTAAGTAGGTTTACAACACGTGCTACTTTTCTGTATAACATAACTCCATGTAAATTGGCCGTTAATCACATCGTCACAGCGGATAAATTATTGCGATGCACGAAAACATATGTGCATCAGATAAGTTTAATTAACATATCTCTTCCACTAATACAGTGCAATAGCCCTATAGTTGTAATGCCATTTAAGATGATGACATTTTTATCCCGAACGTAAAGGTATTTTTTATCAGCATGTATAAATACAGCTAGTAGAAATACAGTAACAATAGAACAATGTTTTCTGCAAATGTGGCACAGTAAAAACTAAGATAAAACGTGAAACTCTTATACATCTATTTTTTAATACAAGTAAATGATATTTTTCACTCCAAATACAAGTTAAAGCTGATAATAAACTGACGTTTAAGTATATAAACTCTAATAACAATTTCAGGAACGATTTTCGTTGTAACTTGATATATCTGCTTCTGTATGTTTTTTCGTTTTGACAATGTTGAAATAAACCGAGTTTTTATATAACAGTACTGTGCAACGGATACACACGAAGACAGATTTTTTTCCAAACGTGTTCAAAACATACAATTATGGTCTTACTACGCAAACACGTTTATTCGTTGTACATGTATTTGATTGACCTGAATTTAATTAATAGTTTATATCAAACTTTTTCCTACTCCCAGTCCCATATTTAATTGCAGTTACTGAAAAGACGCATACCTCATATCGGTATACTTTGAATATAACGAAAGTTTGTGGTTTAAGGTTTAAGTGATTTAATGATACATACATACTTCTGTAATAATATAAATGTTAGGTCGGTTGTAATCAGATTTAATTGACCGTTATTCCATATAAGTTTTGCCGATTCGCAGATACGCTTTTCCAATTTATTGGCGACGAGGCGCGTTTTTTTACTCACCAGTAAAAACAATATAACTATTGTTTGACTATTTTACTTTATAAGTTCATTTAAGTTTTATCCTCTTATGTTTATGACACATTCTTTTAATGTGGTTAAAAACATAATTATTAATTCAAGGCGTAATAACATTGTTTGGTGTGCAAACGGTCTGCAAACACGTGGTCTTAGCTTTCGAAATATATTTTTGACTTGAGAGTGATTAAATTAGTATCCAGTTCAGCATAGTTCATGTAATGCGAAAGTGACCAAAATAGTATATAAAAAGTTGTTGCACTAAGGCGATTATACATATATTACTCCACTTTTGCATTCAATGCCTCAGTTCTCATGTAAAAGCAATACAACGCAAGTTTAGTGAGAACTTAAGTGTTAGTATTTGTTAACCAAAACTATAAATGTATGCATACTAGGTCGGTTATAATAGAATTTGCCGGTAAACATTTTTTCTGATATCGGTTTAAAAAGTACATTCACTTACAAAATGATACTCGTTTTCGATATTATTTAAGCTACATATACTATATTAACGATCATTTTTAGGGATATTTATATATTTCCCTGATTCCATTGTTATCATATGGGAATAAATTCTTAGTTTTTATATATTTGTTTTTAAAATAAACTTTTGGATTATGTAAAGGTTATCAGATAATTCAAAATGATGTTTCAATTATGTGTATAAAGTTGATGAACTTTTTACATTAAAATCATTTCGCCACAAACCTATGTTCATATCAATAAGTCTAGTTTTAAAGGAACTGTAAACCACGAATGACGAACAAAGAAAAGTTCTAAAATACCATAGTTTTTTACAATTATTAGTTTATATTGATTAAAATATCAAGACTGGTATATCACATTACTTGAAAAAAGTTCATATTTTCAGTATATTCGGTAATAAAATTTCGCGATGTGAAATCGAAAGTACATCGCGAAAATAGGTGACATAACGATATACACACTATAAATAACGCAAGTAGATTGATAATTTTATATATAAAATATATACAATTCACTACGCATGCACAATTTGCATTCCTGGGTTTACCACGTGACGATGATGATCAATCTACTTGCGTTATTTATAGTTAACTAGTAGTTATCTGGTAGACATACCCAGCAAAAAAAAAACAAAAAAAAAGTAAAAATAAAAAAAATATATACTTTTTTCAAGTAATGTTATATACCAGTCGTGATATTTTAATCAATATAAACTAATAATAGTAAAAAACAATACGGTATTTTAGAACTTTATTTTTTTCGTCATTCGTGGTTTACAGTCCCTTTAAATATAGGAATACATACATTTGAATTTACTGACTCTGGATACATCCAAACATCTACAAAACCAGTATTTTAAAGCAAGTCCCGTACTTTGGTTATCCAATTGTAACCACGTATTTCATAGCACCGTTTCTCATATAACATAGTGTACTATATAATATACAATGTGTTTGTTTAACAGTATACATTTTTATAAAATATTTTATAATTCGTACATAGTGATTTTATATAACGGATATCGCTCTATTTCCGCATATACTGCTGAATTAGGAGTACTCATTTTGACACCAAGTATTCGTTGCAAAAATCTTCTATGAACTCTTTCAATATCATCAACATTTGAAACACCACAAACCTCACACGCATAACACAGTATTGAAGCAATATACGAATCAAACAAATTCAACATTATTTTAACAGGAACATGCATGTCTTTGGCGATTGAAAAAAGCAAGCCCATAGCCTTTAGGCCTTACTCTGATAAAGTTTGAGTAGCTTGTATAACTGACCACCACTTGATAATACAATGCTGAGATAGTTAAATGATTGAACCATTTCTATTTGCTCATTATTATAAAAAATGGCTCGTTCTGTGAATTATTTTCACTCTTCTTATATATGACTTTTTTCTACATGTCTTTCAGATTCCATCGATCACAATATTCGTATAGATTATATTAAGATTTTTGCAATCCTTTCGGTGTTTTAGAAAATAGCTAAAGCATTATCCGCAAACAACAGTACATAAATAGATAGATAGCTGGTCTAACGTTATAATGTTTTCATTGTTATATCTCCAAAAGAGTTCGATGTCGTTAGCGAAAAGGGAAATATTATAGACGAGATTGTCTCATCTTGCAATAATCGAACTTCGTAATTAAAGAAATCCGGCAACGTCCCCATATGTTTAACACATAATTGCACTTCATCATACATCGACGAAATAATTTTTAACACTATACCGTTAATTCCGCTCTTAATAAGTGTGTACTATATTCCGTTTCGATATATTAAATCATAGCATTTCATTAGGTCAATATAGCAACAGTATATATATATTAAAACATTTTTATAAAGCACCCTAGTTAATAACCGCAATGCAGGATTTCACAAGCCCGATTGCATAGTTTCGATGCATATGCAAACAGCTAATTAAAACAACATTCTATTTATTTTTAAAACATCATTATCTTTGGCCAACATTTCAATGTGTTGACTCGGGTAAAACGATTGAAACATATTGTATTCTTCCGCTCCATCGGGGGTTACCAATTGTCCTTTTTAGCTGTATATGCAAGACCATATTCATTTACATGATAAGCGGAATATACAGTTGATGCCCACTAAACTTTAAATAACACGTAAGGTATAATATCTGGAGAATGTAAGTAGTTCGTAAATAAAATATAGGAAATATGCATCCATATAGTGCATGTTCATGAATCCAATAATAGACGTGACTTGTTTCAGCTCGAACCCCACCTCCCCTAAACAACACAATAACAAATTCACAAAAAGTATTGCCAAAACATTAACCCCCACATCGATTAGAGCTTTCCCGTATTTGTCATCACTTACAATGCAAGTAATATGCTTATGAACGTTATATCTATTAGGTAAGATGGTTTAGCAGCAGAAATAAATTGTGTTTTTTAAGTGAAATATGTTAAATTCCTTTTCTATACTTAGCTTGGTATATATATCATATGTACGTTCAAAGTTTGATAATTACAAAAATACTTCACTTTTTGTTAAGTTAAAGCTTAAAATGTCATCTGAGGAATTGTAATAGTTTCAACGATGACAAAGACACGCTAAAGGATATTGGATAGTTGGTACTTCATTCACGTTACTCCTTGATGAAATACTTAATCTGTCATCATGGGTGCATGCGACTAATATAGTTAAGGAATGGCATTAAATTGCTGTATTTTCAAAAAAATAAATATATACTTGTTAGCATATACGAGTGTATACCTAGCATAAACTTGTATTGTATGTTAACATCATCTGTAACTTTAAAATCAAACTATATTTGGAACAGCTTTATTATCACATCTGTGTAGGCGGAAGAGAAATGTTAAGAAGACTTATCCCATGCACATCTATATAATTATGTAACAGTCGTCTTATATGACGTAGGCTCATACATTTTATAGTCTCTCATAACTCTATAAGAGTGGTTTTATAGATGAACTTGATTAATTTGATACATGTTTTATATACCATGAATGTATAAAAGTGAGAATCAAATAAACTTTCTGTCTGTCTGACTGTCTAACTGTCGATAATTATGAAGCGAACATAAATTATACTATATACTCTACATAAAGATGTGTTAAACGGCCAATATACAGTGTAATTTATAATACAGAAAAAAGGTAGGTCGTATTGGAAGTAAACCGACTTATAAGACGCTTAATTACGTACGCAAATTTAATCTTGCTGTTGGGCATTGTTTTAAATGCAAACACTATTAAAGTGAATGTGCTTAAATCACAAGTGTCCCCTGCTCATGCAATTTAACTTTTGCAACTTTTAGAATGTTGAATAAACTGTTTATAGATTAACATTTTTATCATCCCGCCCAAATGCTTTTTTATGTATTCATATTTATTTAAATTACATAATTTTCTTATTATAATTAAACAAAAACATATCTCAAAATATAATTTCGCAATATACCGTCATGCAATATATATTACATATTGTAAAGCAGATCTTGATTTATGTAAACACCGCAATGACAACGTGAAACGTCTACATCTTTTGTGGCGAATGTTTTATAATGTTGTTGTAAGAGCCATGCTTGTTTTTGTTTATGAATAATTGGACTTAGTGTTGTCGATTGAACGTTGAAAATCACCGCTGTCTTCCATTGCAAACAAATGTTTTCATAGATGATCACTGACATTGTCACTGTTCATAATAAACAAATAAGCATAACAATGAACACGTGTTAATACTGTGTCAATTATAATTTAAAAATAATAAAAAATAAAGTTTTATTAATTCATATACCAGGCTTTTTTCTGGGTATCAATTAATGAAAATACGTTTGATATTACCAGCAATACATAAAGGATATTTGTTGGATTCGGTGGAATACCGATTTTATTTCATGAGTGATCATAAAAAATATATTATTTCTATGATCATGGGTGAATTAAAATCGATAATCCAACGAATCAAAAAAAAAATCTTTTCATTGTATGCTTTTTTTCACCGTTTATTTACATTGTTAAGAGTTTAACTGGAGAATTTCGCTGAATTAATGACGTCATTTCGTCCAAAAAATGTCATTTCGGCACAGTTAAACAGTGAAAAATATCGATACTTTTCACTGTTATTTTTTTCTGTTTCAACAGTGAAATATCAGTTTTATTTCACTGATATTTCTCTATAAACTACCGGAAAGCATATAATAAAACCATTTTACTGCATTTCTATCTAATAATTGATTGTCAAAACGAATCTGAATTTTCTTTTCTTAAGAGTTTCATTAACCAGGTTGTATTAAAAAGGATAAAACATGTGATTTTGCGTATATACAGGACACATTCGAATTGGAAGAATAGTTCCAAATCGTTAACGAATAGCAAAAACATGATCCGTGACATAAAACCTCACCCTTAGGGGCCCGTTAAAAAAAAATCGAAGTATGAATTGCAATATTTTACACATGACGTGACCGCATAATAATATTTGGTACTATTATTAGGATCTGATATTTTTTCCTTTTTTGTGAAGCTTAGGCCAAATGTAACGTGTATTAATGGTATCAGCACGAGATTTTATGTCAATATATGAATCATACAACCATTTATAATTATTATTTATAAGTTAGTTCATCGTAAAACCAGCTCATATATGACGTTTTTTCTAAAGCCGAACTTCGCATGCGACGAAATATTGTTTTACTCTGACCAAAATGTTATTCGCTGCTTTAATGCACTATAAAACTGCGAACCTGTGTTTTCAGTATTCAAATGCAGCTGTTATTGTTTGTTTGTTCGAATCATACTTATTCCCCTCGCCCAGACTCCCCGTAAATTTATATATCTAATATAGTATTTAACATTGGTGTCTGGTATTCTAGTTCATGTTTATGACCTTTTGATTTTCATAAAAAGGTTTTAAACCAATCCGTTTCTAAAGAAATTATTACTGTGGACATAAGTGTAATGAAAATGTGGTTTAAATTTATATCTACGATTACAAGCAAATAAATGAGCATTATTGGGTTTGAAATATTTCCAAAAGTCGAGCGCTTGGTAATATTTTAAGCATCAGCGTCCCTTATACGCAAATTGTAGTAGCCCGTTTGTTTTGACTTTTTTACTCGTTAATAAGAATGCTTTTCCCTTTACACACTTAGTATGTCCGCTTCTGAATAGGAATCTTTAAACTTACGAAAAGCTTCTTCTAATATTGACTAGGCTTGTCACAGTACTAATGACGCCATTTGAGAAAGTCGTTAATAGCACTTAATTTAAACCGTTGCTTTCTTCTAACCAACTTATTAAAAAAAGAGTCTGATTCATCAGTTATAATGTTACAGTTGTAATTTGTATTTATATTATGGTCAGAATTATTATAAATTATCACATTTAAAAGCCGGTAGATTATCATTGAGATTATTTCTTAAAGTACACGTTTCATCAGCATTCCATTTAATGAAAGTCATATTGGTTCATATTATTATCTTTACAATAAATGTCACAAACTAATTGTCATTAATGTTTTCGAAGTTCAGAGGGGACTGGATCACTCACATTAGTAAAATCGCTTACAGTACAATATTAAAGTATGTCTATCAATTTTATTTAAGCAGCAAGTGATCAATTAAACATTAGCCGTTGGTGTAATAAATGGAATATCGTCCAATACAAAAGCCACTGCATAAGGGAGGTACATTTACATACATAAATTAATATCTTTCCCAGTGAGTTATGTCCCCTGTGTATTAAGAACTATTGGACTGCCTACCTAGTAGCTTTTCAAATTGATTTCAGATGTGGTACATTCTATAAAATGTGGTGTTACTGATGTGAGGGCATTGGCAACCCAAGTTATGATTTCAACGCCATGAACTTAACAATAGTGAACGTCATACTCTATCCAAGAAAACACATCTGCATCCGTGACGATTGGCGATCATTCGCCCCACATATAGACAACAGCAAGTGATGTTCAAAATGTGATGGAGTCATAAGTTGTTCGAGTAATTAAGATTCGATTTCAAAAATAGGTGCTTATACATGTAAGTAAACATTATTTTATTCACGGTATCATACTAATACCGATTTGAGACTTTTGCATGTTCAATGTCTTAAACATACAAACAACATATATAACAAAAGGAGAAATACAAAAGTGCGATACTATAATTACTTTTTTACAGTTGAACATTTCGTTATTTAAATGTTGAATGGGAAGTCGTTAAATGTTGAATAAGTGGCAACATATCTTGTTAGTTTGCTCAACTATTTATTCAACTCGTTTGGGTCACTTTTGTTAATTGTTGTAATGCAGAAACTTTTCTATTGTATAAAGGCTACTTCGTTTTAGGAATGAAATAGTTATAGATCTTGTTACCTACACACCTTGTTTACTATTTGAATCGGACTGACACACATTAAAACGACGCAAGTCTTTTAAATACACGTTGCTTACAGTCCTGCATTCGTGGTCAAACCAAACCGACTGTTTCGTTCGGCAATACTCATCAAAGAAACCAAAAGGCGTCACTAGCTTGCGAAAATCAAAGAATAGTATACATTTCGAGATTTACGTCTGTTTGCTATCACAGTTTATATAAAGTACAGTACTGTTTAAGTGTGGCTTACTTTACCCGATCGGAACTGTTGTAAAACAAATAATTCCATTTTATGTTTTGTATTTCTTACTAGCTAGTATCTCTATTCGTATCTCTATTCGGGGTATTATGAAACAACAATCACAAGGGCGTTATCCCTCATTAAATGGACCAATCTTTTTTACCTCACGCATTCTCACACGTAAGAACCTTTATTTGACAAACATATATTAATGTATTACTTTCTCCGACGCGACTGTTAACAATGCGTTGTTTTGTGATGTGTATAGATCGTATGGTATAATAGCGCGATTAGCATGCAAACGATCAACAGAGGCTCGCATCGGTGTGCAATCAGGTTCCTGATTTGTGTCATCTATTAATACATTCAATTTATAATGTGTTTAGCAGCACTCGTTTGTATCTCCAATTTTGCTGTTAACATCGCCAACGAACACAACTTCCTAAATTTCTAAAGGCAAACACATCCTTTTCCAAATAAAATTAAAAAATCAGTATTCACAATAAAGTATACAGGCGAATCTTTGCGCCACATGTTGCACATAGATAAATATCCTGGTCAATTTGAACGACTGTTTCATCAAGTTTAAGCCAGTTAACAGTGTCACGATGATAACAAATTATTTGAATAACTTCTTGTAAACTTTCTTTATAATAAACAAACCGCCACTGTTTCTCTTATCATTTATTATTTTTTAATATTCGGCAAATAGTATGAGATATATACATGTCAATAGAAACATTACTTTTTAAATTAGTAAAAACTTCATAAAGTGAGTAAATGTCATTACGTGGCAATACATTTACAAAGTCCGAACGCTGCTTTTTGTTATTATTGAGTCCGTGCACATTTCATAACAAAATTGACAGCTCATCGCATGTGTGCCCTGTATCGGACGTCGTGTAGATTGGACGTATCATAAACTACCCTTGCTCTTTGCACTGGTCTTCTGCTGCTTTATATTTGGGTCCCAGCTTTAGGCTTGGTAAGTATATCCTGTTGCAGCTTTTCGAACATTATGAACCAAGTACCCGTCATCAGCTTCTTTTTTTTCCGCCCTAGAGCAATGTCTTGGAAATATTTCAAACTTGGCCACAATGGTTCTGACCTTTCCCGGAACTGCCAGGCGCATAATTTGAATGAAATGTAACAGGAGTTTTAAAATAAAAATACCCAACCTTTTTGGACCCCTCGATCTAATTAATTTATGGAGGGGACTGATTGAACAATTGTATTATAGGAACGCCCCAGGAACATTCCTGTTAGGTTTCGTCAGATGTAAAAGCAACGGACGCACACACGGACGGACGAAGGACATCACAGTTTCCTTATAGCTTATAGTATCCTCATCGAAACGGTACCATTGCTATTAAAAAACGTTGGTAAGTACGATTGCATTCCAGTAATTGAAGTTAGTTTAAGCGTTTGGTATCACAATTTTAATAACAGTGATTCTATTTTTATTATTAACAAATTATCACACTTTTAATAATTATATTTAAAGCCACACACCTTATTTGGCCTAGTAAATTTAAGTATAAATAAGAAACATATTTCATCTATGCTAATTAGAATATATCTGGTGGTTACAAGGTAGAAATCCGTCTTTTTTGCGCTTTAAAACTAAACAATAAAATCCCGTTTGTCGAAATGGACGTATACGTCTGGAAATCCTACTTTCGGTTTTAAAAGCGGTTCCGTTTGAAAATAATAAATTACTTGCTAANTTCGAAAGTTTATTACCGAATATACTGAAAATAAGAACTTTTTTCAAGTAATGCAATATACCAGTCGTGATATTTTAATCAATATTAACTAATAATTGTAAACAAATATAGTATTTTTTCCGCATAATGGTTAATGTATGGCACATGTTTCGCTATGTTTATATGAAGAAAACATATTTACCGAGTGTGTTGCACAATATTTTATGGTTGTTTTCTCGCAACATACTCTTTAAGAAGGGCACCCTAAACAATATCCGCCGTCCATAAAGTGTCAACACATAAGGCGCTAGTATGACAGAAACTTCATTTTACATTTAATCTCGACAAAAATTATGCCTATAAATATAACAAAAAAATCATGCATATCATGGATAGTAAGACATATTGAACTATGTTTACTTGAGTTATGGCCCTTGTTTTTCCAAATAAACGTTTATACCGTTTACAAATAGGTTCTTTGCTTCCAACACACGTAATATGTGGAACAGATGTTTTTTTGGCATTTTTTCCCCTAAATATCAGGATAACTATTTATTTGGAATTGTTTATTTTGCAGATATCGTAATTTTAAAGAAAGGTAACCACCAATCCAATCCGTAGTCTTCAAAGTGTCAAAATAGCAAACAATGAAGTCCAGAAACTCTCTCAGGACAGAAATGTGTGTCAACTACTTTTTTTAAAAACAGAACACTAACTTCAAACATTAATTGATTGAAATTGGAATCACCGCCTTTGAATAGTCAATGCAAAGCATTAGGGGTTTAAATCGGTTTGATGACTAGCCGGACATGACATTTACCTTATAATTAATAACCAACCAAACGCGCATCTGAAACGATTTTATTTAAATGTACCTTTGCAGACGAAAATGGGAACATGAATGAGTACGTGAATCGAATACTTCACGAATAATTTAAATGTTCTAGTGTCGTAAATATTGTACATCTGTTAAAATGATTATTAAAGTTATTAGTATATAAAAATATGGTACATCTTTATCCATATCAAATTATCAAGTATCTACAGAAAATTTAAAAAAAATAGTTGCAAGAAAGAACGTAACAAAAAAACCTATTCTGCTAACAGTTTCAGAAGACTTTATAATGACAACATTGAAGATATGTAGGCGAAAATTTCAGATGTGTGTATTTGGAAGAAAATGTAGTTTCATTGAATCTCTATCAAACTCTTGTATTGTGTGTATTACCTTAAACTGTTGAACGCCGTGGATAATATGCCATCTTGGACCAAGTGCAATAATTCTATTGTGTGATTAATTGTTGTCTTTCACTACATTCCGATTTTTAAATGGAATAGTTTACATTTATGGCCTTTTTCTAAAATATAGTTGGTCAAGCACAAATTGAACTATGGTTTATTATGTTAACTGGTTTAATAAGAAAGAAGGAAATATTATATAATAGCTTTAGCAATATTACTACTATCATTCAATCTGGACAATAAAACTCATTCAGTTAGTATATTCAGATATCCATTCACAGAGCGATCAGAGCAATACGTTGCATCTTTAAAAAAAAAGAGTGCCTCGTACGGCCTGATGAACACAACAATTCATATGGTAGCTCATATATTGTTGTTTATACTAAACCACATTTTATTATACATAGATTTATACTTTTGTAAAGAACAATACTTAAAGATAATTGTTTGATGTTGAATGACTGGATTGTATGCAGAACAAAGTTGTTAATTGTCAACATGATAGTGAAATGTTATTTATGCTGCATTGTGTAAATAAATCTTGTATGTAATCCATTATGTTCAAAATGCAATAATTTCAGACACACGCACAAACGATTTTTTATATGATTTACTAACAAAAGCATGCAATACATGTGAATATGGTTAAATTTAAGTTGCATATACAGCGCAGTATATTTATCCTACAGTTTCCCCAGTGCCTACAATATTAACTTTAAAGTAACATTATTATGCGCATATCCATTCAAACATGCGTTCAGAATACATTTTATCACTAGTTGCAAAACTTGTTGTATAACAGCAATTACAAAACAAAGTATGTTTAAACCATTTAGACAACGATTCGGAAAAATAACTTCAGGTATGCCTTGACGACGACAGAAAAACCCCAATGGCTGATTAACCATCTTTCATTTTGGATTTCTCGGCCTCCTTTTGTCTGCATTTTCCGATGGTGCAGATCACTAATGCGATGGTCTGTAAGGCTTTTCGATTCGCGTTTTTTTTCTTCCTTTGGTATTGCTAAACTATTTCATCGAATTTTGGTTTATTCCTGAAAAGTTTAGCGAATTACAGGATATGTACATTAAATACTGGAAGTGTAATGACGTAGAAGGATATTGGACAATAGGACAATGTCAGATCCAGATAGTTTTCACGTGACATCGCTCTATAAGGAAAGAGTCCTGGACATTAATTCGTGGAAGCTAATAACATGAAGCGTTCTATGTCGAGGTGTTCGTAACAATAACTTCCGACATTATCACTTTATTATTACTTGAATAAACATTATACTAAATCTAATTATATCAACCAATCGGCTGTCATTATTTGTAACACATGATCATCCAATATTCCGACGTATTGACGCGCGTGCGTACAATAGTTTCGGTAATAGACGGAGCATTATTTAAACGAGTATTTCCGATTCTTTACGATTCAACCCAGCACTTCAAATCGACATGATGTTTAATTTTAAAAGAATAAAGAATTACAATCCATAGACATTAAAACATTGAATTATAATAAATAGTCTTGTATAACAAGTAATCTGATTTCAATCGTGCCCACATAGATTTAGAATTTTTATTTCGTGTTCCACAATTTTATTAAATGGTCATTTATCAAATAAAAATATGCATACTACATAGATAAGTGTTTTGTTAATGTTTTCCTTATCACCACGTGTGCGTTAAATTGTGACTAAAATATGCCTTCGTGTATGCAATGCTTTAAAAAAACAACAAGTTGCTTCCGGCCTTAAACTTTGTTTATCATATCCCAAATGTATAAGTATCAATTCGATCTGTAAACATGACAATTATTTTACTGAATACGTTCACGAAATCTTATCAAAAGCACGATTCAAACTTGGTTCCATTATTGTGGCTGAACATACCTATTTATACACATTGCGCATAATTAAGTAATAATGTCATATAACAGTGTATTTACAAACATAGTTGTAGTCATACATTGATATACAACAAATACAGTTTTATATTTCACTAATTTTAAAAATAGCTAAATAGTACATACTTGTTAAACTAAGATTTACATGTGAGCAGGCAGAATGGACGAAATTTAGATTTGCAAAACAATATTTATTTAAGGTCTTATGATTAATAAGGTCGTTATCCGAGATGCTTTGAACATTTCGAACAAAGGAGAATTCTTTCAATCTTTATTTTGTTTTTAATCGTAGTTGTATATGTTTCAAACGATTGTCAATGCTATTTACAATTCCAAATTTTGAATGAAATCCTTATTTTATGGCAATGACAGATTCAATTATAATATAATTAAACGTACCATTTCTTGGCGCAAATATGGTTTCAATTGTTAGGTAAAAACGAGCATTATTATAACGAAATGAAAACAATGCAGATGAATCATACACTCGTTGAGTGATCGTATATTTTGAGCGAAAACTGGTTGTTATGTTTGTTTATAAACACATTAGGTTAAGCAAATTGCTTCGAGGTGATGTAATCTTGTTACCGTAGGTAAATCATTGTTCGCCGCTGTCGCATTCTTGATGTTCGTGATGTTCTGCGACACGGTGTCCAGTCAGAGGAAATATCCTCAACGACCTTATCCGGTTGATCCATGCGAAGGAGTGATTTACCATCCTTTCTGCCCTTATGGGCAAAATACTCCCCCAGACGAATGCTGCTCGCTGTGCGGTATGGACATTTTTAATATGGTTTGGGTATTTTTACGGATGAAGTACATATACTATATACATGTACAAACTGATTTTCACTGTTCCATGATGTTTACATATGGCACAAGTTATTACAAGTTAACACAACATACATGTATTCATATAACTATAATACTTGTAGGAGCATTTTTAATGTAAATGTTTATCAAAATTAAAATGGTATAACGCACAACAGATCATATTAATAAAAATACAAGAATTGCAGTCCGTAAAAAATAACAATTTGTCACTGTTACATGTTGTGGTTTCTGTTTAAAGTAAATTAGTAACAAAAGTTAATAAACAAGACAGTATTATACGTTTCGTTTCTTACAAATGGCGATTATCAAACTTATTTCGTAAGTAAGAAACGTTTATAAATATGCATATATCCAAAAGAAGTATTTCTCTTTCAAAATATAGTATCTAAATATATGGCTTATGTCTATGTAGGTATTTAACACATACTGTAGGGAAGTAGTTAAATATATTTTGCTAGATGCTATGGGTGCAAGCGTTCAGCGGTACCAACTCAAAGTAAAGTTATATTGGTTGTTGTTTGGGTTTTACGCGTTGAAAATTATGTCAATATTGCAACATTATTAAATCCTATACAATTCTTACGACCTTATCCGGTATATCATATGATTGATCATTGTGTCGGGGTGGAATAGCTAATGTTCTGATGATAAAAACACGCTGCCTGGGAAATGCTGTTCGAATTTGATGTTTGTGTAATCAATGATATCATTTGTTAATATCATGACCAATATAGTACGGTAACGATATGTACACTACTCATAGTTTAGAAAGAAATTAATGGCGATATTCAATTATATTGTCGTCGAGTAAGTTACGTAAGTATATTAACTTTTAAATACATTCTACTAATATTGTAGCTTATGATTGTAAAGTTTGAAACGAGTAATTGTTTTTTTAAATTGAAATTGCAACACTTATTCAAATATGTAAATATAAATTTTACTACATACCCAAAGTCCAATCTTTAAACAAAGATTCATGCAATGTTTAATAGGTGTACACATATAACGTGTGGTGTGTATTTCTTATTCAGTATTCATATCGCGGTTATGTCGTGGTAAACTTGAATTGTAAATAAAGCATATTAATTGTTCGGTTTGTCTCATGGATTATTTTCGTTGAGTATGATATTTTGACATAGCCTGTTCTGGAGGGGGCAGTGGATTCGATTTATAATTGAATTACCGCGTCTTAAACCCTACACTCTACAATAATTCGAGTTTTACGGACTTCATGCTCATTTCAATGTTGTGTTCCTGTTGCGTTATCAGGTGAATAGCCTTATCCGCGTTCCTTTCGCAATATATCCAGCATACTCCTACATAAACCTTTAAACATAAAAATTGATCTTTTATCTAACCCTAACCTTAATACTAAAAGCAATATTTCTAATAAAAACAATTCAAATTGATATGCATATATGTGTATCAAATAAATCGCAGTATGCATGCATACGTATTAGTTCCCTCATGCTGTTATGGTCCAGCTACTTATTAAACAAATATTAAAATGATTCACCATTTCATACTAATTACAAATAAGCAAGGATTTTACTTTATAAATGAAACAAATCACAAGACTTATGGTCAGTTTTTTTCTACACAATTTAAACAGACCATGTCTGATGCAAAAAATTCAAGAAGAACGTTTGTGCATTTCAGCTTAGAACATACAGGTATTATTTTCATGAGCACTTCAAAGTCGAACAGCAAGGAGATCAATACCATACCAATCTGTATGTAACTATGATATACACAATGTGTAAATGTATTCCAAATAATTATGGTAATGAATGTCTTATAATTGCGTTACAACGTTATCTTTATTTTTCCAGTATGAACACTGCCCGCTGACCCCGGGTCATGCGAAGGGTATATCCAGATGTTTTTCTTCAACGCATACTCTTCTCAATGCGAACAATTCATCTACGGCGATTGCCTCGGAAATGCAAATAGGTTCGAGGCACTTGAAGAATGCGAGGCCTTCTGCAGTCCATATTGAACCCACACAAACAAAACCTGTGAACTTTAATGAAAGTTGTACGCAACGAAATTACATAAAGGAATGGCATTCTTTAAATTTCGTCAATATTTATATTTCATTCAAAACAATTTACTACTGCAAATGATTGTTTGTGCACACTTAGTTTCCCATGGACAATCATCAGCAAGTAAAAAATTAAGTTTTCGGCGTATTTAAATTCATAAACAATGTTATAAGTAATCATTTTATTAAAACATTCCGTCCTTAAGTATTCATTGACCAATCATTATTTTTTTTTCGTAGATCACGTGATGTAATAGATATCGCAAGCGCTAGGCATAAGTCTTGTTGTACACGTAAAAGCTATAGCGTGCTCACGTATGTCTATTTTGTTCGCAAATAAAAGCAATAATTAGCTCATTTTTGTTATTGCGAACACACGTTACCTGCGCACGTAACAAGATTGCGAACGCACGTGAAAATATTGCGGAGATGTAATGCATGCAGAGTGGTACCCACACTTCCCACCAAAGAGACCCGGGTTATCGGGAGCACGTGAGTTTAGTTGATGGTTCTTGATATTTAAGTCTCGGAATCACTCTCTAAATATGTGTATTAAGTAAGGCAGGACACAAGCAAACTTACACACATCCATTTACAAATGTCTTTAGATAAATTATGGACACATAACTGCATTTGAGTTGTCAATTAGCTTCTAACAGACCCGGAAGATATCATGTGTTTTGGTATGTTTACTGCTTTTTTCCCATCGTTCTTAGGTATAAGCGGTTGTTTAATACGCACACACGACAAAACGCATATGACTCCGATTCTACAGCTTTTTCAGAGATAAAGAAGACACCAAAGACATGTTGCTTCTGCGTTCCCAACGCGCTCACTTCATTGCTTCGTGCAAATATCATATTTGATGTATATGAATACAGACGAAATAATCGCGCCAACATGGCGTTTTAAGCCTAGAGCGCCTGAAGTTAATGGCGTCTATACAGAGAGCGTCGTTCTGCATAACTGCACGTGGGTGACAGCTCATGCAAGGTTTCGATAGTTTCCGGGTTATAGACTCGTTTCGACATAACCCGGAAACTATCGAAACCTTGCATGAGCTGTCGCCCGTGTAAAGTAATGTACAGTAGACCATCAAACTTCATATTGTTTCATTGTTTTCTAACTCATACAATCATTCATAGAAAGATCCGCGAAGCCGTAAATACATTACTACATTCAGGTGCACCAAAGTCACAAGCACAGAGGCCAACACATGAATAGAATTAATCAATGCGTAATTTTGTGAATCAACACGAAATGGTATTTACTGTAAATACTGCAATAAGAAGCATGACTGTTGACTTGTTTTAGCAGCTAAAATAAAAAGGATAGAACATGTGATTTTGCGTATATACAGGACAAATTCGAATTGGAAGAATAGTTCCAAATCGTTCACGAATAGCAAAGACATGATCCGTGACATAAAATCTCACCCTAAGGAAAACCATCGGCCAGTAACAAAAATCCGAGTATGAATTGCAATATTGTACACATGACGTGACCGAATAATTATATTTGGTACTATTCTTATGATCTTTCCATTGTATCCTATTTTGTGAAGCTTAGGCTAAATGTAACGTTTATTAACGGTATCAACATGATATATAATGTCAATACAACAATTTATAATTAGTTAACTCATTTGTTTTTATAAGTGAGTGCATTTTAGCTTCATATATGTGGCGTGTTCTGAGAAAACTGGGCATAATGCATGTGCGTAAATTGTCATCCCAGATTAGCCTGTGCGGACTGATCAATCACACATTAGCCGTTGGTGTTACAAATCGACTACCTTTCAATAGAAAAGTCACTGCATCATCATAGGGGAGGTACGTTTACATATATCAATTAATATTGTTTCCTAAGAGTTATGTCCCCTGCGCATAAAGAACCTAGCTATTGGGCTGCCTACCTAGTAGCTGTTCAAATTGATTTCAGATTTGTTACATTTGATAACATGTGGTTTTACTGACGAGAGGGAATTGTCATCCCAAGTTATGATGATAAGGCCATGACCATACAACAAGTGAATTACTCTATGCAAGAAAGCAAATCTGCATCCATGAAGATTTACGATCATTCGCCCCAGATAAAGACAACAACAAGTGATGTTCAAATTTGCATGAAGTCATTAGTATTTCGAGCAATTTAGATTCGATATCAACAATAGGTGCTTACACATTTACATACACATTACTTTATTTACGGAATCATATTAAGAGTGTTTATTAATTGTATTTAGCATTCTTTGGTAATATTCACCTGCTGGTTTAAGATTGCGTTCAAAAATGACATTAAATTCCTATATACCCGATTTTAAACTTGTGCATGTAAAATGTCTTAAACATATAAACAACATATATCACAAAATGAGATAACGTTAATTGCGATAATATAATGAATATTTTTACAATTTAACATGTCGTTAACTTAATTAAAAAATAAATTTTCGTTGAGGTCGTTTAATGATGAATTAGTGGTAAAATATCTTGTTAGTTTGCTCAAATATTTCTAAAATTCGCTTAGGTCTCGTTTTGTTATTTGTTGTATTTCAGTTACTTTTCTATTTGATGAAGTTTACTTCGTTTTACGAATGAAATAGTTATAGATCGTGTTACTATCACATACTTGTTTAATATTTTAATCGGACTGATAAACATTAAAACGACGCAGATCGTCTAAATACACGTTGCGAACAGACGTGCGTTCGTGGTCAAACCAAACCGACTGTTTCGTTTGGCAATACTATCAAAGAAACCAATAGGCGTAATTAGCTTATTTGCAAAAATCAAAGAGCATTATACATTTCGAGATTCACGACTCCTTGCTATCACAGTTTATATTAAGAAAAATTGCTGTTTAAGTGTGGTTTACTATACCCGATCGGAACTGTTGTAAAACAAAACATTTCATTTATATTTTGTATTTCTTTCTAGCTAGAATCTGTACTCGGAGTATTATTATAAAACACTCAAAGGGCGTAATCCATTATTAAATGGACTAATCATTTTCACCTTACACAGTCACACATGTAAGAACCTTAATGCGACAAAAATAATAAGTTATTATTTTCTCCGACACGACTGTTAACAATGCGTTGTTTATTGATGTGTACGGTTTTAATAACACGATCAGCATGCACACGATCAACAGAGGCTCACATTGGTGTGCAATCAGGTTCATGATTTTTGCCATGTATTAATACATTCAATTCATATTGTGTTTAGCACTCGTTTGTATCGCATATTAAACTATTGTGTGAGGATAAATCAACACTATCAAAATATTATACGACACGTTTAGTATGTTATGTTCAAGGTTGATTTTAGTAACGAAAAAAAGCTCTAAGCGTCGGAAAACAAAACATCATAGCTTGCCCATATGCAGGCGTCCACGTTTGTGTTCTGCCATTTACAAACTGTTCGTTATAAAGATTGATGTTCTTTGTAGAAGGAAATGCGACATATGAGAACACGGCATTACACGGTTTCTTGATTTGCTAATCTGTAAGCAAGTACTTACATACATTTGTTCAACTTGTTTTAATGTCTACTCATATAGTGTGTATATTATGAAATCAATATACAACAACACACATGATGTTGGTTGCTTCATCGTATTTATATATCACTGTCAACAAAGGCATACAATTTTAGTTTATTAACGCGTCGTTCGTTTTCGCGATTCATATCATTTCAACAAAATTCATGTCATTCCCGTTCCAACCTTTTTGTCACATTGAGACACGTTACCATGGTACTAAAACAAAAATAGGTATGGAGTTGAACGATTTCATAATTTATATAATTACTATACGTGCAAACAATTTAACTTATTTTAAATTAAAAGTTAGTTTGACTTTGTACAAAACTTTCAACTCTTTTGCGATAAAGGATTGCATATAACGGTTGAGCAATTAAAACACATATTTATAAGCACATTTATTTTACTTACTAATTGTGGGGGGAAAATCCGTGGGTAAGTCATCCCCGGGTTCATATTGACCATTATCTCCACCACCTACAACAATTCACGAAACGGCGTAATTTGGTATCAACATGAGATAATTGAGACACACACTTTGTTTTCAACGTTATATTCTTTGTTCTTAAATATCGGAAATAAGGCAAACAAGCTTATAAAAAAAAATGAAGTCAAACCTATGCAATCCTTTTTCGAACATGTCGCGCTTCCAGAGAAGCAGAAACACGTGTTGCATTTGTCCTTGAAGACAGCGTTATTCTCATAGACCTTTCCCTTATACTTGCAAGATGACCCTGGAATATGTTTGTGCTATGTACCGTTAAACAGTTCGTTTTTAATGTTGGTCATGGTATCGAATACAGTAACCTTGAAGTAAGACTAAAGAAAGTTATCAAACTTTAAATTTGCAATCATATTTAAAGGAAACACTCACAATATGAAAAAAAATACTAATATGGTTCATTGATGGGATCGTCACAGACAATTATTTATTTCCTATGTAAGGCAATAAAATTACTCACCTTTAGGATAGTCATCGTTTCCTAGAAATGATAAAATAGATCATACAGTAATGCAAATAGTACATGCCTTCAATTTATAATAAACACGAGATTGTCGTTAGTACTTGCACTTGGTAGAAAGAACTTGAGCTATGTGATAAATATATTAACACACGAATTTTAGTGAAAACTAGAAAACATCGGTCATATCTATATCGTTTACAGAAACTAGATCTCAAAGTTACTAGCCAATTGTGTTTCTTATATTTTTATTGCAACGTCAGAAAACAAAAGACCATTGTAACAGCGATTGATCAGCTTTCATATAGCTGTTATAGTAATTTTGAAGTTGTCCAATGGGATTTTTATTGTTATATTTCTACTTAAATTTATGACGTTACCTTTGTTGCAACGCGGACAGCATTCCCCTGGCGGCGTATACTGGCCATATTGACAGCCGACTAACGGACAATTCACACCGGCACACGGATCAAGAGTAGGATATACAGGTGTGTCTGCAATATCGAAATTTGACGGTATGTTGTGAAATTTATATTATACGGTGTTTTAAAGTTAAGGTTTCAAAAACTTGCCATTACTCTATTGACAGCCATTTAACGGACATTTTACCCCGGCACATGGATCAACAGGTGGATATACATGTGTGTCTGCATTATCGAAGTATGACGGCATGTTGTGAAATTTATATTGTACAGTGTTTTCAAGTTTAGGTTTCAAAAACGCGCCAGTGCTTAAAAGTTCAACGCATTTATTCACAACAGCTATCTATACTTGGTGATTGATTCAGTATTAAAACAGATTTCGGCCAACTACTGCATAAAGCGATAAACAATTTCTGGCTACTTCCATGCAATTTGTTAAACAATTTTGCACACGATATTTTTTATGAAACACTATTGCATTCGTCGTACATCGGTTATAGTTTGTATGAATATTATGAGATATCATTAGTCTTTATCTTTTTGATTTTTCTAAACTTATCTTGTTCGAAAATACGTGATATAAACGGAATGATAAAAAATGTTCTCGGTAATGTATCCCTTTGTAATCAATTTTTACGGTATAAAAAAACTAAATTGAAAAGTACCAAAACGTTTTTGTTCTTCGATTTCAAGACTATTTTGTCTTATATTGTATTGCAACGTCGGTAAACAAAAGACTATGATTACCAATTTAAAATAGGGTGTTAGTATAACACTATTTGTTCGATAGGAACACCATACATACATCATTAATATCACAGAATGGTCCCGAAAAAATATGCTGAGGACGTGTATTGATTCGTTTATTAAAGTGTCGGACATTAAAACTGTCACATGGGTCAACAACTGTGGACAATCAAATGCAATGTATACGACCCAGACACTGAAATAAATGATGTTAATTGACCTATATACCATCGGTTGTATCTACACTTATTTGCTAACGTAAGCACGGATAATTTGAACTAAAGTTAGATTGTGTGTAAACGATTATGTGTCAATTCTTATTCGTATGAATGTGTTTTCTTAAATTATAATAAACTATATAGAAATACAAGTCATAAATAAATTCTACTTAAGACAGCTGTACTTTTATATAATTAAAAAAAATAGACCAGTATAGCGACTCTTAAACGATTTGTACCTGGTTTTGAGTATTTCATTCAACATAACTTGTACATGTCTGTGTTTCGAAAACAACACAAAATACGTTCAGTTGTCGCGGTGACGATTCATTCAACTAGAACACGTGTGACAACATTTGCGCTTGGTACCACATTCATATGAAATATGTAAATATTGGCCATTTCATTAAATACCATAACAATAAGGAGAAGCATGTTCCTCTTAGAGCACGGAATGCACATATAATGACTTACGTTGTGATTTGCAATTCCCGTTCCAAGATGTTGACCCCATCGTTCAACGTTTTAATTTTCAGAGCCGTGTTTTATAAATGAACATGTATTGTAACGGCAATTTATCAGTCATATGGTAATGGCTATCGTGATGTAATAAACATTTTCTCCTGATAATGTTTCTGGTCTAATGTTTTATCGTTATTTTTCTAATGTCATGTATGACAATACCTGTTTTGCACCGCGGACAACATTCCCCTGGCGGCGTATACATATCTCGACAGCCGACTAACGGACATTTCACACCGGCACACGGATCAGGAGTAGGATATACAGGTGTGTCTGAAATATCGAAATTTGACGGCATGTTTCAAAATTTATATTTTTACAGTTCTGTTTAAATTAAAGTTTTGAATAATGTGCTTTTGCTCTTAAGTTTAACGTATTAATTGACAGCCTGCTCTGAGTATGTTAACTTATATTTTAAACTGATTTTACACGAAAACTAACAAATCGGTCCATACTATAAATAAGAACGTTCTTCTATTTGTGCATGGAATGCAAAAAGGCTTGATATGTGATTCAATGCCCGTTTCAACGTTTTGACCGACCCGTTTAACATTTTAATGTTTAGAGCCGTGTTTTATATGTCTACATGTATTGTAACGGCTATTGATCAGTTGTCATATCTTAATGGCTATCACGCTGTAATAATAAATTCCTTCTGATAATCTTTCAGGTTTGATTTTAATAGTGATATGTATAATGTTATGTATGATAATACCTGTTTTGCACCGCGGACAACATTCCCCTGGCGGCGTATACATATCTCGACAGCCGACCAACGGACATTTTATACCGGCACACGGATCAAGAGTAGGATATACAGGTGTGTCTGCAATATCGAAATTTGACGACAGGTTTCAAAATTTATATTTTTACAGTTCTTTGCAAGTCAAAGTTTTGAATAATATGCTTTTGCTCTAAAGTTTAACGTATTAAATGACAGCCTGCTCTGAGAATGTAAACTAACATTTTAAACTGTTTTTACACGAAAACTAACAAATCGGTCCATACTATAAATACCTGGATAGCACTTAGGACAACATTCGCCTTGAGGGGTATATTGGCCATTGGGGCAGTAGATACGTGGGCAGTTCACTCCGACGCATGGGTCATAGGTAGGATATACCGGTGGTCGTGTTGGATATACCGGCGGCCTATTTGGATATACCGGACGTTGAGTTGGATATACCGGCCGCCTAGTTGGATATACCGGACGTTGAGTTGGATAAACCGGAGGTCGTGCTGGATATGTCGGTTGTTGGTCTTGCCAATACTGGTTCCACTTGTCCCACTCCGACTGACTTGTCGCTTTGCCGCAGCACACCACGAGAAGCACGAATATGAATGCTGAGAACATCCTATTACCTACAGTGAACAATAAGCAAACAATGTAGTAATTCACAAAGTAAAAGGAAAAACAAATGCCTAAATAACAAAGGATTTAAAAAAAGGTTCGTTTATTTATGTTCTCAATTCGACGACAGTAATCTAATAAAGCTAATATATATGCTTTTCATCGATAAATTGCAACATAACTGTACAGGAATAAAACGCCGTGAATGTCAAAGACCTGAAACTTGTAGCGATACCGCTTAACAACAAGCTTCCAAAGTTCTCTGACTAGATACCAAAGAAAGGCAATATTTTGTTTGTATTTTTTTTTGCTATTGTAATATGTTAATGGCGAACTGTTTTTAAGTGGAAACTGTTCCAACTCTGAAGGAGTTGGGATAATAATCAATTCAAAATTGAGCTACGATGCACTAGAACATATAGAACCAATAGTAGGGCGTATTCAATGATTGCGAATGAAAATACAAAACAATAACATCAGTCTAATTTATATATATATATATCTATTATTATTAGTGGATACTTTAACACGGTTATTAACTATAAAATAGACAAACTTAATGTTAAAAACGATACAAACTTAAAATGTAACAAAGTGTTCAATGCAATTATAGAAAGTCATGATTTTCATGACATTTGGAGAATATTTAACCCGACTAATAAACAGTACACATGGCACTCAAATACAAAACCCACTATATTTTGAAGACTTTACTATTTTCTTTTGTCTTCCAACTTATTAAATCAAGTTATAGATTGTAATATTTGTCCATACTTTAAATCAGATCACCCAATAGTCTCTTTTATCTTTAACTACACACAAACTACGACAGGGCCAGGGTATTTTAAAATAAACAACTCGATCAGTTTAGAGAGAGAATATAAAAACATAATCAAAGAATCTTTTCAAGAAATAGCAAATATCAATAAAGAAGCTAACCCAAACACTCTGTGGGCAGTGATTAAAGGCCGAATTCGAGATGACACAATAACATATGCGAGCAAATTAAAAAGAAACAAATTAAACGAGGAAACACAACGAGAATCTAACATCATTGAACTAGAAGAATATATTTCCGAAAATCCATTTAACCAAGATAAAATGAATGAATTAAACGAAACAAAAAAAACAGTATGATTACTTAATGGAAGATAAAATAAAAGTAATCTTATTAAGATAAAAGTCAGAATGGATTGAAGGAGCCGAAAAAAATACGAAATATTTTGCAAACTTGGAGAAAAAAGGACTGAAGAAAAAACTATTGACCAAATAAAAGAAAAAAACAGGGACAATTTTAAACAACCAAAACGAACTTCTTAAACATAAAGCAGGTTACTACGAAAATGTGTATAAAGCAGATCACAAAATCGATGTCTCAGAACACCCTTCCTTTTTAAAAATGACTGTAATAACATTGATAATGATAACCCAAACAATTTAAACATACACCTATCAGAACACGAATGTGCGATTGCCCTTAAGGAAATTAATAATAACAAAAGTCCGGGGTCTGATGATTTGTCAGTAGAATTTTGTAAGATTTTCTTTTGACATACTAAAAATAATTGTAAATATAGTTGTAACTGCTGCGTACTCATACCAAGATTCATATTCGATGCAATGGTTTCATTTTGATTTAACAATAACGTTATTGTTTTCCACAAAATGTTCCATTGTTTGCGTTCTTTTTACTTTATATGTTAATAGAACGAGTATCTAGCAATAAAATAGCCTATTGCACTTGTATATCTTTTTGTGTGACATTACATGAATTCACAAAAAACTATAAATGGCTGAATAAAGGTTAATACTTGATAGCTTCGGCCTGACCAATTACTTTACAAACAATACATCATGTCAATAGTCATTTGAAATATAAGTAATCAATAAAAACGCTTAAACACTAAGTGTGTTTTGGACGAGAATATCGCCCGTGACTGTGTTTTCATAATATAATATATATGTCCAGACACGTAGTGATATAACTGACATATTCTAGGTACATTGATTCAGTTAATGATGGGTTTTCAATATAAACTACACGATGTTTCATAATAGCTCATGCTCGTCAAGATATGCTTTAACGCCATCCATTACTCTATAACTGATCATACTACTAAACGCGTTTGGGCCCCTATGAAAACAAACAGAAAGTCGGAACTAAAATATGCATGCAAACAAAAACACACAACGGAACATAATATTTTGCTTTTAATATTGTACAAAAGCCTGACCATAATTTTTCAATTGTTTCGAACCAAGAATTAATTTTTTAATTCTTAGATTAAAACTGTTATGCAATGCAGTTCGTACCGAATAATAAAACACTGAATAATATACCACATTTAAACACAAAATCATAACTTTTAAATGACTGACTCACCTTGGTCGCAGCTCCGACAATCTTAACAGTCGGTAGTGAAGGTCGAAACGAGACGTTTATATACCTGCAGCTAAGAAGATTTGTAATATTCTTTTTAAACACAAGTTTTTAATGGCTTAGAAAATCAAGTACTGAACATAAAATGTTAATTCCACCGTGAAATCTTTTAAGCTAAATTAGAAACAAACGTTGCAGAAACATACTGTTCAGCTTATTTGTAATAAAGTATGTACGGATAATCCCAATGTTCAGTAACAGCAGGAAATATTATGGACATAATAGCATTATTTTATAATTTAGTATTTACATAATCCGTTATTGACGGTAAAATAGGCCTGTCTCCAAGAATTAATGCATACAACCGATGGAATTACTTAATATGTATTTGCATTCTAAGGCGGATTATGTCGAACATGTGCAACTTGTCTCTACTATTCTGAATGCATGCACATTGGCCGATTATCACATCAATGCACGTATATAATATATATACAGTTTTCAATGAGTTAAGACAAACAATGATGCAGAAGTTGTAATAACAGACGAAAAGACATAGCGAAACAATAATAGGTGTTTATAATTTTATTTTATGACACATATGTCCTACATTTAATTTAATTTAAGTAATGGTACGCTATAAAATGCATTTATAAATAGTATAGTTTTTAAACAAACTACAACAAATAATCAAGTTTAAATTCTAAGTTTGTGAGAAAATAACATTAAATAGTTCCCATTCAAAAACAAAAGATTCTAAATTATTTTTTGAAATTGATATTTTTTCAAGTTATCATATTCGTACTTAATGTGTTTTTTGGCTCCAGCTATGCTATGAATGTATTTATTAATTTTACATTTGTATAAGTATAGCTTTATAAACAAAATAACATTGTTTATGGCACTATCAGACTTTGTCAAATGTCCAAGGAGAAAAATTGTCCTATTAATGAAAGGAAAAGATTGACCTGGTAACATTTCATCAATAATTGCTTTAGATATCTGACATTCCCAGAATAAATGTTCTAAATTTTCCTCGGCTTTTTTTTGCAAAAAGTACATAATGGATCATCAGTTATTTTCATTTTGTTCGAAAGACAATTTGTTCCAAGTATCCTATGAATTATTCTGTATTGGAATCATTGAACCTTTACATCATTTGTTATTATTACGCCAACTACGACGTGAAAAAGAACGTGCGGTTCTTGTTAAGGACAGGCTCCTCGTTAATGGCAAAGAAATCCGACCTGAGGACCTCCCCCATTCTCAGCCACAGGATGCGCCTCCCCGTCCATGGAGGCAAAATGCGACTCCCCGCCCCTGGAGGAAGAATGCGGCTCCCAGCGACCAGCGGCAGGATGCGGCCACCCGACCCGGCCAGAGTCCACAGCGGACTCCAGCTACCCAGACCGGAAGTAGTCAACGCGAATCCCAACAGCCAACGTTCATGAACACTCGTTTATAGGGTTGCCACGGTGGTGATTCTCCGTGCAGTGTGACATTTTCCTCCCTTAATGTGTGCGGCTTAAAATCTAAACTGCTTATACCAGAATTTTGTAATACGGTTTCAAGCTTTGATATTTTTGCATGCTCTGAAACGAACTTAGATGTATTTGAGGTTATTGATTTTAAGAACTATAACTTTGTATCTAAATCTCGAAAACAGAAAAGTTTAAGAAAATCCGGAGGTTTAGGTGTATTCATTAAAAATCAGTTACAACAAGATTTTAAATTAATTGATACAGATTGTGAATACGTGCTTTGGTTTAAACTTGATAAGCGGTTATTTAACGCTGACGAGGATTTTATCTTTGGGGTCGTTTACGTACCCCCTGACAACACAAAATATTTTTCTAGGGAACTATATGATAACTTTTGTGATGAAGTAGAACATTTTACATCGAACCATAAGTATGTAATCCTACTCGGCGACTTTAATGGGCGCACGGGTCTTCTTCCTGATATTACTGTTGTTGACAATTTTCTATACGAACAAATTGATATAAATCCTAATGATGTTTTCGACATAAGTATTAACCATATATTACAAGCATCGCATATGTCATTGTCAAGAGCCTCACACGATCATAATGTCAATAGAATGGGTACTAAATTAATTGAGCTCTGTAAATCACATGAGCTTATTATAGTCAACGGTAGGGCATTTCTCGATAAAAATAATGGTAAATTTACATGTAAAAATTCCTCTGTAGTTGACTATACAATTGCATCTAAAGATAGCCTCAAATTCTTTACTCATTTTGAGATTACTGAGTTCTGTCCATTGTTGTCAGACGTGCACTGTTGTATCAATTTTAATCTTAAATCACTCTATTATGAAGATGTAAATGCAAAGCCATGTGTTGAAAAAGTTAGACAATGGAATAATGATAAACGTCGAGAATTTTTATCGAATATAGATGTACAAAAAGTTAGCTCGATACAAAATCTATTAGATAATGATACGATTAATAATGACATGGAAACTATTAACAACGTAGTTAACCTGATTGGCGTATGCTTTGTCGATTCAGCTAAACATACTCTCGGCGTTTATAGTAATAGTAATAACAATTGTAATTCTAAAAAACACAAGAAAAAGCCTTGGTTTGATGAAAATTGTAAGATATCACGTTCTGCGTTCCATAGTTGTAGAAGAAGATTTATTGCATGCAAAAACGATAATAATAAGGCCGAAATGCTGAACGCAAGTAGACAATACAAAAAGCAAATTAGAGCTGCATCTTAAAGCTATAAACGTTCTTTTAAGAAAGAAATAAGAAATATGCGCACAAAATCACCTAAGGATTACTGGAAATATATAAATAGCCTAAGTGGAAATAAAAGTAGTGCGAATATTGATGAGAAGGTATTTTTCAACTTTTTTAAGGATCTTAACTCAAATATTATATGTGATGACGAACCGGAGGCAGAATACCCCTCCGATGTTAATTTTGAAAATAACCTTGATAATGAAATAACGGAAGCTGAGATTAAGAAAGTAGTTAAAAAAAAATAAAAATGGTAAAGTTAGCGGTTTAGATAAGATAACAAATGAATATAATTATTAAGTCTTCATGTGACATTTTTTTACCCATATATGTTAAGCTATTCAATAAAATTCTTAACTCTGGAACTATTCCTGAAGCTTGGCTATCTGATGTCATTGTGCCAATATATAAGAATAAGGGCAGCGTATTATCTCCCGAAAACTACAGGCCCATTACGATTTTGAGTTGTTTAGGTAAATTGTTTACGGTCATTGTTAATGAACGCCTAACATTATATCTTGAAGAAAATGAACTGTTACTTAAAAACCAGGCAGGTTTTAGAAAAAAACATAGCACTCTAGATAATATTTGTATATTGCATCTGTTGTCTGAATATTGCAGGCATAAAAAAAAACAAGCTATTTTGTGCATTCATAGACTTTAAGAAAGCATTTGATTCAGTTTGGCGGGTAGGTCTATGGACTAAACTAGTAAAATACAATGTAAATGGAAAACTGTTCAATGTTATAAAAAATATGTACCATGATATTAAGTCCTGTATTCAGTTACACGATAAAACAACCGAATATTTTGCATGTGGCAGAAGGGTTAGGCAAGATGAAAACTTATCGCCTTTGCTATTTTCTTTGTACCAAAATGATTATATGTTGTATAAGATATTTTTAAACGATTCATACGTAAATGATAACTCATATCCTTGGTTAAAAAATATCAAAAATATACTTGATGAGTGTGGCCTAAGCTATATTTGGTACGACCAATTTTTCCTAGGTAGTAAAGAAACTTTGCAACATATGATAGAAGAATCCCTAAAAACGCAATATATACAGACTTGGACTAGTACAGTTAATGGATCGCCTAAATGCTACAATTACAGAATATACAAAACCGAACATAACTTCGAACCTTTTTATATGGATTTATCTGAAAATTACTTACAATCTTTTATCAACTTTAGACTATGTAATTACTATTTACCAATTGAAAAGGGTCGTTGGCTAGGTTTATATAGAAATGAAAGAAAATGTCATCTTTGTAATATGAATGATGTTGGTGACGAATATCACTATATGCTTAAGTGTACTTATTTCGATAGAGATAGAAATAGTCTGTTGTCATTTGTAAATTTTAACTCCAGTAATATACATACCTTTAAGGGTATTATGTGTGAGAAAGACATAGACAAGCTGGTTAGTATTTGCAAATATATCAAAAAAGTCCTAAAATCATTCAATAATAATCACCCACCTGGCAATTCTTATTAGTTTTTCCTCCCTAGTTTCCTTTTTAATAACAACAATTTAACTTATTTATAGGCATACTAATTATCAGAGTTAGAAAATTATCCCTAGCTTTATCATACCTATGTAATTAGTATATATAATTCACAACATTGACCTATACAGCCTGGTCATTCAGTAGTTTGTATATACATGTTAGTACCTCTTATCACATATGTAATGTGTTGAGTGTATGAATAAACTGTAAACTGTAAACTGGGTCTACGCTGTTTGCCAATGCCTTTTTTCTAGACGCTAGGCATAAATGGGTTAAATTGATACGTCCAGTATTTGTTGATTTGTATCAAATCATTTTGTCAAAAGCTACTTATAGTTTTTCATACTTGGTGTGTTAAAATAGCAAACAATATTTAAAAAGGTTTTGTTTTAAAATTGCCGATCGTATGCATATTAATTTTCATCCAAGAATTGCTACTGAATGTAAAGTGAATCACCGATTTAATCGGAAACCCAAGATTTAATGATGTGCTATATGTATTAGATATGAGTGCAAATTCAATACGTCACTTGCCTTAAATAAAAGTCTTGCCGATTAGGCTATATCAAGAAAAACGTGTCGCGCGTTTACCTCTGAAACCGTTCACAAAAATTTTTAATAGTGATGTTCAAGTTGTGATTCGCAATATTTGTCTAATGACAAGAGTTCATTCAAAAAAATAAGTTAAATTTTTCGATCTATTTTGCCTAAAAATAAAACAAATAAACACACATTATTACTTTTAAATAAAAAAAATCATTTTACCTTTCCTGAATGCTGTATTCATCCATTGGAAAATATTATATGTTGTTTTTTTCCNTTATTTTTTTTAGCAGTCACATAAACAACCAAGCAATGTAATATGGAATTTTTACAACCATTATTGCTGCTTCTTCCTGTATTTGCGCGATGATTTTCTAAAATATTAACTCCGTGACGCTATATTCTCAAATCTTTTTCTATAAAGAAGGAATGTAGTTGACAATCGTTAATAGTTTTATTTGATCGTTCGTCAAAAAGTTGTAACTCTGTTACTCTTGTATCTTCAATGCAATTGAGTAATTAAATAGTAATTAAATTGAATGCGTTTTAATTCCCTTTTATTATTGTTTAATTTGAGTTACAATGCTATGACGTTAATTTTTATTTACACTTAAATGTATTATGAATATTGCTGGGCCAAGTGTGAGGTTGAGCGCTCTATAACCAGGTTTAAACCCCCAATGCGTTGCATTGACCGTTCCAAGGCGGTGACCCCAGCTTTATTCTTATTTGTGTTTATGTTGTTTTGTATTGTGCTGTATTGTGCTGTTTTGTACTGTTTCGGCAATCGGTCACTTTCCATAAATAAAGGACCAACTAATTGTTTGTAATAAGATTTCAATACTACTTCAGCAGCTGGATTTTCACCTCTTTATTTTGATAATTTTTTGGGTATGATAGGGTATACACTTGTTTTTTTTTCAAAAAATTATCTATCGTTCTGGTCATTCCTATATAATTGATGAAATTTATTTTCAAATAGTAAATTTTATTTCATTCATCAACAGAAGTAAAGCTTCCATTGTTTAATGTATCACCTATACAGTGAATTCCAGCACCATGACTAAAAGAAAACACTTTTATTTCCTTCAAAATATTTGGATTATAAAATAGTGGATACTACAATAAATTGAGAAGCTTTTTAAAACATCTACCCAAATAGGGTTTGAAATTCTGTCAGACATATTTAAAGCATAATGATAACTGCAATTAAAAAGTTTGTAAGTATCAAAATACAGTTGTGTCATATTTATCCGATTTCTTCTAAAGAATTGATTTTTTTTAACCAGGTAAGTTTCAGTGCTGAAATAAATGCATTCAAATTTATCATTTTTAAACCTCCTTCATTATATTCGTTTACTATAGTTGTAAACTTTATTTTACTTTGGCCGTCCCAATTAAAAGTAAGGATTGAAGATTTTATTGAATTTAAAATGGCATTGGGTGGGTTTGGCAGTGTTATGAACAAGTGATTGAATAATGCTGTTTTGCATTGCATTTGTTATCTCTCAATACAAGTGACACACCTTCAGCGCATAGGATAAACATATAACATGAGAGGGGATCTCCTTGTCTGCAGCCCCTTTCAATAGGGGAAAACATAGATAAGTAGCCACACTGAGAAAAAGCCGACTTAGAATCTTTATATAAATCTGAAACAAGCGCTTTATGTCTGGACCAAAATTAAAAAAAAGAAAGTGTATTTTGTACAAAGGACCAAGACAATTAATCGAACGCCTTCTCATAGTCTATTAGGAGAAGTAAACCCGGGATCTCATTATCTTCAGTATAGTGCAAAATGTCATAAATTAACCTTGTATTTTCCCCAATGTATCTCCTTTTAATGAAACCAGTCTGGTCGTTATGATTGAGCTTGTCCATAAATAATTAAAATCTATTAGCTATTACTCCAGAGGCAATTTTATAAACAGTATTTAAAAGAAAAAACATTTCCTTAATGTTACTGCTGCGGAGCAAATATATTTCATATAAATAATATGCATTTTACAAATAGCAAGAGATTAAACTTGTAATGCGATAGTTAAACCACGTGTTACCATATTTCCTGCAATTGCTTACTTTGTACCAATGCAACCGCACTTTATGATAATCAGTAATCTGACGCTGTTCGCAACACCATTTTGTAGCATTATGAGTCCTACATAAAGAAGTAAGAAGAAAAATGTCGATTTGGTATAAATCCATATTATAACCATACTGCATCACCATCCAATGATAGTAAATACTTTATCTGTTTGTATTGGTCTTTAAATGAATGACTCCATCAATACACTTTAAACGATGACTATTTTTCCTGTACGTTCGGTTTTAATATTTGTGGAATGTAGGTCAAACATGCTTTCCACTCGCGTATGTATGACGCCGTGTTTAAAAATAGTGATATCCTTTCTTGCTTAGAGTGGGTTTACAAATGTCAGAATTACCGATGTGTACAAAGTAATAAGCCCTGCTTCGCACACTAATATTACCAAGGGAAGTTTTATTCAAAGATTGTTTAAAAACTCTTGTGCGCAAATGTTTTACGTGCACAATTTTCGTTGGTAAGGAGAATATATTTCAAAGTGATGATCATTTGATTTTTATATTAATATATTTTGATTTGATTGGAAACCCGAGCTTAAAGGGACTTGTTCACAGATATTTGCATTTTTGAAGTTTGTTTTTTCATTTAATGATTTACATTGATAAATGTAAACATTGGAATTTTTAAAGTGCTCCAGCATGAAAGAAAATTTAAATTAAAGAAAGAAAAAAAAGTAAGCCGCACCAGGGCTCGAACCACTGACCCTTGGGGTAAAAATTAACAATGAAACAAGCAGCGGTGGGTTTTTTCCCCTGACTTAATATAAACACGTACTTTGACAACAACAATGACAACATAAACAAATATGGCGGAACCTGTATCGTCAAACACGGAAGAAGACAGTAAAATAGTTGTTTTTATTGTTAATCTCAATAGTGCGTACGATTTTGGTAAAAGAAGGTTAAAAATAGTATAACTGATCAGATGATTCGTTTTCGTCACATAAGTATATGCATATACATCACAGATTCTGTGAACGCGTAAATACTCATTCTCTCGTTTACAGACAGAGACCAAAATTAAAAGCCAAGTTGAATACATAATGAACGTTAGTAATCGCGCAAATAAATTAAATTTATCATCAGCCTTGGAGTTCTAAGATCATTTAATAAAAAAAAAAAACATTTCAGTATCTTTTTACTTTCCTCATAATTGACAATTTATGTGTTGGCAGGCAAATCAAGCTGCTATGCATTTATTGACATATTCATTATTGTGTGTTGACAATGAAATTTATTATTCATTAAAATGCATTGGAATGGAACTGGTGGTTTATTAATTTAAACCCCAAACTCATAATTAATGTATTTATATCAGTTTCTTCTGCACAGCTATTTTTATAAAGCAACTGAATAACAAAACTAGTTTTGAAAACAGTAACACAATTTTGTAAGTCATGGCATCAAATGCATGTAGCAGGCACCAGACAACTCGCCCCAATACCAACTGGCCCAAAAATCAACTCGCACGAAACAAATGGTTACTCGCACCTACCAATACATCTCACCCAAATTTATTTGTGTGCATCTTATTGTTTCACGATTTTAAGTATTTTATCTTCATATTCTTTGTAAAGTTAGCGAGGCACGTATATGTTTTGATAAATGGGTATTTCAACAGTACATTGTATTTTGAATAAATCAAATAATAGATCACCTGAAATGCATGTAGCATTATATTTGTAAAAGCCAAGAATATGCTGGATATTCCTCTTTTTTCAATATCCTCAAGATTTGATTTCCTGAATGTTGAAGAAAACTTATAAGATAATTATACCAGATATTTACAATTCACTTATTTAATAGAGACCATACATAGTTAAAAAAGTGGTTTAAATTGTGTATTTACTTTTTCAAAAGGATACAACCATAATTAAACCAAGAAGTTCATGAAGAAGGTATCACTGGCTTTTGTCACTATTGTGCAACAAACAGAAAATGTTTACTTATATAGCTGTATTTTTTCTGTTGACTTCATTTGAGAATATTGAAATAGTTTGTAGATAATGTTTTCAGATATTCAGACTAGTTGTGGTTTCATTGAAAAACAATATGTCATTTCACAATAATCTTGAATGGAACAGAAAGAACCATAGTTCAATGCACTTCTTGTTTAAAACAAAGTCTTTGTATGTAAAACATGATTCATCAACTTTAACACCTTCTGCTAGTGATGAATCGGATAAACCAGTGCATACTGGCAAAGAAAAAAGGAAGCCGGAACCTGGCAAAGAGAGTATAGGGTTGCTACATGAGCAAAGAATTTTAAATAATGATCCTACACTATACTAGGTGAATATTGAAATTTTACACACAAAAACTGCAATGAATGTTAAAAAATGGTGTCATGAAAAATTAAAAAATCTATATGTACATATCGTTACATCTTATGTCAAACTTCATAGCTCTATGTTCAAAACATTTATTGTATTTTTGTTTAAATGAGAAATGTCTTTTCTGGGATATCATAGACCACCTTACTTATATGGAAGCATAGGAACTGTTGAAGGAAATTGCTGCCAGACAGCCAGCAGTTATTCCTGACAGCCGGTCCTGGCCCAGATTGGACAATCCTCAAGCTAACCATGATGGTGTGTTTGCAAGAATTGTCCATTTGGTGGACCATGATGGAGACCAGCTTTGTTGTGGCATGGCATTACAATACTATACAACCAGAGACCAGTATGTTTACTGTTGTTGAATATGACCCATTTGTCATGTTTATTTTTTTCTGTGGGTCTGTTTAACAGAATTAATAATGCATTTTTGTCTATACAAAATATTTTATTTTTATGTGTGCCTGCTCCTGTTTAACGGAATTAATAATGCATATTATTTATATCAAATATTATATTTTTCTGTGGGCCTGTTTGAATGGAATTTGTAACGCATTTTATTTATATCAAATATGTGGCGTGTTCTGAGAAAACTGGGCGAAATGCTTGTGCGTAAAGTGTCATCCCAGATTATCCTGTGCAGTCCGCACAGGCTATCCGGAACGACACTTTCCGCTTAAACTGGATTTTAGCTAAGAAGAGACATCATTTAAACGAAAAATTTCATAAAAGCGGAAATTGTCGTCCCTGATTAGCCTGTGCGGACTGCACAGGCTAATCTGGGATGACAATTTACGCACAAGCATTATGCCAAGTTTTCTCAGAACACGACTCATATAGTTGCTTGTAATATTAATAGAACAATGTTAAAACTACCCATCTAGTTGTCTCAGCTTAAAAGCAAAAGTGTAGAAAAGTTAACTCATTTAAGGTCAAAACAGTAGCGATTATGTTCCTGCATCCTAAAATTTGGACAATAACAGCTATATATATATATATCTTTAGCAAGGGTTTTTGAGTTTGTTTATGTGTTCATATTTTTCAGAAAAAGGGATTAGTGATGACTGATCCTCTCACCCTCCTTATCCAGGAAACATTTCGGAACAATGTGTTCGCACTGAAGATGTGGAGGACACACAATGATCACAGTACATCCTTTGGATACGCCTTCGACGGGATGACAACAAAACTGAACCTGCCTTTTGTTTGAAGGTGATCCGTGCTTAATATCAAAGTCTAACTGACAACTTTTAGGGCTTTTTTCTGGGACAAGGAGAAGGATGGTGACATTGCATCATAATTGTTTAATCCTCAGGAATTCTATGTTTGAAGTGTTTTTCAATTCTTTTTTTTCACAGGAAGAAGTAAATAAAATTATTGTTAACAGCTTTTTAAGTCTTGTTGTTTTCGAATGTTCGCAACATTTCAGTGGATAAATTGTTGTTTCAAGTTTCATTCTTCAATAATGCATTCTTTATTAAATGATGTTATCTTATTTCTTGCAATATAGTGTAAAAAATAAGAACATACTAATCTTTTGTATACACAATGAAAACCAAGTTTACTGTTCTATTAATCATTATTTATTTATCTGTTTTTTTGTCAGAATTATTACAGGGGCATACGTGCAGTATTTTTTACATAAAAGGGGCAGTTCTTAGAAAACTAAAATGTATTTTAGTAATTCATATTGAAACTTTTTCCACATTTATATCCAGCAACAATATGAAAGTTTTTTTATGTAACACAAATTAATAATATGAACTTACTATCAAAGAAACATGTTTAACTGAAAGTTTGTTAAAATATTTTATGTGAGAAGACTTAATCAATCATTTAATAAATACGCGAGTCTCGCTCTGGGAAAAGGGGGTTAAATGCATGAACATAAGGTTGTCCAAGATAAGTTTGTGCAGACTGCACAGGATAATCAGGGGCAACACTTTCCGCCTTATCTGTATTTTCGCTTAGAGACTCCATTTGAACTAAAATTACAATAAAGCGGAAATTGTCTGCCTGATTAGTGTGGACAGCACAGGTTAATCTTGTACGACAATTTACGCACATGCATTAAGCCCCGTTTTCCCAGAGCAAGGCTCGCCTTTATAGATTATAGCTGTCTATATGCTCTTTAACTTTTGAATCATGATGCAGTTTCATATAATAATGTATGATAAGTCGTTTTTAATTGATGCATATTCTTTTGTACAGTGTTGAACTAAACATGTATGATAATAAGTTGTTCACTTTAAGTGACAGTTCGCGGAATAGATCGTTGTTTTGCATATAAATCGTATAGCGAGAAATAAACTTTACCTTAATTCATTGAAATATATTTTTATCGAGGTTGACATCGAAAACCTGGTAAAAATCGGTTTTGAGTCGATACAAAACTATATAAATGATCATAAATACATGCAATAGACGAAAATCATTGCAGCGTCGCGAGTTATGCATTTTTTTTTCTAAATTTAGCTTTCGCTGAACATTATTAGCATATGGAAGATATATACATAGATTTAGCAAAAACGTACCGTTGCAACTCAGTTTCCGTCTGTAACAGATGTATTTGCATGTGTTCTTACCGTCTCTCCGCTAAATTCGCCCGTATCCGCAATTGTGTTTGTTTAGGTTTGAATTAACGTGACGAATCATGAATATTAATTAGGTTGTTTTCGTACTTTACCGTACTCGACCCCAAAATAAAAATCGCTACAGTGTTTGTTAACAACCGATTTCGACCGGATTTTCAGTGATATCCTCAATAAAAACACATTTTCTTACGATTCTGCCCAACTGTCACTTTAACATTCTTGCAGTAATGTTTTGCTGTGTAATTTAATAATAAATCAAAATTGAACAACTAGCTTCTTATTTCTTTTTGTAATTTATTAATTTATTTTAAACCAGAACAACATTATCCATAGCATAATGAACACAAAACATGATACTCTATAATTATGGAACAAAACTATGATTGATAACATTTTGAATAAATGTTTCAAATGCTCAACATTTTGCCAGATCAAATTATTTCTAAATTCCATCAATCATTTATGGATTAACACCACTTTATCATCTATATGTATGGCTACTACAATAAATGGTTGTTTATAGACTGATAAACAATGTAAAACAGTACATAATCTATATAGAGCATTGTGCGTTGATGTCATTGTTAATAAAATATGAACAAATGTGATGTGCAGCTCGCACTCAACATTGACTAAGGCAGCTTAAACCTAAAAGAGTCAGCAATTCCCGTTCAAAGTCTTGATTCGTGACAAAAAAATCACGAACATGCTGATCCCAATCTTTATTTAGTAATTTGCCAGACGACGGTTTTCACAAATTCTTCTGTTTCAGACCTATGGTGGAATACTGTAGATCCTCTATTGTAATAACAAACAATTAACTCACCATATTTGATCATGGGTCTCCCATAAAAAAATATTAACACAATTCACGACACTTTACACCTATAGGAGTCAACAATTCATGTTCATGGTCTTGACTTGTGACAAAAAAAATCAGGAAATGCTTAGCCCAATGTTTATGTAGTTATTTGCCAGACAAGGTGATCTATGATTTAATACGTTGGATCCTCTATTGTAATAACAGAACAATTAACAACATTCACAATACCTTACACATTTAAAACTCAAAAGAATATTCTCATGGCATATCAGGACACTCTAATGCTATGTTCATGAGTATTTTAACAATTATAGTTCAGCCCTTTCTTTAAAAGCAGTTCACCTATTAAAATATTATCACATTTTATCACATTACTGATTTGTGTTAGCATTAGACTAAGTATTACATTATGATGACAGAACAGTTAACAATACTGTCACACATTTGGTCACGCCTTCATATTACACAAATGAATTCCAACATCATTTCAAATAGGTCATCTACTGACAGAAAAAACCAACAGCCAGGGTTACACATGCACTTTCATACTCAATGGTATACATCCTATTAAACCTTGCTGCCAAATTCACATAACATGTTCCTATCCATAATATTAATTTCAGCTTTGGCACGTTTTTAATTCATAATAAAGGTATGTTGAAGTTAGTTTTGAACAACATAGTTACATACACCATGTACCAATGTGTACGAGTTACTCTAAATATTGTTTCCGGGTTGCTTGCCCTTGACCTATTGGATATCGCAGCTCCTCATTAGCCTCAGATGGATGAGGGGCAATTTTGTAGAGGCAATCGGCTTTGGATATGCTGGATCAACAAGGAACTTTGATCGAGAGGTTTTTCCTTGTTGATCTCTGTGTACTGAGTGCAAATACTCTACATACAAGCACGACATGTACGTGTATCCCTTCTTTTTATTGATTGGCACCACTGTCAAACTGTTGGCTGCCTTCAATTTACTCTGAACTTACATATTAGCATATTTGTAATTTTGAAGTGTACACAAACACTTATAATAATCAAAGTATTGAAAGTACTGGTGGGGCGATTTTCCTCAAATTTTGTGGTCGTAAAAACACTTAACACCGTGATGCCAACCAATCACCTTTGTTGAATAATTTCCAATTCATAACTGCGCAACGTTGACAGAACAGATTGTCCATAAAAGAAATCCTTTTAACTCTCATGAAAACGAATACACTGAAGTTCAAGTTCCAATAAAATCAGGCAAGACCAATATGGTTTGGACAACCCCTGAAATGCAAATACTAACTTAGACAACAGATGAAGTTTATAAAGCATTTTTATAGTTTGGTTCTTGTAAACCAACATATGAAACACTGGGATTGTACATATAATTTGATGAGTGCAATTATATCTGCTTGGAAGATCAAGCCGGCATAAAAATAGTTAAAAATACTAAGGCTTGTATGAGATATTAAGCTATCAACTATACCCATCTCTGAAGTTCTAAAAAGATGTCCTTTAAAACAGAATTTCAGTTAGTCACAGTTAGATATTTCACTTTAATATACAGGGGTTTTCCTGGCCACTTTGGAAAAAGGAGTCTTGTCAAATAGGGAATTTTCTATCGACAAAGTGGACCGACAAAGTGGACCGAATCGGGATTTTTTATCAACAAATATTGGAACATCAAACCTTTTTTTTGAATAAACAGCATTTGTTTTAACTTGAATTAACAGTCTGTTTACACAAAAGCATTATTTAATGATAATTAAATTTTGTCGCCCATATCGCGAACGCAGTTGATTTCTTAAAACGAAAGAACATACATGCGCTGTATCGGTTAAGTGTAGATAGTTCAGTATTGAACCGATATTTCGTCGCTGTATACACCTTCCATGAGGACTGC
>VMBQ01000071.1:242787-265823 GCA_007657795.1 Dreissena rostriformis | reverse complement strand
TAAACAAATATCCATCCAAGAAGAACGTTTCGTCACGTATTAGCCTGTGTGGACGTTAACACGATCTTTTAAACTCATTAGTAAGCGAGGTTATTACAGAAACCGGCTCGTTAAGCAATGACACATATTGGGAGTCAAAGTAAAATAACTGCGCTTTTCACCGTTTCTAATTTTGTCACCGGAACTAAATGGTGTGTATATGAACTTGCAAGATATTGTTTATTTCTATTAATTGTGAGATCAGCATTTTGTAAATTACTGCACTGACAATGTATATCCAGATAGTTTTCAGTGACATCGCTATATAAGGAAAGAGCCTTGGGCATTAATTCGTGGAAGCTAATAACATGAAGCGTTCTATGTCGAAGTGTTCGTAACAATAACGTCCAGCATTATAACTTTAATATAACTTGAATAAACATTATAATAAATCTAATTATATAGACCAATCGGCTGTCGTCATTTTTACCACATGATCATCCAATATTCCAGCGTGTTGACGCGCCTGCGTCCAATAGGTTCCGTAATAGACGGAACATGGTTAAAACGATTATTTCCGATGTTTACGATTCAACCCAGCACGTGTGTTATGTAAAATTTACATGATGTTTATTTTGATATATTCGAGATCTGCCGAAACGCACTCAAATAACGCACTACAAAATAGATTAAAGCATTACATTAAAAGATGCTTTATATTACCTTCGAATTGACTACTAAAAGATACTGTCTCGTTGAACACGATGTTTACAACATACGTCTCCCAACGTCATTGACTGACGTTTGCGCTCGCACTCGTTCACGGACTTGAAATTGCGCGATGCATATTTAACGCTTATTATTCAAATTACTCAAATAATATAGGATGAATTCCGCGCTGATTTTTATGCATGTGATTAGTTTTTATCGGCTGTTGTAGTTTCTATGCAAAACAAATCTGGCTTCGCATGTACCCGGAGATTATATTCCACATTTGTATCACTATCATAGTTGATACATATAGTATAATATAACCAGAAAAAATCCTTCTTTGGTACTTTTGTCTCCGGAAGTTATATTTAGGATGGCTGCCTTGATAGCGGACCCGAGCGGAACTCGAAGTGACATGCTGTATGCTATGTGAAATGTATTGTGCTATGTATTGTTGTATGGTATAGTTTAGCATATACATATAAGCGATGCATGAGGGTATATTGTATGGACGGACAGAAAACGTAATACACTGTATCAGTTTGCCAATCATACTAAACGCTATGCCAGAAACCGTATTTTTTGGTGTGTTGTTTGTGTTTCCCAATCGGGAGCGTAGCTGTAAAGGGGATAATATTTTCAGTGCCGCATCGATAATTAAGCACGGTCGGTTTGGCAGTTTTGTTCATTTATAGAATGATACAGTGAATATCTGTGAATGCAACAAGGACTTGTCTCGTCGATTCGCCAACACACATCACCATCTCTTTCAATTAACTCAAATGTCCCCATGTTCCAAGTATATATGCACTGTTTAACAGCAATGTATTCGAATTTGTCAACGATACGCTGGAACTGCTACATTGTTATTAATCATATTTCAATTGAAACGTTATCCACTCAAAATGCGTTTTAAATGTAAATTGTTCTGTTCATGGTTTTACGGATACACGACACTTATTCGAAAGTGCAAGCTTATTTTATTTGTTTTTATTCGATTTTGGGGAATCACAAGGAAAAAATAAAATAGGGCTAAAAGTTGGCTCATATTCGGCTGACTTACAAAGCTTTAGTAAATATTATTAAACAAATAATGGTCTTGAAACTAAATTTGTAATGAAAGAAAAGCAATATGATCAAAAACTGTTTGTTATGCCTCCAGACTCACTGTCTGTGCATAAGTCTTCAGTGGAAAGGCCCATTCGAAATTTAAATAATAGACGCATGTACTTAAATATCCGATATATTGGAGAAATTTTAGTTGTAAAATATCAACGTATAATATATTTAAATAATAACAATAACGTTATAGTAAGAGTGAAAAAATACATTTTAATAAAAACGATATTTTTATAAGTTCAATATATAGATTTTATGTAATGTCGTAGAGAATAGTGTCTGTGTGTTACTGGTCCTAAGTGGTTGGTCTGTCTTCAGTTATGAGCAAAACCTACCACGCTTGACTTTTATACTATTAGAACGTAATAACATTTTTAAATAAATGTCAAGTATTTGGATAACGTTTACAAAAGATGTGCAAGTACGACAGTCATTTTTTTTTTATCTCAAACTTACATTTAACTTTCGGGGTTAACATAAACATAAATAAGCTTAAAACAAAACATACATAAAGTTTAACATATAACAAAGTATTAAAACAACATACGTTCAAGTGAGTTTGTTATTTTCTGTTGATTTCAGCAAGGACCAGGATTAGTCATAATAATTATACCGGAATAACAGTGCCGACAGGCTAAAGCGGATTGTTGTCCAGTACACCAATACCATTGAATTGTCACGGATTGTGTTGTTATGAGATTGATGTTACTACAACTTGCCTTTTACAGTGACATAGATGGACTCATCTTTATTTAACTGGGTAATGGAATATTTTCGTTTTCTAAACATATTATATAAATATTTATACGATATGTGTTTACACCTTGCCATTTCATAGTACACTCATTCATGAAATACCTTTTGTTAGTTTTGTTATGTTGATAATGACACTGATATTGATATGCATATTAAATGAAGCATGTTTATTAAAATTACATGCATACGAAATAATCATGTTTATCTGTGTTGATTCGATTAGCATGACCATTTGTTTGTTCAATAAATGAAAATAAACAAAACATTGCAAATACCCATATTTGGCAGGCAAGCTCAGTTGGTAAAGCGCTGCATTTGAAATTGCAGGATTGCGTTTTCGATTCACATACCGACTAAACAACGTTTATGGGGATTGGTCTTGCAATTATTTCTACAACCATTCGACCCATATTATAAACATACATAAGCTTAACAAAACATATATATATATATAAATTCCACACGCACACACACTAACATACGTCGTGTCGACGGTGTAGAATGAGGACACCTTTAATTTGCAGTCGACTGGGGACACCAAACAGGCAAACATCGTATGCAATTCTTATTTCGCATACTTGCTCTAAAGTGCAACAAACACAACATGCGGTTACCTGATGCAAATAATTGCAACCCAAACGAACCCATGAGTTTAAACTTCTTGTTTACAGCGCACAATTTCATGTTCCCTTAATAAGTGATGATGAAGTCCGCACCTAGAATCAATTCGGTTTTAAGGATAATCTGGCTATTGCATAAACTTTTGACAAACAAAGGTTGATTATGCCAAGTGTATCGTTTCACACGGCGTCGCTATTTAAATTGTGTAAGAATGCAGAATTGAAATCCATATAAATTAAACATTGTATAACAAATAGTTTTGTATGAAACGTTATATGTTTTCAATCGTGTCCACATAGATTACGAATTTTTATTTCGTCTTCCACAATTTTATTAAATGGTCATTTATCAAAAACAAAATATGCATACTACAAAGATACGTGTTGTGTTAATGTTTTTCTTATCACCACATGTGCGTTAAATTGTGCCTAAAATATGCCTACGTGTAGCCAATGCTTAAAAAACAAGTTGCTTCAGACCTTAAGCTTTGTTTATCATATTCCAAATGTATAAGCATCAATTCGATCTGTAAACATGATAATTATTGTTACTGAATACGTTCACGAAATCTTACCAAAAGCACGATTCAAACTTGGTGCCCTAATTCCATTATTGTTGCAGAACATACGTATGTATACACATTGCGCATAATAAAGTAGTAATGTCATATAACAAATCCTTTAAAATATAGTTCATGTTACAAACTACAATTCATGCATGACCAGGTTTATTATACGCACACATCTAATGGCTCGTATCGGTTTTTAACATGTTAGTCTGACGCGATTACCATTTTACAAGAGTGTTGGGTGTTCATGCTTTGGCATCTCTTTAAAGCATTTTTCATCATCAATTGCATATATTGATCAGGCAAATGTAGATAGTTTGTTTTGTGAATGTTGACGCCTCAAGCAATTAATCGCACATTTGTGGTGACAACTAGTAACTTTGTTTATGATTTTGTAAAGAAACTGATTCATGTATAGGCAAGGTTTTTCTTAAGTAATTTAAGACCATCCACATGCATTTATGGATTTATCGAAATGTTCCAATACTTATCTTTACAATTGACTTAAATCTGCGTGTAGGCACTAACGATAGCTTTCTTTCTTCAATTTCTTACTGACTAAGGATAACGAAACATTATAGATCGATATTCGCATTTATAGAAACAACAGAAAGTACATTTAGACAGACACCTTAATATATCGAAGATGAGAGAAGTTAGTCAAACTTTCGAAAACCGATCCATTTCATTGTGTATGTGTTGATCATCATACTGTGTTTTTTAAGTATATGAGCCATTTTGATTATAGGTTATTAATGTGAACGATCACACCTTTCAAATATGTTGATGCTTTTATTTTGAAAAACAATAATGGAAAAAGTAAAAATTTGTTTTCATTGTGGGTCAATTTTTTCATTCACTTATATTGATAATACGAAAATGGTATAAAACACGTTCGGTATATTGATAAGCGCAAGTAGCTTTAGAACATGTTTCAGTGTATAGCGTAGCTTTAATTATCCATTAAAATCTTCATATAGCACATTCTTACCCTGCAACGTATTTTGTTTGATTTTCAGATGCACATCAATCAATTAAAAACATTTTGTTATTTGAGATACTCTCGATCACACAATTCAATGCGTTGATTTTTTATTTCACAAAAGGAGCAACAGAGTGATTGTATACAAACACGATCGAACCGATTTTCAAGTGATCCTCTGCCATTGGAGATTATAGGTTCAAAAACACGAATTGTGAACGTTGCTTCTTAAAATTGTGATGCGTATTGAAAAGAATTAACTCTGTGTTTACAGTGGATGTGCAGTGGTAGTGAGTGCAAAATCTGGAACAGACACGTTTTGTTTGATGAGTGTAATTGTGTAATTGTTTTAAACTGTTCTCTGGCATGGGCTATTCATTGCAATTGACATTATTGTACAACATGTTACAGAAAACATATTCAAAATTGATTGAACATGTTGATTGTATCCTTAGACCAATTACCCTCGACGCATATCTACACTGGTAACTTGCGGTTTAGTATCTGCTTTAGTTATATACTACGAAAATACAGTGTTATTAACTAGAATATTTCGATTTCAATTGGTGGTTAGGGTAACATGGAAATCCTAAACAAACACATATATTAGATCCAATGTTCAAATGTACTGAAAATTCAACATGTCGTTCATATATAAACATGTTATTTTGTGTCATTTATTTTAGGTTACAGAGACACTTTTTAAACACAAATTGCCGTTCTTTGTTTCACATTTTATTGGGAAATTCGATGTTTGAAAGCCATATGTTTTACATTTCACAAGTATTTAACATTTCAGGACACCCCGATTGATGAATGATTGCATTGTTAATGATTTCATTTTGGTAATCTTCAAATATGCCTGTTTGTCATGGTGTTAATATTCTTCAAGTGTCTGCTCCATACTGATACATGTACAAGACAAATGCATCACACAACTACATTCAGCTTTAATCGGTTATATGACACGTTATTATTTGAAACTAAAAGATACGTTTCATTTTATACTGATGAGTTACCGAATTTTAACAAACATTTACACGAAACACAATTAATTGTGTATTATTCTAAAAACATTAGTTATAACGGATATAAGTTTAAAATACATAAATAATTTTTATAATAATTAAATTTCATATTTTGTTTTCTTTAACAACAAGCAATGTTACATAACAATGACATTTATTCTTACAAATATTAATTAACTGCAACAAAACCCACTCAAATATATAAATATCATAACTCGCAGTTTAGCTTTGTTGTTTGAACACAAGCTTGAATCATAACGACACAAAGTATTAAAACAGCATACGTTCAAGTGAGTTTGTTATTTTCTGTTGATCTCAGCAAGGACCAGGATTAGTCAAAATAATTATACCGGAATAACAGTGCCGACAGGCTAAAGCGGATTGTTGTCCAGTACACCAATACCATTGAATTGTCACGGTTTGTGTTGTTATGAGATTGATGTTACTACAACTTGCCTTTTACAGTGACATAGATGGACTCATCTTTATTTAAATGGGTAATGGAATATTTTCTTTTTCTCAACATATTATATAAATATCTATACGATATGTGTTTACACCTTGCCATTTCATAGTACACTAATTCATTAAATACCTTTTGTGAATTTTGTTATGTTGATAATGACAATGATATTGATATGCATATTAAATGAAGCATGTTTATTAAAATTACATGCATACGAAATAATCATGTTTATCTGTGTTGTTTCGATTAGCATGACCATTTGTTTGCTCAATAAATGAAAATAAACAAAACATTGCAAATACCCATATTGGGCAGGCAAGCTCAGTTGGTAAAGCGCTGCATTTGAAATTCCAGGATCGTGTTTTCGATTCCCATACCGACTAAACAACGTTTGTCGGGATTGGTCTTGCAATTCTTTCTACAACCATTCGACCCATATTGTACACACATTCAATAGAAAAAAAACAACATAATATAGGTAATGTGAACTTTGAGTTCAAGTTGAGATATACGTGTACTGTTTGTAAGTTTTAAAGGAGTCAGCCCTGCATTTACTGCCTGTAATTAGAGCAAGATTTGTTTTAACAAAGATATGTTTAATTACAGGTGTAAGGTATGAAGACTGAATTGTCATTAACTGGATGTGTTTGTACAATGGTATCGTAAGATGTAAGTGCATAAATTATACAGTTTGGAGGCTTTTGGTTAATTATTAAAAGTCCACACAAGCTATATTCGTGCAGTGGAGGAGTTATAAGCAAATTTTTCAAATTGTATAAGTACCTTAACCAACACCAACACAACCTTAATAGATATTCACACTATACGTTATATTCGAAATAAACGTGCATGATGCCGTTTGTTTCAAATATGTTTTTGTAATGCTTGATATACATGAAAATTCGTAGAAAGATGGACAGAAGTGGAGAGTTATGTATGATAAAACAATAGTCTGGCTATGCTGAAGTGCCTCATTTATAGATTTGCTTACCTGTTTATTGCCAAGGGTAAATCGGAGATTCGGCTAGGCCTCAAACTGGTTCAACCCTGAATGCTTTGTATCGATCGTACCAAGGCGGCACTCCCAGTTGTAATCATTGTATGTTAATAGTTGGTCTTCTGTCATACAAGAAGTGGATATGAACGAAAGTGTATCTCCTGATATTGTTTATACAATTGCATTGTGTGCTATATTTAGTAATACACCAGTTTGTTATCTGCTGTCTGGATGCAATAGAACGTATCCCTTTATAACTTCGATGTTGTAATAATTTAACCCTCAGACGCTGTTAGCAATAGAGCTATTTTGTTGATGTGGACGAAACATATATATGACTTTTCTTGCATGAATGAGTTTGACATAATATTTATAGATACGTCCCTAACCACTTGCCTAATTCAAACACAAATTTATTCATCTTTTATGTCTTATTAAATGCAGATTTGGCATAATCTTGTATTTGTATCAAAGGGCTTGTCGAGTGTTTATACAAGTTTGCATCCTTAACATGTGTGGCAATATTCCTATTGATAATGGAACTGTCCGTGGGTTTCTAGATACAATAAAATTGAGGTATCAAAACAAGATTTAGGTCAATAAATAACAAAACAACCATTTAGATTATTTAACTCATTTGTATAAGTGAGTTCTTTATAAAACCAGCGTCAATATTTGACCGTCTTTTTCTGAAAGACGTAGGTTTTTAGATACAATAACATTAAGGTATTAAAAACAAGATACGAGGTCAATAAATAATAATACAACCATTTATGATTATTTATCTTATTGTTTTTTATATGCGAGTTAATTATAAAATCAGCGTAGATATTTGAGTTTCATTTTCTAAGCCGAAGTGCGCATGTGACAAAATATTGTTTTGTTCTGATCCAAAAGCTATTCGCTGGTAAAATACACTAGTAAATAGGTTACCTTAGCTTTTCAGTATTCTAATTCAACTGTAATTGATTAAGTTTGTTTTACTATTGTTATAAAATGGTATAATACATTCCTTTGTCCGGGCCCAGTCTTCTACACACATTTCTATTTCAAAAATAGTGTTAAACATGGGTATTCTGGGTTCGTGTCGTTGAAATTTTGATTTCCATTAAACGGATCCGTTCCTTATGTAGTATGTAATGAGACATTAGAATTAGTAAACATGACTAGATTTTTGTTTAAATATTAGCATTTACATGAGCATTATTTCTTTAAAAATATTTCCAGAAGTCCCGAGGTTGTTTATGTTTTAAGCTTTCAAACTCCCTTGTGCAATTGTATTTATATAACCTTCGTTTTGACCTTGTAACTTGTTTATTATAGTGCATTGTCCTACAAAAGTTTAGTTTGTCCGATTCGTAATGCGATTCGTTAAAGGTACGAAGAGTTTCTTAATATATTGACTTACTTGCCCTGTCACAGTCCTCATGACACCATTTGGGAGAGTCTTTAATAGTACTCAACTCGAATGTTGTTTTTTATTATGTGGAATTTATTCAAAATGGCTCTACTTCAACAATAGTACGTTTGTCAACGACGATGCAGTAGTTATTAAGTTATTTGTATCATGGGCAAAATGATTCTATTTTATCTCATTAAAAAACTGAAAGATTATCATAAAGATCAGTTCTAATGTAACACTTTTCATCGTCATTACATTTATAAAATTCATATAAGTTTATTATAATATCTTCTATAGTAATACTATACATTACAAAACTGTCATAAACTATATCTAAGTTTAGGGGCGCGGATTGTTACAATTATGTAAATCACATAAAATGGAATGTTTATTCATATCAAAGCATTTCTCTTTTAGTAGCAAGTAATCACGCTTTATGTTGGTGTCAGAACACAAACATTTTCCAATACCAAAGTCACTGCCTTATCATAAGGGAGGTACATTTAGATAGATCAATCAATGTCATTCCGTAAGAGTTTTGTCCCATGTGCATTGAGAAGCTAGCTATTGGGCTTTGGTAGTTTGCTTTTACTGATATGCGGGAATTTTGTTGCCCCACATATAGATCACAACAAGAAAAATATTAATTGGTTTATTAAACAAATACTTGTCAATTCTTAACAGACGATTGAGTCATGAGGAGTTCGAACAATTGATATTCGATTTGAGAAACAGTTGCGTAAACTATACATTAGACTACCTCCACTTGGCGTTACGGTGTCTAGGTGATCGATAAGATTTAATCACTTTTATCCGTTTATATTCGTTTCGCTATTTTGCATCTATTCCGGTTTCTTAAATAATACTTATGTTGTACCTGGAACGAAATGATATCCGCGCTCACTATCTTACTAACACTGAGTCTGTTACATGTCCACAATTTAGTCCGCACACATCATCCATCGCTTCCCTGTGCACCATTAACGTGCTGCAGGACAAACACGCCGTTATACAATCTTCGTCCGAACCATGGATTCCGTTTTCTTCGCATCTTCGGGTATGTTTCCGAAAATCAAGATATTTCACCATTTTATTGGTGTCTTTTCAAGACCTGATACTAATAATCTGCGTTTCGTGTCCTCTTGCTCGCCTTTCGCTGTTTCAACACGAGTATCAACCCAATCCATTCGAGTATCTTTAGTATTCAACGTACCAGCACAACGTACGCAGATCTAAAAAAAATCACCAACTTGTTTTGCCGATGGTTTATGATTGCGAGAATAAAATTGTGAAATGGTATATACACACATACAAGTACAACGTCTCCAACATATATCTAAACTTTATAAATCAACATAACAAATCGTAGCATTCGATAATATACGGAACTTATAAAAATATAAATGCCGTAACCGAAAGTGAAAATATTTTTTTAGCCGTGTAATGTTAAATTAGTGTTAACAGTATGTTTCGTGTTCTAAAACATGTCCAAAACTCTGTTGGCCTTTTTAAAATTAATTTTCTCTAATTTTATGTTTGTTTTATACTGGATTTCTTTAGTTCCGATGTTTACATTTATCAATTTAAAGCATTTAATGACAAACTTCAAATCATGCACAAAACTGTAAACAAGTCCTTTTAAAACGAGACATGTGTGTTCATTAAGCATGTAAAATATATATTGATTAAGATATAATTTTAATTTTGGAAAATAGTATGCTTTATGAACCGTCGATATGGAGCTGTTAAGTGAAATTTAAAGTACATCATCAGACAAAACATCTTATATAAGCTCAATTGTCTTAATTGTTTTAATTGAACTTAAGTTAAATAATATACCAGTTCGCATTCATTAAGTACTTAAGTCAGTGTTGCAATGGCCTTGCAACTCGATTTTCTTCCAACATCTGTTACGTTTCTGTATTTTATAATCCCATCAAAAATAGCCAGTTATCACCTCATTACAGCGGATCAATTATTTCGCTATACGATTTAACATGTGTGTCTTATGCAGATAATGCTGTCGAACACTAAAACTATTGTTCGGGAAATATTGAAAAGTTCGAGAATTTATTTATGGATAACTTGTAAGAATCTTGACATTTCTATGACTAATGAACCCTAAACAGAAATACATGATACAGCAGCGGCGTCTGCATCAGCTTTATAGTTAAGCTTCAAATTAAAATTATATTATCTGTTACTCACTGCATGCTATCGCAGATCGGATATGATAATTAGGTATCTAATGTAAATATGCATCAATTGGCGCCTTTGCTTGAGAGTCAACGTTGAACTGTTAAGAATTAGACCGAAATAACGCATCTTAATGTTATACAACAAAACAGAAATATTGGTTTCATTTGTGAATTTAGATTTGTGCCGTTTTCAATAATTTTACAGTCATATCAGTAAAACTGGTAGTTAATCTTCTCACAAATTCCTGGATAAGATGATTTACTAGTACTAAGTTCACATTCTAATGTAAATTACAACTGCCCTACTTGAATGAGAGGTAGGAAGAGAAAGACCGTAGAAACAATGCCATTACCTATCGCCACGCACGTTATGTGGTCGGTCCGAGAGTCGACCAAAAATCCTCGGATTACTAGTCCAGCGCTCTACCAACTTAGCTAGTCGGTCCGGTTGTAAGATTTATACACTCTGTCAAAATTAGAAATAAAATAAATCCGGATCTAAACCAGATAAATCCATTTTGAAAAATGATTTTTATAAAACGTTTTATCAAACGTGAACAGAATTTGATGGCATAACTATCAATGTTATAGTCATTTCACCAGTTGGNTTTACACCCCCCCCCCCCAAAAAAAAAAAAACATATAAAATACCTGCAAAACCTTACGTCAGAAATATATGATGCTATTTAATGTAACGGACATTGACATAATCTGTGTAAACTTGTTAAGAAATAAGCGGAAAATTATGATATTACCACACATGTTTCTAAGGACGTGTAAATGCTTCACGGTGCATTTCAACCGACATGTTGGACGTAGATTAACATATGTAATAAGCACTTTCATTGTTAAAAAATAGTCCAAATAATATTCCCATCAGGTATATAAACGTTTGCATCCTAACGTTATTATCGAGTTCTCAGATCTTCAGAGAAACGACCAAGGTTAGTATTTAATTTATAAATAGTAATCATGTTTTAAATTTATTAGTATTACTTTTATATGTGTACAGTTTATTGTCGAAAAAACATACACAACTGCAGTTTAATTTATTTGATCATATAATAACACATTATTACAATGTCTGAAGTAAAGCATTCTTCGGATGCAGTTTTGCAATTAACGAATATTATTGCGTTTTAAAGTTAACGCTTCACTTTCTTTATTTCGGTCAGTAAAAATTGATTGCTTTGAAATGTTTTTTGAATAACACTTCGCGAGAAGTAAATCAAACCACCTTATCAATTAATCAGATACAGTTTATTGCCGCCACATGGTCGGACAAACAATGATTTACGTATACAAATAATGATTTGTTCTTACAAGAAAACTAAATCGATCGTTAATTTTGCAACTGTTTAATTATGTGTGTTAAATTGAAACATTTTGTTTAATATTTACAACAGATAATAAGAGGCTGAACTGAATTGCTATTACGTGTTATATCACTTTGTTAATGCATCTGCAGTTTGTCGCATGCGATACGGTGTTTCGTGTCTTACACAGCCACTAAAAATATTCCTATCTTTAACATATTGCAGAAAACATTTAAACTAATATTTCACGGGCTACTAATTCTTTAAATTACAACTAGCATGAAGTTAGTTTTAGCAAAATCATTTAGTTTGACAAGTTTGGGGAACATAAATACTATTTTCGGAAAACACTATTTCTTAGTAAAAATTTGTCTGTTGTCTGCGACTGTTCATACAAATATCCCCGCACCTGCAATTAGATATGGAGCCTCGGCTTTAATTAAACTTTTGGCCGCGATCGTGATCAATTAAGTACACGACATGTCATGGAGACTTGGTAGATTACGTATTTAACACTAGCTGTCCCAATAGGTTATTAATAACGTAATATTTTAAACCAGCAGGTGTCTTCACACAATTTGTCAGTAACAGTAACTTTTAAGAATCAGCAGATAACTGTATTAACTTTTTATGTAAACAGAATTAATAACTGAAGATTAACTTTAACCGGGCCATTATTTTTCGAATTAATAACTATTTAATGTGTGTCCAATATATATGTTTTGAAAAGACCAATACGTGAACATGTTTATGTTCATTTCATTGTGTCTTTAATGGTCATGTATTCATAAGTATCAAAAGAATTCGCGATGATTAAAATGTATATTTGAGTAACAAGATACAATGCTCAAATTATTTAATTGAAGTTAACATGCCGCTGGGTTATTATTTCCTTAATCACACGCTCACTACAATGCATGTAACAAACCAATACTTTGAACACTGATTTATGATTCCATTTTAGACTTTATCTGACCATGAAGTAATGATATACATTGTCAAACGTCGTTCCTTTAGTCACTGCANCGAATGAAGTACAGCTATACGACTACTTTTGTTTTCTCAGTTCTTAAACTACTTTCAAAGAAATAATAAATAAAATATTAGCTCGAAATACTTGTGTATGTCGGACCTTTTATTATTTAAGGGGGCTTCCCAGGGAATAACGTGGGCTCGCAAGGGAATGCAGTTGACGGGCTTTGGAATGTCGTTGGCTTGCAAGGGAATGACGTTGACGGATGGGGGAATAACGTCGGCAAGCAGTGGAATGACGTTGACGGGGTAGGGAATTACGTCGGCAAGCAATGGAATAACGTGGATTAAGTACAGATGAAGCGGATCGCAATAAAAAACGACATTTACTGAAAATGTTTTCTTTTGTTGACAATACCAAATAAATAATATTTAGCAATCAGTACCTTTATTTATGTCAAACATGTGGTACACACTTCACATTACCTCATATTAGGTGTTGCACGTTTTATGCTGACAAATATAAAATCAAGTATGATACTGGTCCCCTACGGACAATCTATTTTGAAGACTTGAGAATACAATTAATACTTATCTGAAACGTGCTTCAATTGTTATTCTCACTTCGTATTTACACCTACCTAATATTTATAAATCCTCATTATAATAAATGATAATGTGTACATGGTACAAAACACGATCGGTTACCTGCATGTATAGAAACTATGACGTACTGTTTTCTTTAAGCCAATATATTCTTTATTATAACGTCTACTGAATATGGCCCCGGCAAACTTTAGAGATATATCAATACACACTGATTTGTGTCGTAACAATAGTCATTATCATGTTAAACGTACGAATCTTAACGTTTTATACCATGATGTTAACACATCTTAAATAATGGTCAAAAGTTTGCATCTCCTTTAGCGGTAAACATATTTGAGCAAAAGTTGCGCTATCCAACATTATTTGTTGTACACATAACAATATTGAATACGAAGCATATGCATTTTCTTTGAGTTTGTATATGTATTCGCACTGATGTAAATCCGCATTGAATGGATATACTATGACTCACAGAATTACAATCACAGTTTTATATCAAATATTAAATGTATCAAGCTTGACTTTCTTCGAGCGAAAACTAAACGTTTTGGTATCATTCACCGATTACAATAAACTTAAAAACCAAGGTAGCGTTATGCTCGACAGCGGTTTTTCTGCCTAAAGATAATTGTGTAAAACCTGATTATAGAAATGGTATTATAGAAGTCTCGATCGCCGTCGGATCCTCACGATATGGGTTTAATTATTAGTTACCATAGATAATTACGAAATCAAGCGCAACGCGCCCCTGCGAACACAAATATTTATATATTTTTTTGTGTTCAACCAACATTTAATGCGCGAGAAAGTAGAACTGTGTAAATACAACTCGTAACAAAACGTCATCAGTTATCACATTCATAGCCGGCATACAGTCGAATAACACGTGTTGTTGCATACAGTGAGCATACTCTTAACAATTTAATTTAGCAAGACTGAGTTACAACTCTGAGTAATCTAATAGTGGAAGTGTTGCCTAGACATTTAAAGTAGATCTTATAAAGAAATAAGTATACAATGATAAATACAAAATTATATCGGTTTCATTAAAATCATTAACTTAAAATATGCCGACCGGATTTTAAATGCTCATCTGGGCATATGCAATATATAATATAACGTGACTGTTTCTCTTAGAAACCATAAAAAACAAATTCAATGAAGTCATTTTTTGTATTGACATCTAATGTCAAAATAATAGTATTTATCTGAAGAGAGCTTGAATTAATCAATGGCTTCCTGTTCTATTTCTGACATGGCTAAACAGAACCCGAATGTAGCTAGCTGAAAGAGATTATTTGAAATTTTAGAAGTACCTCATCATTTGAGAGGCAGGATGGTCCATAACCGTCCATAACCATATCTACATCTACATGGTACTGCTATACAATGGAATGATCGATTATCAGAAGCAGGCGCGTTGTCAGAGAATATCTGTTAAAAATATGTTAAGTGCAATATACTAGGTACAGATATAAAAAATATCAGATAAAAGAAGCTACAAGACAAAGATAAAAAGTTTAAAACAGAGTAGACTTATAACTGGTGGACAGGATGCAGTTGCCCAGTAAGATAAATATATTGGGAATAGCTTGTAAGGACACAGGCAGGCATACAGACGAATACAACGTGGGAAAAATGAATTGGAGTGATACTGTGTTCTTGAGTATGGTACCAGGTAGTTCAGGTTTCTGGTGGGTTTCAGGTGGTGATGGTAAACCCACACAAGATTATTTTGGATTTTGTATAATAAGATGACATTACTGATGTTTCGACGCTGTTCTTAAGTTTGCAATTTGAGCATTTGGGAAAAACTACTGGTGTAATTGTAGTCATTAAAAACAAACCTGGCAGATGATCTTTGGACTTGTTCAATTTGGTAGATGAGATATTTTTGCCAAGGATGCCAAACAGTGGAACTGAATTCTAACTGGGGCCTATCATAAGTTTTGTAGGCATTCTCTTTAACCTTTTTATTTTTAAGTTTTGATATTTCTTTAAATGACCTGAGTGAATTACTGGCCTGAGTTATATTGTTTATGTGATTGGTCCATGACAGGTCTCTACCNCGCAACAATATCCTAGTTATCCTCAGAAGGGTAATATAATTCATAATATTTTAACTTGTATCCTAACGGATTAAGTGCCGATATAATGTACAAACTGATTTGTTTAATGATGTTGACAATGACACTAGATTGGCAAAAGTTAACACAACATGCTTATATATCAAAAATACATATCAGTGCAGTATGATATTATATACAGATACGCAGAAAATGCAGACCTAACGCAGTTGTCAATCTACATGTTTATTCAATAAAATATAATTGCAATCGGGAAAAAAATAATGATTTCAATTAACTTCGGTAGGAAAATAAACACGAAAGTATTGTTTTAACTTAAACTTGTGAAATGTATTCAAATTAATTGTTGATCTTTTAAATTAAGTTCGCAATAAAGATAAATTCGGTATGAAAACAAAATCGAAATTCTTGTTTTAACTTCAAATTTTAAAATTTGTTAAGATTATTTGAGGATTCTTAAAATAAAAATTAGCGATAATGATAACACTTTGAATAAATTTTTATTTTACTCCTAAAGCAATGTTCTAACATCGACAAGTACTTTGTTAAATAATTGTGTATCGGATAAAACTTGTGGTCGAGTACCGACTAAGACAGATTTACATCTCGGCTTTAACATACAAGCAATTTTTTTTTAAATAGCTTATTTTTGCGGCTGATTTTATGCAATATTTTTATTAGTGTACGTTAAGCATATGATCAATAATGCCAAACCAAATATATAATACATTTTATAAAAGTTGTTTGCCCATATTAAGCATTCTTTATCCCATTTAAAACTAATCCGTGTTTTGTTGTAGGTTCCTATTTGCCCGGAGGGTGTAAGTATAAATACTATACTTACCAAAATACATAAATAAAATAGAAATGAAGTTAAACAGTAATATAACATACATTAAATGACATTTTATATTGCTGCATATTAACACGTATGAAGTACAGCTATACGACACGCATTGTACTTTTGTTTTCTCAGTTCTTTAACTTCTTTCAAAGAAATAATAAATAAAATATTAGCTTCAAATACTTGTGTATGTCGTACCTTTTATAATTTAAGGGGGCTTCCCAGGGAATAACGTCGGCAAGCAGTGGAATGACGTTGACGGGGTAGGGAATTACGTCGGCAAGCAATGGAATAACGTGGATTAAGTACAGATGAAGCGGATCGCAATAAAAAAACGACATTTACTGAAAATGTTTTCTTTTGTTGACAATACCAAATAAATAATATTTAGCCATCAGTACCTTTATTTATGTCAAACATGTGGTACACACTTCACATTACCTCATATTAGGTGTTGAACGTTTTATGCTGACAAATGTGAAATCAAGTATGATACTGGTCCCCTACGGACAATCTATTTTAAAGACTTGAGAATACAATTAATACTTATCTGAAACGTGCTTCAATTGTTATTCTCACTTCGTATTTACACCTACCTAATATTTATAAATCCTCATTACAATAAATGATAATGTGTACATAGTACAAAACACGATCGGTTACCTGCATGTATAGAAACTATGACGTACTGTTTTCTTTAAGCCAATATATTCTTTATTATAACGTAGATACTGAATATGGCCACGGTAAACTTTAGAGATAAATCAATACACACTGATGTGTGTCGTAACAATAGTCATTATCATGTCAAACGTACGAATCTAAACGTTTTATACCAGGATGTTAACACATCTTAAATAATGGTCAAGTTTTTCCATATCCTTTAGCGGTAAACATATTTATGCAAAAGTTGCGCTATCCAAAATTATTTGTTGTACACATAACAATATTGAATTCGAAGCATATGCATTTCCTTTGAGTTTGTATATGTATTCGCACGGATGTAAATCCACATTGAATGGATATACTATGACTCACAGAATTACAATCACAGTTTTATATCAAATATTTAATGTTATCAAGTTTGACTTTCTTCGAGCGAAAAGTAAACGATTTGGCATCATTGACCGATTACAATAAACTGAAAAACCAAGCCAGCGTTATGCTCGACAGCGGGTTTTCAGCCTAAAGATAATTGTGTAAAACCTGATTATAGAAATTGTATTATAGAAGTCTCGATCGCCGTCGGATCCTCACGATATGGGTTTCATTATTAGTTACCATAGATAATTACGAAATCGAGCGCAACGCGCCCCAGCGAACACAAGTATTAATAATTTTTGTTTGTTCAACTAACATTTAATGCGCGGGAAGTGAAATTGTGTAAATACAACTCGTAACAAAACGTCATCAGTTATCACATTCATAGCCGGCATACATTCGAATAACACGTGTTGTTGCATACAGTGAGCATACTCCTAGCACTTTAATTTAGCATAGCAAGTATCTGTAATAGGCATGCATATGCGTAGCGACTTAAGTAGATGAAAAGAAAACAAGTTTTCGTAACGTCAATTTTAGAATGTAATTATTCTTATAAATTAATACTACCAAACCCATAGATTGCTTAGAGAATATAAAACACACACACACAAATACAAAATTACATCGGTTTAAATTAAATCATTAAATTAAAATATGCCCACCGGATTTTAAATGCTCTTCTGAGCATATGCAATATATAATTTAACGTGACTATTTCTCTTAGAAACCATAGAAACAAATCCAATTACGTCATTTTTGTATTGACATCTAATGTCAAAATTATAGTATTTATCTGAAGAGAGCTTGAATTAATCAATGACTTCCTGTTCTATTTCTAACATGGCTAAACAGAGCCCGAATGTAGCTTGTTGATAGAGATTACTTGAAATTTTAAAAGTATCTCATCATTTGAGAAGCAGGATTGTCCATAACCGTCCATAACCATATCTACATCTACATGGTACTGCTATATAATCGTATGATCGATTATCAGAAGCAGGCGCGTTGTCAGAAAATATCTGTTAAAAATATGTAAAGTGCAATATACTAGGCACAGATAAAAAGATATCAGATATAAGAAGCTACAAGACAAAGATAAAAAGTTAAAAACAGAGTAGACTTAGAACTGGTGGACAGGATGCAGCTACCCAGTAAAGATAAATATACTGGGAATAGCTTGTAAGGGCACAGACAGGCCATTCCACAGACGAATACAACGTGGGAAACATGAATTGGAGTGATACTGTGTCCTTGAGTATGGTACCAGGTAGTTCAGGTTTCTGGTGGGTTTCAGGTGGTGATGGTCAACCCACACAAGATTACTTTGGATTTTGTATATTATGATTACATTACTGATGTTTCGACGCTGTTCTAAAGTTTGCAATTTGAGATTATTTAGCATTTGGGAAACACTACTGGTGTAATTGTAGTCATTATAATATTTAATATAATAATTTAACCTTTTTATTTGAAGTTTTGATATTTTTTAAAATAAATCTGAGTGAATTACTGGCCTTAGTTATACTGTTTATGTGATTGGTCCATGACAGGTCTCTACCTATGGTGACCCCTTAATATTTTGCAGCCTCTATGGGTTTTAGTTCTATGCCATGAAGTGTGTAGGGAATAAGGACAGGATATTTTTGCGGCTGATTCTAAGGATTTCAAATGTGTCGGGGTTAAATTCCATGGACCAATCGGAGTCCTAGTTTTCAAGATTAAAGAGATCATTTTGGAGGGTGTGTGCATCTTGGGTGAATTTAACTGTTGAATAAACTATAGTATCATCTGCAAAAAGTCTAACCTTACTCTTAACACTGTCCGAGGACCGAGCCTTGGGGGACACCATATAGGACGGGAAGGTTGTCAGAGTTATGATCCTCGACGCCAACCTGCTGGGAACGACCGTATAGGAATGACCTAATCCAACAAATGGTCTCGGGGTTAATACCGAATCTATGTTATTTCAGAAGAAGTTTGTAATGATCGCCTTTATCAAAGGCTTTGCTGAAGTCCTTGACTATAATATCAGTTTGTTGGCCTTGTTCTAGATTGTCATAGACTTACAGGGAACAACTAATGAGCTGGGTTTCACAGCTATGTCTTGACCTGAAACCGTGTTGAAATGGACTTCAAATATCATGTTTANTGGTTTTGGCTAGAAGTACGGATCCGTACCCCTAGAACGAGATTCTAGAGGTACAGATCCGTACCTGTAGTCACTTCCTTACTGGAATGTGTGTGCTTTCAGGGTTTATTAGTAGGTTTAACAAATGTGTGATATTTTAGAAAAACATTGTAATTCTTTTTTTTTAAATAATAAAACCAACAAAAGAGTCTTTCCATTTTCAATTCCAAAAATATTGATAGAAAAAGCAGATGTTTATAGTAAAAACCGGAAGGGCTGGACTAATGAGAAACATGGCACATGACAGATTATTACGGGGAGCTAAATCTAGCCAGTATTTTGGCAAAATATTGCTGATCTATAATACACAGTTTTGTGTTATTATGTACAAGAAGACGCATTGAACTACCGGTACTAATTGACATCAAACATGTGTGTTTTCAGGGTGTTTTTTTCTTTAAAACTAGGGGACGTGTTATAGGGACCCATTTCCAAATAAAAAATCAAAAAAATCTCAACATTGAGTTCATCTCCCATCCAGCTCTGTATGTTTAACCTTTGTTAATGTAATATTGAACACACTTTTATTCTCAATTTTAAACTATGTGTTAGCAAAAACCAACAACACTAATTTCCCAATTTTAGTCAAAACAATGCAATTTTTCCCAATCCAAAGGGACATATGGCCCCATTCCCTAAATGGGGAAAAAGTTTCCGAAAAACCACTGGTTTTAAAATCTTTTCTCTTCAAATTATAAGGTATTTTCGTTAAGAGGGCCGGAATGACAGATACGCATTCTAAATTAAGAAATGTAGTTGTTTTTTTGCTTAAAAATACAATAAAATTGAGAATACATTGTGTTTGATTTAACGTTATATTTGCTATGATTCAACTCATAAGAAATTTAAAGGGAGATGAACAGGACATTTGGATGTATGTAAAAAAACACAACATAAATTGATAAATATGTAGTTGTTTTAAAAAAAGGAATTGGGAATTTTAGGCATTGATTCATTTGTGTAAAATACTTATTTTTCTTGCTAATTTGTCCCTTTTGGTGACAATAGAGATTGACACTGAAGTAAAGGTGACTGAAGCCCCTGTCCTGGTCCCCCCATCTCCCCCAGTGTTATAATTGAGACATTAAACATAAAATTTAGGGCAAAACATGTATAATTGCTCAAAGACCATTCTAATCATGGTGGAAACCTGATAGTTTGACTTTTCATTAAAACCTGCATTACTTTGGACAAGGATGTGTTTTATAAAGGCAATTTGCTTAATCACCACCTAAACTGTTTAACAATTACATGTGCCAAAATTATTTTGCCTTGTTTTCGCCTACACATGAACAGCTTAATGTTTTAACCAATTGGATGATGAATTGGTTTATTATTGTCAATCTGACGAATTGAAAGGATGCAAATACCTCTGAATACTCACAGAGCAGTGGATTTCAGTGAATGGCTAGCCGCTTAATTGAGATTTGACTGAAAATGCTTTTGGTTGAAGTTGCTGATGCGTTCAAATCAGATGTGTTATCATTTACATATTTATTCAATGAAAATTAGGAATGCATCATCTGTTCAGGTTAATACCTTTTAATTACAAAATTCTTAACACAGCAATTTGGAGCTTGAAAAGTAGCAAAAGTAATATGAGTTGAGTTTTGTTTTGATCTTTCAGTCATATACATGTTGCTTGTGAGGCAATATTGCCCGAAATAGAAATTAGCCCAATATTGTTGACCAAAGCTCTACTTAAAGTAGTGAAACCCCTAAAAAAAATAAAAAATTAATAAGCAGTGGGAAAAATGGGGCTTAATGCATGTGAGTAAAGTGTTGTCCCAGATTAGCCTATGCAGTCTGCACAGGCTAATTAGGGACAACACTTTCCGCTGTTTGTGTAAAATTTTCATTGAAAGGAAGTTTCTTCTTAGCGAAAATCCAGGGCTTAAAGTGTTGTCCCTGTTTAGCCTGTGCAGTAAATTTCTGAAATAATCATGGCTGACATTTAAAGCAGAAGTTGTAGCAATTGAAGAAAAATTACCAATTATGTCTTATCTATTTTGTGTTTTATAAATAATATAAATACATATAATAATTTCCATTTGACCGTAAAACTTTTGTTGATAGTATATTGTCAACGTGCGCATATAAAGTTTGATAATAAAATGTTTATAATTATCATACATGTACCTGGTGAAACATCCACTATTAAGAACACACACATGCATCTATGTTATACTAATAGTTTCCTTCATTAGTCCACTTACGTTGAAAATAACTATCATATTAGTGGTAAATCATGTCATCTACTACCTATCCCATGTTGTCAATTTTGATTGATCACAAGCTACATGTCATGATCCGGAATATTCCCTTCATATTGACTGGTCATAAAATGACTGAACTGATCTGCATTGTGCATAATTCATGAATACCAACCCTTGAATCGAGTGAGAAAACTAGCTAAACTGCTTTATCTGTTATTGTAATCTATGTCAGAGATAAACTAGTTTAGTGCTAATTAGATGATTGAATTGCATGCACAGTCACGTGTGCAAGTATCTTCAGACCACTTAATATTCTATTAACTAATTACGTCTAACTGTTGCTGCGTGGTGATTGCATTGTGGTACAACAAACATGGCGTACAAGTACCTCTCTGGTGAGTTTTTTTAGAAAGTTGATTTTGATTCAATATTCTTTTAAAGGTTAGGAAAAACACATGACAGGGGTAATTAAAGGGCATGGGGTTTCTGGTAAAATTTAAGAATACAATTTTAATAACAGCTATTGTTGAAAAGAAACTTAATTACTAGCAGAAAAAAGGATACAATTGATTGAATTGTAAAATAATTGTAGAAATTGTCCTAGAACTGTTCTGGCATTTCAGTCCTCTCTATGAACAGAATATGTGGCGTGTTCTGAGAAAACTGGGCAAAATGCTTGTGCGTAAATTGTCATCCCAAATTTGCCTGTGCAGTCCGCACAGGCTAATCAGGGACAACAATTTCCGCTTTTATGGAATTTTTTGTTTAAATGATATCTCTTCTTAGCGAAAATCCAGTTTAGGCAGAAAGTGTTGTCCCGGATTAGCCTGTGTGGACTGCACAGGCTAATCTGGGATGACACTTTACGCACAAGCATTTTGCCCAGTTTTCTCAGAACATGCCACAGATGTTTATTGAAGATTATGTGTACTC
>VMBQ01000071.1:221774-238379 GCA_007657795.1 Dreissena rostriformis | reverse complement strand
GGTCTCGGGGCTTATAACTAATCTATGTTATTTCAGAAGAAGTTTGTGATGATCGCTGAAGGCTTTGCTGAAGTCCTTGACTATAATATCAGTTGGTTGGCCTTGTTCTAGATTGTCATAGACTTCCTGGGAAAAACTAATGAGCTGGGTTGCACAGCTATGTTTTCACCTGAAACCGTGTTAAAATGGACTAAAAATATCATGTTTATAATAAAAAGACATGATATTGGAGACAATAATATACTCCATAAGCTTAGAGGCAATACATGTTAGTGAGATAGGTATATAGTTACTGGGTTTGCATTTAGGGCCTTTCTTGTACACGGGAGCAATGACTGCATGCTTCCAGTCATTGGGGACAATACCTGAATTCAAAGAAGTTTGGAAGATATGGGTCAGGACAGGGCTATTTCACGGTGAAGTTACTTTAGTAACCTTGGGGAGATCTGGTCGGGTCCCGAGGCTTTACTGGGGTTTAAACCTTTAAGGAGTTTCCGTAATCTATCCTCGGGGATAGTGACATTTTGCATCTTTGGATGATTGTGTGGGGCGAGTAGCTGTTTACAGGTCTGAGAGAGGCTCAGTGGCTGTGGGCGAGAGAAGACTGACTCGAACTGTTTGTTTAATATGTTTGCCTTGGTCATTGCATCCGTAAAGGTTTGACCATCACTCTTGAGGGGGGATACTCCACAATTGTCTGTTTTATTTGAAGTATTCGCCCCAGGTTGTGAGTCATCTGAGAATATAACCTTGTCTAAATGCAACCAGAAAGAGTTCCTAATTTGCTTTAGGATCTGGCCTCTAAGCTTCTTTTTAATTTCTGTAATAGGTCAGGGGAGTGGGTGGTTGACTTCTTAAGTTTGGAGTAAAGTAGATCGCATTTTCTAATTTGGCGTATTATGGAATGATTTATCCAGGGCAGATCACGACGTACCTTAGTTTGTTTTGATGGGATATGGATGAAGCTCAGACGTGTGAGCTCACTCTTAAAAGACGACCAAGCAGAGTTCGGGTCAGAATGGATACAGGCTAGAAAGGATTTTGCATATTTATTTATTTATTATTATATATATATGTCTCTTATACCTTCAAGTTAGATCTTAGCCCAGATCGCATTACTAATTGAGTTAAGGTCCGGTTGTTCCTGTCTGGTGATGGAACGGGAGATAGCTAACAGGGTCCCTCCTCCTTGGCTTTTTAACCTGTCATCCCTGTAAAAATTGAAATTAAGAAGATCCGGACAGATTTCCGAAGAATTTATTTAGGTTTTGAGCCATGTTTCTGTAAGACACAGGGTGTCTGGCTTGGTCTGGAAGATTACCTGTTGCAGAACTGGGAATTTATTTGAAACAGAGCGGCATTTATATTTAAGATGGTGAGGCGTTCCAATGGTTTAAGTTTTGGGGGCCTAGGGGGTTTAACCTTTCTATTCTTAGCATTGGGTGTTGATGTGGCAACTGGCCTTGTTCTATGGCTTGGATAAGTAGTTTCATGCATTTGACCACTAGTTTTAGAGCTTTTTTCTGTACTTTTGGAATGTAGGGGAGAATGTATGGTATTCTCACTCAGATTATTTAGGAATTCAGATAGGGGTAGCGAAAAGTTTGAACTGCCACATTTTGTACAGTGCCAAATAAAACGAGAGTCGGACAGTCAGAACTAAGTTGAATCTCCTATCCCTTGACAATGAGCATGATACCAGACGTTACATTGGTCACAGGCAATACCTTGATGTTCCCAACTAACATCTGTATCACAAATACCACAAGGATATCTCGAGGTATTTTCGTTTTCTTTTATCTGAGGGCCTGGATTCACCTCTATGTCAGATATCTGGGTCAGCACAAGTGAGTGAAGGAATACTAATGATGATGACTTACCTAGGGGGGGGGGCTATTTTTGGCACTGATTTTACCTTAATACTGTTCCACACAGCGCTATTGCTGAAATAACCTGCTGATAAATGGGAAGATAGGCATTATAAAATTGGGGTTTACACTAGCATTAACATGCCTAGGGATTAAACATTGGCATCTTGTGAGAATAACATAGAGAACCAGTAGTGTGATTTTCAATTTCATTTTTGACCGGATGTGGGAAACGAAAACAAAATATGACGACTTACTGAACGGGTACCTGTTACCAGTGAAAGTCGGAAAATCCTCTGATTTACGGTCTATTGACAGGAAGTGGATTTTATCCTGCTGAAATAAATTTAAATATTCCACTTTAGGCACCTGAAGAAACAGAAATAATGTGAAAAAATGGTCAAAAATCGTGAAGAAAATAAATTTTGTGACGGAAAGATAAAAATACGTGCTACTATGTTTGACGAATGCGCATATATTGAAGAAACCGTAAATTGTTTTTGTGGACGACCGGGTTGGTTACAAGTAATTTCGGAAACTCTCTAAAAGAAGATAGTAAACATCGTTGACATTATTTTCCTTTCTGATTATTTACGTTTTAAATAAAAAAAATGTGGATTCGGTTTTGATATTGTGTGTTGAGATAGTTAAGACTATCCGATGCTTTATTCATTTATATGTTTCTACATGTTTTTGAGTTGTAAGAAAAATCATTTTACTATGATTTGGTTTAGTTCGACTTTGCTGGGTGCTTTATTCAACGTGTTCGCGACCTAGTGTATACGAACGGAGGATGTTTGTTTACTTATTTGTTCAATCGTGTGTTTCATTACTTAGATAGCAACACGAAGTGCTTTGCGCATTATGAAATGTATAGTTATTTTACACTATTGTAATAAGTTGACGCTGTTGACGTGTTTATGTCCATTGAACACTGAGACGTGCAGTGCAATTTTGATACCTTTTGATCTTTTTACTTTTGTTAAAATCATTTTTCTTTAAATGCAAAATAGTTGTGTTTTATTCTGTTCGCGTAGTTGGACAAATTGATAATGAAGTGCCATCTGCAGTCAAATCCGAGCTAGGTAAAAAAATAGTATATGGAAAGTACGTCCTGTAAAATGAAAACTAATGTACGACGTTTCTTTTTTATATTACCTTATTGTCTAAATATAATTTCGTGTTTCAATCACACAGTTGTTATATATTTTTGTTTCTTATTGACAAACATAAAAACGACGCAGAATTTGTAGATTTCTGCGAACAACCCTGCAATCGTGGTTAAACCATTAAGACTCTTTTGTATGGGATTAAGTATCTAAGCAAACAATAGGCTTAACTAGTTTATTTTGCGGAAATAAAATATGATATTACGTGAAAGATCAGATAAATTATACATTGCGAGATTTATCGACTGTTTGCTATAACAGTTAGATTAAGAACAATTCTATATAACTTTGACTTACTATACCCGATTGGAAATCTTTTGAAACAAATCATAATTTTAAAAACAAATCACACCATTTAATTTTTTTTTTGAATAACTAGCATCTCTATTCGGAGTAGTTTTACACAAACAATAGATGTATAGGGGCGTGATCGCTCCACACATTACGTGGACTTATTATTAAAATACGTAAACAGATTTTACGATCTAAAAACGTCGTCAATAACGGAAGAACCGTTAAGCGACATGCATATAAAGTTATTACTATCTCCGTCGAGACTGTTAGCAATGTGTGATTAAGTGATTTACATTTATCAAAAACGTTTATACCATGATTATTATGTAAACGATATGTCGTCCTTCATTCATAGAAAGTGTAATAGACGTAGCTGCTTTCAACTAAGGTCCCAGCTTACGACGCTTGGTGAGTACTTCCTGTGCTTGTGTCCCAGCTTACAACGGTTGCAGAGTACCTCCTGTGCTTGGGTGCCAGCTTACGACGCTTGGTGAGTACCTCCTGTGGCAGCTGTTCGTACATTCTGTGGCCAGAAACCGTCAGCTTCTTCCACCGTTTCCGCACTAGTTCCACGTCTTGAATTATTTAAAACTTTGCCACAATGGTGCTCAACATTCCCGGAGCTGGGGTCCAGGGATATATGTACGCGTTCGAATGGAATGCTGTAAACGGTTCACATATATACACGACTAGATGTTGTCTAACTGACGTCATAAAATCAAAACGTACTATTTCCTATATAAAGGGGATTTATAGCAATACGGACTTACCCTATATGTTTATAGATGATAAAAGTTGCTCAACTTTGGGCTTGAATATCTGACGAACAACGACATTTAAAAAAAATCGCTCCGGTCAAATTTAAGATACTTGTATTAAGATTGGATTCAGTTATTTAGGTTGCTCCTTGGATGAGTTGTGTGATGCCCGGACACGTTTTGCCAAGGTATATGAAAACTGGCTGTTTTCCTGCCTGAACGGGCAATTTTTCAATCTATATTTCCCGATCGGGCAAGTCAAAAGGGGATTTCCCAACTTTCCCAATTGGGCAAGATCCCCGACTGGTTAGCGTTATGGTTGGTGTAGTGTTTCTTCTTTAGAATACATTATTTAACACCATTTAAGGAACACCATTTAAGGAACAAACACCAGTGAAAACTCTACTCGTTTATTAACATCCGTACTGTCAAGCACACAAATCAGACTCCTCATTGTACATGCTATCAAAGAGGCATTCATGCCGGAGGCGTGCCATGCAAGTAGGCGTGGCTAGTGCAAGCTACACCACAGTCGGTACACGCGTTTCCAAGCCAGGCGATCAGGGTTCAATCCGCGTCCCGGCGCATGTGAGCTTGGTTGATCGTCATCTTACCGGCCAGGTAGGGTTACCTCCTGGTACGCCGGTTTTCCCACACAACACAATGCCATATTAAATTAAAAATCTTTCAGTTAAATGTATGTTGTTGGAAATTACGCATATAATTCAAAATGCATTACAAGGAATGCTGGAACCACTTCTGATCCTCACATTATGCAGTCTCAGTCACGGAAGGAATACATACGCTTCGAAAAATATATGCACACACCTTGTGACCTGGTACATAAATTTGACCTTGTTATCTGGTTTCAAAATTCACATCAGCTGTTTGTGTCAGACGTTATAAACCATCGTGCGCAGATGAAGTTAGTCACCTTAAGTTTTCGCTGGATTTTTTAACGTCCTGTTCAAGCAAAAATACATAAAATAAATACACATGGCTAATCGTGTTTATGCAGTTCCATTTGGTTTAAAAGACGCACAACTATTGTAGTGTACTAGTAATTTATGGTAACTTTGTCTTAAAAAAAGGGAACAGCCGCACGTAAATATAGCAGGTAGCATCTGCGAATACAGTGCATATACAACCGGATGACTCAAATTATTCGAATACACCAACATGGATTACCATTCCGCAATCGTTTGCAGGAGGAATCATTCATTCCAACTCAGGGATCTAAAATTAAAGATTCATTGTTAAATTATTTTGTTAAACAAGGGAACGAAACGACAACTTTTTGAAAGAACATTTTATAAAAAAAATCAATGTACCAAAACAGCTTTGGCAAAAATATTCTTCATATTTACACAGACAGCAATATAAAATTTCACAGAAACAAGAGCCAATGTTACTAACCCGCATGTAATAACCCGTTTAACATATATGACCGTCTTTTTGTGTTTTTTTGTAGACATTGGAACAAGTATTCAATACGCTAGTTCAACACTTTATGCAAGAAGCACACGCAATACTATCAACATTTTGCAGTTCGCTAAAAGTAAATGTCTCACAATTACAATTGATAAAAACGCAAAGTTTTGGAAAAAAAAACGTTGAAACAAAAACGTCAGTTAAGGCTCAATAACATTTTTAAAAATGAATCCACAGGACGCCCACAAAAGGTTATAACGTGCATTTGTTATGAGAAAATCGTGCGAATAGAGTTGTTTTATTAGCATTAAAACTAACTCCCATCGTACGCTTCCGTTATTATTCATGAGTACAAACGCTTCACAAAACAGTTTTACCTAAGTGGTAAAACGCCCATCTACGTATCGAATGGATATGTATGAGATCAATCCGGGATGTTTTCAGAAATAATAAATCATCCGCAACGTAGGTTTGGATGATTGATTATCACGTACCCTGTTTAACAGTTGTAGTCGAAGAGAATATTCGCTGACACGGGACAATCTGCAGTAGTAGTTGTTAAATCGTTCTGAACTCAAAAATTACTCGTATCATGTTTGTTTTCCTACGGGCTTAACGGTAGAGGTGGCATTCATCAGCATAATACTTCAAGATCGTACAGGATGTATTTATTTTCTTCAATAATTGAATACTGTATATATGCTATACCGTCGACCATGTAGAATAAGGTAAACACGATAAACTTACATTCACATACAATTACAATCCTATTATATTGGACCATCATTACGCTGTATGTAATTCATTCAGGAGTATGAAAGAGATTTTCTTGGAACCAGTTGTATCTGTGCGCGTAGGTTATTGAATGTAATGTACATAAGCAGGTGCGCTACCAATATAAGTGAAGTACACTCCCCATTAGGCTTTTTGTTTACGCGTGAATAAAAATCCTAATGGAGGGATTTACCGGTAAACAAAGTTTGTATTGTATACGTGTTTGAATCATTTTATAAATATGATATTGTTGTTAGTTAGAAATCTGCTTGCAAATATGGAACATGATTTATTTAAAAACCTGAATGTGAGTTTACATGAAGCGATTGCAAATTTTATATCTTTTAAATAGCAAAAGGCTTTTTTTGCAATATAACATAACAATATGTGACTGCATATAAACAATATCAACATAATAAGTTTACTTAATGTACGTATCATTTCTCTATTAAATCTAAAGAATCTCAAAGAGCAAAGTCTTGATATGTACTATAGTTATAAGGAGTCCACATCTAACAAACAAATCGTGTACCAATGAGCATGAGCGACAGTTATCAGAAATCAAATTATCGTCACCTCTGATATGTCCTATTTCTCAGTTGCATTCTTGCAACATGTATCACCATGTCAACATTCTCATTATGTTTAGCATATGCAGAAAACTGATGACAATTTAATCATTAAAGACAACAATTGGTATTAAAGTAGTAGTTAAATATGCTAGTGAATTGCAAAAACGAGAGAAAGATACTCTTTCTCAATTGAAAAGTAGTTTCTATGTTGTTAATTAACCGTCCTAGAAAAAAAAAGAATAAACTGTTGTACAACACCAGCATTGCCTTCGTGCACGTGCACATGCACATATATAACTAGCCCCAAAAGCTAAGTTGGAAGAACCGTCAAAATCCAGTGCTAAAAAACAAGCGTATTCCTTAGTATGCTTTTTAGACGAATAAATGCATATTGAATGTTAAATTTAAGTGTTTATTCAAGATTCTGCAAAGAAACAAAATTTACAATAAAACAGTCGATACTATGGCTGTACCAATCATCAGCTCAGTTTTCTTTTACATGTCGGCGAACGACTCTAAGAGAAAGCTTGGACCTTAGTATACATATGTATAACTTGACCCTGAAATCACCTCAATCTGTCACTGTTACATGTCATTCATTAAAGTAAATATTACTGTTTATAGAAACGAGACATATTTGTGTATCAAACATTTACCATATACTGATTATTTTAATTTCGAAAATATAATGTCGTGTGAACCGTCGATATGGAACTGTTAAGAGAAATTTAAAGTACATCATCAGACGATAAATCTTGTTGCACGTGTTGCATAAGCCTTGCAAGTCGGTTTTCTTTCAACATCTGTTACGTTTCAATATTGACTAGTGAGCACCTCATTACAGCGGATAAATTATTTCGCTATACGATTAAACATGTGTTTATTTTGCCGATAATGCTGTCGAACACTAACCATATTGTTACACGAATAATAAAAAGTTCGAGAATGTATATTTTGGATTACTCGATAGAATCTTGACATTTCTATGACTAACGAACCCTTAAACAAAAGCTTATGATACAGCAGCTGCGTATGCTTCAGGTTTATAATATATTATGTATAACTCACTGCACGCTATCCCAGATCGGAAACGATAATTATTTATCCAATTTAATTATGCATTAAAGGGCGCCTTTGCTTGTCTGGTAAAAATGAGCTGTCAAGATGTAGACCGAAAAAACGCACCACAATTTTATTAGACAAAAAAGAAATATTGGTTTTCTTTTTGTACAGTCCAAACTGAGAACAGCGGTCAGTCAAGGGAAATGACCAAAGTGACCGTTGTAGACAGGTGGAAGTTGTTTTAAGATGACCACTTTTGAGATCGTTGGTCAGTTGGTAGTATTGCTGGGTCGCTACCCCACCCAGTCGTTTCGTAAACATGGTAATTTAAACAAAGTCTTATTGCGGATACATTAGTATAACATAAACTATTTCTAGTGAATACTACAAATAAATATCTTATAAATTGATTTAAATTGATAACTATTCTTAAACGTATTAGTTTATCAACGATAATAATGTTGTTGACTCATGCATCTCTTTAATTCAGTAAATCCGACATTTCGTATTACGTTCATTGGAAGATATTTTTACCTAACGGTCGTCATGTGTTAATGACGTCACGTCCGCAAAAGTAATAGCGCATCGCTGTTATAAACCGAAAGTACAGAATAACGTTATCATTCTCATGCAAAGAATCCAAAAGTTTTAATTTAGTACACATACATATTTTTTTTAAACACATCTAAGCACAATTGATCTTAAAATGATTGTCATACAACGGTTTCGGGACTTTCTCCCCTGGAAATTGAAAATGGCATTTGGATAACAGACGTTTTACGTGACAAAATGTCAGCTTCCATAAAGGCTGAAAGTTTGTTACAAAAGTTGCAATTCGATGCCCGTTGTGCCACAATAAACGATCACTTATCCTTTTATCACCTTCTTATAATAACACACGCTAGCTAAGTGTTGTTGTTCACACCTTATCAGCGATAAAGATCTATTGATTTTATGACGCGCTTATAGGGCTTTATGACTGGGTCGCTAATTGCTTCTTATACACATTGTTATTGTTACTTGCACATATTTCATGCAATCAGAAATTAAATCGTCGCTAAGTTGTTATTTATTTTTTCGCAGCGAGCCGCTTTCAGATTCTTTACCCGCAAAATACGTCAAAGGTAAAAGACAACAACGCAGATTGATTTGTGTGTTAACTTTTTGCAACTCGAAACGACTGACTCGTGACCGTTGTTTTGAGTTCAAAAATGACTTTGGGAGTGAAATATACTGGCCGTTGGCCGTTATGGACGATTGACCGTTGTTTCCAAGTGTAATATATAGTGATTTTCGTCGGGGGGAGTCCAGACTGAGCGTTGTCTGCAGTTGACCGTTATTTTGAGTTTACCGCTAGGTCAGTTTTGACTGTATTTAGATATTTGTCGTTTTCCACAGTTTAACAGTAATATCAGTAGAACCGAAAGTTAACCTAGTCACACTTTCTTTGGAAAGCTGATTGACTTGTACTAAGTACAAATTCGTATGCCAGAGAAAGGTGGTAAAAAACAATGTCATTTCCTATCGATATACACGTTATATGATCGGTCTTAAAATCGACCTAAAATCTTCGGATTGCTAGTCAAGCGCTCTAACAACTTAGCAAACCAGTCCGGAAGTAAAGTAAACACATACGGTCAATGGTATATTAAAAATAAAATCAATCCGGATCTAAACCAGATACATCTATTTTGTATAGTGATTTTTATGAAACGTTTTATCAAACGTGTACAGAGTTGCGATTTTTTTTGATAATTATCAATGTTTTAGTCATCAATCAGTTGGGCCATACATCTTAGCGCTACACTGTTATCTTTATGTTTAACGATAAAATAAAAATACAAACCTATGTTTTTTGGAATATTAACTATACTCTTGAACGACAGTGGTGCAACGTGATAAATATCATCTCCAAACGTTTCTGCAACATCCGCTTACTGGATCTGATGGCAACACGTAAGCGGTCATGTTCAGATTACCTTTCACAAATCAATCAAATTTTTGCCTTCATACGTATTTGGTATAAGTAAAGCTAAACGAGTCCCAGTTCAAATTTTGCAAAATTTAAGATAATGGTGACAATGCGCCTCAGGCTAGCATTGAACGCGGATTGCCTAAATGTGAAGAGCCATACATCATAAACAATAAGTAAAATAAAGATTTGCAACATTTTGTAAAACGCATTACACATTTTGCAACCAAAATTTAAACGTGACTATTCTATGCGCATTCAAGATTTTATTCAGCAATCCTAAACACACGTTTTCCACGAGGATGTCGCGATAAACTTTTATTTTCGCACGCTTTTAATCAGGACAGGCGATCTTCACGCAATACGAAAGAACAATCCAGGTGAAGGTGAAATTGGTTAAATCACGTACACAGTAAACTTCCTCGATTCGTTTAGGATTTCGAAATCCATTATACGAATATGATAATACTTACATAAAACAATGTATTATTTGATATACAATATTTAGCACGTGGATACAACAGTTGATGCTACAACAAAAAAATGTTAATGCATATATATTTACATGCACGACCTGGCAAGTTATGTCGAGAATGTTATCCGTGGATCTTGCAAACCGCAACCCAACGAATGGAATGATAATTTCCGGAAACGAATATAAGTAAACTGAAAACAGAGAGTCCAGTATACCAAGGGATTTTGCTCAATAAACGTACAGAACAACAATTAAGTACGGCGCAACTGTTCGGGTTTCAGAGGACTCCGGTTGATCTAAAGTTCGATTTTTAGACAGTGCAATGTTTACTGGTACCATTCAATCCTCAGAACTATTAATTTAGTCCTCAATCGATCTGAAAAGACAAAACGCTCTGCATGAATACTGGGTTTTAATATGGGCGAACCCAATGAATTCTGATAAATGATCAAAACGCAAACACACTGTAAGTAAAACATCAACATATATTTTAAAAACCATTTATAAAATCCACGCGAAATTAGGTTATCGGCCTTCAGCTTTATCGGAGTAACAACATTTTTAGTAAGGTCTATCCGATGCTTATTTTTAACCGTATAACGAAATAATTTATCCATTGTAATCATGTGAAAATCGGCAAAATTACATGGTCTCCGTATAATACAGATTAGTAATACGCGTTTGATGTAAGTCGTCCTAGAATGCTAATAAACATGAATGAATCACGTTGTTGTAAGACATCGATTCTTTAAGACCGTAAATATTTACCGTCCCTTAAGGATAGTGTACTTGTGTAATGTGTATCTCCGGTTTGTGCTCTGAAAGTTCACATTAATACTATTTAACTGATACAAACACAATTTAAACTCATGTATTGGAATGCATATAATGTTATAATGTATTACGGTGTCAAAAACATTTTTTTTCCTAAATAGCACTTTGCAAACGAACTCGATCATTTTTTGTATTTGGTATGAATTATATGTAACTTTATCCGTTTTGCATATGCATTTGTTTTCACGAAATAAAATAGGGTAAAACAGAATCAGTTTTAAGTGTGATTTTGTGTGGATTATGTTGTTATAAGGAGTCATCGTTAAAACAAATCTAAAAAGTAGTCATGAATAAAGTGCACAATGCAATTCAAGAAAATGATTTGATGAACCAACACTCAAAACATGAAGTTCCTATACACTTATAATCAAATGATATCATTAAGCCAATCATTATATATTTGATCCATAAGAGTGCCACTTATCATACTAATAAATGAAATAATAAATTAAGCTTATGTTTAAAGCCCCATACATTAAAAATATATTTGAATAATGAACATTGATAAAAAAAATCAAGACATATGTATTTATATACCATCTGAAAGATTATGAATAATATGCACAACAATTGTGTAGCATTAATTGCAAGTATAAAGGTTGTATTAAACATCGTTTTATAACCGTCAACATGGCAACATATCAGGATCCATCCTAGGTGTCTCAAGGTTTTCAATATTCCCCTATTTTAATTATTTTACACGCAATGAATAGTTTACTTACGTCAGAAATTTATCCTACTATTAAATGTCACGAACAGTGAGATAATCAGTGTATACTTGTTAAGAAAAAAGCTGGAAAGTATGATATAACCACATATGTACGTGTACATGCTTCACGGTGCATTTCAAATGCACATGTTTGACGTAGATTAACATAATCTAATAAGCACTTGCCTTGTTCAAAAATAGACCAAATATCATTCCCATCAGGTATATAAACGTCTGAATCCTAACGTTATTATCGAGTTCTCAGATTTTCAGAGAAACGACCAAGGTTAGTATTTAATTTATAAATTTAAATGATGAGTTAAATTAATTATAATTAATACTTTTTGGTTTGAACGTCATTAAATATTAGAGTTTATTTTCAAAATAATAGAAACAACTGCAGTTTAATTTATTTATTAAATTAAAACTCATTTCTAACAATGTCTTAAATCAAACATTTTTCTGATGCAGTTTTGAAATTAACGAATTCAATATTAATTGCTTTTTAGAGTTACCGCTACACTTTCAAAATTTCGGTTGTTTATGTATCTATAGTTTGTCGCATGCGATACGGTGTTTTTCGTTTAACACAGAAAATATAAATATTTTTATCTTAAACATATTGCAAAAAAAACATGTGAATAAATATTCATGGGCTACTCCTTCTTTCAATAACCACTAACCGGCTGTTTTTTTAGCGAAATCATTTAGTTTGAATATCTTGGGGAACATAAATACTGTTTTCGGGAATCCCCATTTCTTATGAAGTTAGTTCTGTTGTCTGCGACAGTTTGTACGCATATACCCGCGCCTGCAATTAGATATGGGCCCTCGGCTATAATACAACATTTGTCAGCGAGCATAATCTATCAAGTACACGACTTGTCATGGAGACTCAGTAGAATATTTTTTTAACTCAAACCGGACAATAGGTTATTAATTAAGTGATATTTTAAACTAGCAGATGACTAAACGCTAATTTTCAGATTAATAAACAGTATTTTTGAAGAATCAGCAGAAGACTGTTTTAACTGTTTCTGTATCAAGGTAATTTCTAAAGATATGCTTTAAACCGGACCATTATTTATCTAATTAATAACTATTAAATGTGTGTCCAATATATACGTTTTGCAAACACCAATACGTGATAATGTATACTTAATTGTTTCTTTAACGGTCCTGCATCAATACGTTTCAAAAGAATTCGTGATGCTTAAAATGTATATTTGAGAAAACGCGATAAAATACTCAATCTCTTTCAGAAAGACTTTACCGGATCATGAAGTTATTAAATACTTTGTCAAACGTAGTTCCTGTGATCACTGCTTTTAAAACGAAACCATGGGCAAAATACATGCATTACATCGACATTCGCAAAAGTCTCTTCAGGAGGGCATAACCGGTCCACATGCACCACAGCCGCATGTTCAAGAGTTGAAATCGCATTTTACTCTTTGTACATACACATACATCCAGATTTTTTTTAAAATAAGAATAGTATCGGACGTAGTAAAATTGGTTGGTACTTAAACAAAATCAAAGCTTGAACACGGAAAGACTGCGTCTGGTCACAAATTAATTTTAAGGCCACGTAATGATACGTTATTAAAGCTGTAAAATTGTAAAGTGAAACGTGTTTAAATTGTGTGTTATTTCAGCAATGAAATATTACACACAAGTAGTATATGAGTAAATAAAACAAATACTTTTTATTATAAAATACCATTAAATTGATAACTACCTTGTTTTGCGGCTCCTTTTCTCTCTGTGGCAAGTACGCACCCATCTGAATATGTTTAAAGGCAGCGAAACAGGGGAGCTAATTGCGCAAATATTTATAATACGCAATACATTTTTTGATACATGGTGATATCGCAAAACTCTTAAAATAGAAGAACAATCAGGCACTCGTTGACTGAGCTAAATGATTTGAGCTAAGACTGCTCATTTGTTAAGTCTTAATACGATAGGAGACCACAAGACCATTACCTAACTTGTCTTGTGCCTGTCTCTGTAGGTAATACGATGTTCTCAGCTGTCATACTTGTGCTGCTCGTGTCATGCTCCGGCACACCGTTAGGTCAGTGGGACCCATACGGGAAGGCGGTTAATCCGTACAACCAGTATGGGAACCAGTATCGGCCACAGTATAAACAACCTTGGAACTCGTATGGGCCACAACAATATCTTAGTTATCCTCAGCAAGGTAATTCAATTTATAATATATTTGCTTTAAGCGATATAATATGGCAACTACAACGTAGATATAAATTTGTTATGTTTAATGATGTTGACATTGGCTAATTATTGGCAAAGGTTAACACAACATGCTAATAAATAAGAAAATGCATGTCATGGCAGTATTTAATTATATACAGAAAATGCAGACCTAAAACGGTTGCTAATTTATATGTTTAAAGAATAAAATATGGTTATCCAATTTGTAGTTTAAATAAGAATTTCGAGTTTTTTTCCATATCGCATAGAAATGAAATCGATATATCTTACCGATTGCAATTCTAGTATTCGTATCAACATGATTTGTAAGTCGTCCATAAGTTATTAGTTAAAAAAATTTTTTCATTATGTTGATTCTTTAAATTACTTTTGCAATAATGATAACACTTTGAATACATTTGTATTTTACTCTTAATTCAATGTTCAAGCGACGACAGTGCATTGTTAAATAATTGTGTATCGGATAAAACTTGGTGTCGAGTACTTACTAAGACAGATTTATATATCGGCTTCATCATACAACCAATATTTTGTTTTTAAATAACACATTTTTGCGGCTTATTGTTTGCCATATTTTCATTATTGTATGTTTAGCATATGATTAATAATGCCAAACAAAAATATAACATTTGTTAACAGTTGTTTATCCATATTAAGCATTCTTTATCCCAAATTAAACCAATCCGTGTTTTGTTGTAGGTACCTATTTGCCCGGAGGCTGTAAGTATATACAATATTCTTACCTTTTATGTATTTATTGTATCTTTACTTCAATAACAGTAATATTAAATACACGAAATGTAATGTTAAATTGTTGCATATTAACATGTATGAAGTACAGCTATACAACACGCATTGTACTTTTTATTTATCAGTTCTTAAACTACTTTCATAGAAATAATTAATAAAATATTAGCTTGAAATACTTGTGTATGTCGTACCTTTTATTATTTGGGGGGCTGGCAAGGGAATAACGTGGGCTCGCAAGGAAATGCAGTTGACGGGCTTTGGAATGTCGTTGGCTTGCAAGGGAATGACGTTGACGGGCTAGGGAATAACGTCGGCAAGCAGTGGAATGACGTTGACGGGGTAGGGAATTACGTCGGCAAGCAATGGAATAACGTGGATTAAGTACAGATGAAGCTTATCGCAATAAAAAACGACATTTACTGAAATGTTTTCTTTTGTTGACAATACCAAATAAATATTATTTAGCAACCAGTACCTTTATCTATGTCAAACATGTGGTACACACTTCACATTACCTCATATTAGGTGTTGCACGTATTATGCTGACAAATGCAAAATCAAGTATGATACTGGTCCCCTACGGACAATCTATTTTGAAGACTTGAGAATACAATTAAACTTATCTGAAACGTGCTTCAATTGTTATTCTCACTTCGTATTTAAACCTACCTAATATTTATAAATCCTCATTATAATAAATGATAATGTGTACATAGCAAAAAAACACGATCGGTTACCTGCATGTATAGAAACTATGATGTACTGTTTTCTTTAAGCCAATATATTCTTTATTATAACGTCTACTGAATATGGTCCCGGCAAACTTTAGAGATAAATCAATACACACTGATTTGTGTCGTAACAATAGTCATTATGTTTAACGTACGAGTCTAAACGTTTTATACCATGATGTTAACACATCTTAAATAATGGTCAAGATTTTGCATATCCTTTAGCGGTAAACATATTTATGCAAAAGTTGCGCTATCCAACATTATTTGTTGTAGACATAACAATATTGAATACAAAGCATATGCATTTCCTTTGAGTTTGTATATGTATTCGCACTGAATCCGCATTGAATGGATATACTATGACTCACAGAATTACAATGACAGTTTTATATCAAATATTTAATGTTATTAAGGTTGACTTTCTTCGAGCGAAAAGTAAAAGTAAACGTTTTGGCATCATTCACAATTACAATCAACTGAAAAACCAAGGTAGCGTTATGCTCGACAGCGGTTTTTCCGCCTAAAGATAATTGTGTAAAACCTGATTATAGAAATTGTATTATAGAAGTCTCGATCGCCGTCGGACCCTCAGGATATGGGTTTAATTAATAGTAACCATAGATAATTACGAAATCGAGCTTAATGCGCCTCTGCGAACACAAATATTTTTTGTTTGTTAAACCAACATTTAATGCGCGAGAAAGTGAAACTGTGTAAATTCAACTCGTTACAAAACGTCATCAGCTATCACATTCATAGCCGGCATACAGTCGAATAACACGTGTTGATGCATACAGTGAGCATACTCCTAGCAATTAAATTTAGCATAGCACATATCTGTAATAGGCATGCATATGCGTAGCCACTTAAGTAGATGAAAAGAAAACAAGTTTTCGTAGTTTTCGTAACGTCAATTTTAGAATGTAATTATTCTTATAAATTAATACTACCAAACCAATAAATTA
>VMBQ01000071.1:24644-221331 GCA_007657795.1 Dreissena rostriformis | reverse complement strand
AAAATTTTGCAATACAAACAGAGCATATGTTATTTGTCGACAATTACACACATACAAATATATCTAATCTATATATATATATATATATATATATATATATATAGAATGACTTACAACTCTGCGTAATCTTATAGTTGAAGTGTTGTTTAAAAAGTTAAAGTAGATCTTATAAAGAAATAATTATACAATGAAAAATACAAAATTACATCGGTTAAATTAAAATCATTAAATTAAAATATGCCGACCGGATTTTAAATGCTCATCTGGGCATATGCAATATATAATTGAACGTGACTATTTCTCTTAGAAACCATAGAATCAAATCAAATGACGTTATTTTTGTATTGACATCTAATGTCAAAATAATAGTATTTATCTGAAGAGAGCTTGAATAAATCAGCGACTTCCTGTTCTATTTATAACATGGCTAAACAGAACCCGAATGTAGCTTGTTGAAAGAGATTACTTGAAATTTTAAAAGTACCTCATCATTTGAGAGGCAGGATTGTCCATAACCGTCCATAACCATATCTACATCTACATGCTACTGCTATACAATCGTATGATCGATTATCAGAAGCAGGCGCGTTGTCAGAAAATAGCTGTTAAAAATATGTTAAGTGCAATCCACTAGGTACAGATAAAAAGATATCAGATAAAAGAAGCTACAAGACAAAGATAAAAAGTTAATAACAGAATAGACTTACAACTGGTGGACAGGATGCAGCTGCGAAGTAAAGATAACTATACTGGGAATAGCTTGTACGGACACAGGAGGCAATTCCACAAACGAATACAACGTGGGAAAAATGAATTGGAGTGATACTGTGTTCTTGAGTATGGTACCAGGTAGTTCAGGTTTCTGGTGGGTGTCAGGTGGTGATGGTCAACCCACACAAAATTATTTTGGATTTTGTATAATAGGATGACATTTGGAAAAAAACTACTGGTGTAATTGTAGTCATTACAAACATACTGGCAGTTGATCTTTGGAATTGTTTAATTTGGTAGATGAGATATTTTTTGCCAAGGATGCCAAACAGTGGAACAGTATTCTAACTGGAGCCTAACATAAGTTTTGTAGGCAGTCTTTTTAACCTTTTCATTTGAAGTTTTGATATTTCTTTTAATAAATCTGAGTGAATTACTGACCTAAGATGTTATATTCTTTATGTGATTGGTCCATGAAAGGTCTTTTACTTATGGTGAAACCTAAATATTGTGTAGCCTCTGTGGTTTTTAGTTCTATGCCATGAAGTGTGGAGGGAATAAGGACAGGATGTTTTGTGCGGCTGATTCTAAGGATTTCACATGTGTCGGGGTTACATTCCGTGGACGAATCGGATTCCCAGCTTTCAAGATGAAAGAGATCATTTTGGAGAGTGTGTGCATCTTGGGTGGATTTAACTTTTAAATAAACTATAGTATCATCTGCGAAAAGTCTAACCTTGCTTTTAACACTGTCAGGGATGTCATTTATGTATGAGAGAAAAAGATAAAGTCGGAGGACCGAGCTTTGGGGGCCACCAGATAGGACGGGAAGGTTGTCAGAGTTATGACCCTCGACGGCAACCTGCTGGGTACGACCGCATAGGAATGACCTGATCCAACAAATGGTCTCGGGGTTTATACCTTATCTTTGTAATTTCAGAAGAAGTTTGTGATGATCGCCTTTATTAAAGGCTTTGCTGAAGGCCATGACTATAATATGAGTTGGTTGGCCTTGTTCTAGATTGTCATAGACTTCCTGGGAAAAACTAATGAGCTGGGTTGCACAGCTATGTTTTGACCTGAAACCGTGTTGAAATGGACTAAAAATATGTTTATAATAACAAGACATGATATTGGAGACAATTATATGATCCATAAGCTTAGAGGCAATACAAGTTAGTAAGATAGGTATATAGTTACTGGGTTGGCATTTAGGGCCTTTCTTGTACACGGGAGCAATGATTGCATGCTTCCAGTCATTGGGGGACAATACCTGATGTCAAAGAAGTTTGGAAGATATGGGTCAGGACAGGGTCTTTTTCATGGTGGAGTTATTTAAGTAACCTTGAAGAGATCTGGTCGGGTCCCGAGGCTTTACTGGGGTTTGAACCTTTAAGAAGTTTTCGTAATCCATCCTCGGTGAAAGTGACATTTGGCATCTTTGGATGATTTTGTGGGGTGAGTAGCTGTTTACAGGACTGAGAGAGGCTCAGTGGCTGTGGGCGCGAGAAGACTGACTCGAACTCTTTGTATAATATGTTTGCCTTGGTCGTTGCATCCGTAAAGGTTTGACCATCACTCTTGAGGGGTCTACTCCACAATTTTCTGTTTTATTGGAAGTATTCGCCCCAGGATGTGAGTCATCTGAGAATAATACCTTGTCTAAATGCAACCAGTAAGAGTTCTTAATTTGGATTTTGGCCTCTAAGCTTCTTAAATTTGTGTAGTAGGTCAGGTGAGTGGGTGGTTGACTTCTTAAGTTTGGAGTAAGTCGATCGCGTTTCCTAATTTGATGTATTATGGGAGGATTTATCCAGGGCAGATCACGACATACCTTAGTTTGTTTTGATGGGATATGGATGCGGCTTAGACGTGTGAGCTCACTCTTAAAAGACGACCAAGCAGAGTTCAGGTCAGAATGGTAACAGGCTTGAAAGGATTTTGCATATTTATTAAAGTCATGTTTTAGGCTTGACCAATCAGCTTTCCTATAACTTTTAACTACTCTAACAGTTTTAAGGGGACGGCCTCTATTAACCTTTATCTCATGAAATACAATGTCGTGATCTGATTAACCTAGTGGGGGCAATGTAATGGTGCTATGGACTTGACCGGTCATATTTGTGAAGAAAATACCTAGGGTGAGGGAAGTGACCAATTGTTGGAGATTTAGGTCTAATAGGTTTTTCAGTAGAAAGATATAGATATTCCTATGCCTGCAACCTTCTATAATGGAATCGGTGGACCAGTTTATACTAGGCATGTTGAAGTCACCCACGATCCGGATTGAGCTATTCCTGGGAATCTTTCTTACCGTTGACAATAAATCATGAGGGACTCCTCATCGTTCTCATGAGGTTTGTACAAGGAAGATATATATATATATGCCTCTAATACCTTTAAGTTAGATCTTAGCCCAGATCGCGGTACTATAAAAGTTAAGGCCCGGTTGTTCCTGCCTGGTGATGGAACGGGAGATAGCTAACAGGATCCCTCCTCCTTGGCTATTTAACCTGTCATCCCTTTAAACATTAAATTTAAGATGATCCGGACAGATTTCCGAAGAAGTTATTTAGGTTTTGAACCATGTTTCTGTAAGACACGTGGCGTCTGGCTTGGTCTGGAAGATTACCTGTTGCAGAACTGGGATTTTTTTTTAACGGTGCGGCAATTTATATTTAAGATGGTGAGGCGTTCCAATGGGTTAAGTTTCGGGGGCCTAGGGGGTTTAACCTTTCTATTCCTAGCATTGGGTGTTGATGTGGCAACTGGCCTTGTTCTAGATCTTGGATGAGTAGTGTCATGCATATAGTTTTAGAGCTGTTTTCTGTGCTCTGGGAATGCAAGGGAGAATATATGGTATTTTTACTTAGACTATTTAGGGATTCATATAGGGGTAGGTAGCGAAAAGTTTGAACTGCCAAATTTAGTACAGTGCCAAATAAAACGAGAGTCGGACAGTCAGAATTGAGTTGAATCTTCTATCTATTGACAATGAGCATGATACCAGACGTTACATTGGTTACAGGCAATACCTTGATGTTCCCAAGTAACACATGAATCACAAATACCACAAGGATATCTCGAGGTATTTTTGTTTTCTTTTATCTGAGGGCCTGGATTCACCTCTATGTCAGATATCTGGGTCAGCAAAAGTGAGTGAAGGAATACTAATGATGATGACTTACCTAGGGGGGCTAATTTTGGCACTGATTTTACCTTAATACTGTTTCACACAGCGCTATTGCTGAGACCACCTGCTGATAAATGGGAAGATAGGCATAACGAATGGGGGTTTACACTAGCATTAACATGCCAAGGGATTAAACATTGGCATCCTGTGAGAATTACATAGAGAACCAGTAGTGTAATTTTCAATTTCATTTTTGACCGGAAGTGGGAAACGTAAACAAAATATGACGACTTCCTGAACGGGCACCTGTTACCAGTGAAAGTCCGAAAATCCTCTGATAAGCGGTCTTTTGACAGGGAGTGGATACTATCCTGTTGAAATAAATGTAAGTATACCACTTAAGGCACCTGAAGAAACAGAAATAATGTGAAAAGAATGGTTAAGAATCGTGAAGACAATTAATTTTGTGACGGAAAGATAAAAATACGTGCTACTATTTTCGACGCATGCGCATATATGGAAGAAATCGTAAATTGTTTTCAGATACGACCGGGTAGGTTACAAGTAATTGCGGAAACTCTCTAAAAGAAGATATTAAACATCGTTGACATTATTTTCCCTTCTGATAATTTACGTTTTAAATTAACAAATGTGGATTCGGTTTTGATATTGTGTGTTGAGATAGTTAAGTCTACCCGATGCTTTATTCATTTATATGTTTGTACATGTTTTTGAGTTGTAAGAAAAATCATTTTACTGTGATTTGGTTTAGTTCGACTTTGCTGGGTGCTTTATTCAACGTTTTCGCGACCTAGTGTATACGAACAGAGGATGTTTGTTTACGTATTTGTTCAATCGTGTGTTTCATTACTTAGATAGGAACACGAAGTGCTTTGCGCATTATGAAACGAATAGTAGTTTTACACTATTGTAATAAGTTGACGCTATTGCCGTGTTTATGTCCATTGAACACAGAGACGTGCAGTGCAATTTTGATACCTTTTGAAACCTAGTGATCTTTTTACTTTTGTTAAAATCATTTTTCTTTAAATGCAAAATAGTTGTGTTTTATTCTGTTCGCGTAGTTGGAGACATTTATAATTAAGTGCCATCTGCAGTCAAATCCGAACTAGGTAAAAAAATAGTATATGGATAGTACGTCCTGTATATGAAAACTAATGTACGACGTTTCTTTTTTATATTACCTTATCACAGTGTATAAACCAATTGTATCATCCCCGGATGTTGCAATGTGATTGTCCTGGCGTAACGGCAATATTTACATACCGCTGTTAATTTTGATACAAATCAATGGATAAATACTGCAAAAAAAGTAAGTCAACTCTGTACTTTAGATGTCGTAGAGAATTAAGTTTCCCTTGAGAACGTATTAATCCGCTTCGAAGAAGTTGTTGTTTATGAGAATATTGAACATCACCGAAGAAAACTGGAAAACACATGTTGCTCTATGCTAAAATATCATTTTTTTTGTCTAAAATCTGTTTCGAAATATACATATTGTTGTATGTAATATATTGCAATTGAAGTCAAATAAATGTTATGATACATATAATCTATCGGTATTTTGAATAAACTTAGATATTGATTAAAATAAACAAGATGGTTTTAAAAATGACTGTAGCATATATTGCAGTGATGCTGTATCATTGATTGCGATTACATTATATGCATTCTGTATCAATTATTGCGATAAATCTATGCCGATTTTGCAGATTTTGTATCATTAATTGTGATTAACAATAATTGATTAAGTCTTGTATGTTGTCTGTTTTAGGCACAATGGAACAATTCCAATGCATTTACTGTGATTTTTCAACAAGCGTTTTCGGACACACAATTAATCACTGCACATCAAAACATGATAGTAGAAACCTGAAAATAAAAATCTCAAAATACTGTGGTACCAACAAACAATTATTATCGTATTCCAAAGACTTTCAAATTATACCAAAAGAGTTAAAATCTTCAAGTATTATTCCAAATAATGAAACAAAAACTATACAAATTTGAAAATTTGAACAAGAATCACCACTGAAAAAAATTCCGAAGCCAACAACACCAGTTAAAGATGTGCACACAACGCTTGAAGAAAATAGTGGAATTGGAGGCTGATCTTAATGTTAACTTTGAAGACATGTCAGTATTGGAAACATCGACTGCAGTGCAAACAGAACCATGTTTTGTGGTTCAGACCGATGCAATTGAAGAACGTGACATTGAAACAGTTAAATATTTATCTGGCAAAATGCAGAGAGTTAATATAAATCACCAAAATAATCATTACTATCACTCCCATCATGATGATCACATCATCGTTATCATCAGTAAAGTTGGTATCATCATTAGCAACAGCAACATCACCAGCAGCAGCATAAACCGTTTGTACAGGCAATCTGTGTTAAATTACGTATGACCTGAGAGAGAAACAAGAAACAATATTTTCTTCAACTTTGTAATGAAAGGGTTACCTTGATTTTGGATGATTTAGAATTCATCTTTATAATGAAAGGATAACCTTGATTTTGGATGATTTAGAATTTGCATTATTTTTCCAAAACATATATAAATATATAATACATAATGTACACGTACGTGTGTAAATTACTGAAATCCCGTATTACTATAGGCCATGCAACAGTGGCTATATCATGAATGCATATTAATACAGAACGAAGTTTCAGCTAAAATAAATTTTAAATTAATAACGGACAAAAATACATTTAAATTATATTCCTTAAACCGAAAAGAGAATTACAAAATCTCCACAGTCTCTTCACTTTTATTAACCAACACTTTTACATGCATGTGTGTACCAGCTATCTATTTATAGATAACACATTCTAACGTTGTTTCTTACTAAGACTAACCGCAAGTGTTAAACATAGGTAATAAATGAAGTGAATAAAACTGTTTCGTAGGTGTTTAAAACATTAAGGAGGACGAAATAATGACATGTTAACTTCAATCACATATTGAAAATCCCAATAATTGATACATAATAATCGCTATAATCATACAAATGATTGATTTAGTGTATGCAATAATTGATACAGAAGGAGAAGCACACGTGTGTAGTATTAAATGCATATATCTGATGTAAGAAAGAATCCCTTAAAAAAATACGTTGTTCTGATCGAAAGTGCACATTCTTAATCTAATATCTGATGTATAAATAGTTCTTGTTATTTGTAAAAACGCCAGTACAACAAAGATTTCAAAACTAGATCATGACAATTTGACGAGATGTTCGGTGATCAGTAACGCATTTCATCCTTATTTCAATATATACAGTGCATAAAAGCATGCCCGAGAAATCTGCATTCAAATCTGAATATTAATTACTGTTTGGAAACCATCATAATGACAAAAAAGGAAAATAATTTACCTTTCTAGCAACGCACGTATGCAAAATATTAATTTCGCCATGGCAATCACATCGCAACATCCGGGATACAATTGGTTTATACACTGTGCTTATTGTCTTGATATAATTTCGTGTTTCAATCACACAGTTGTTTTATATTTGTTTCTTATTGACAAACATAAAAACGACGCAGAATTTGTAGATTTCTGCGAACAACCCTGCAATCGTGGTTAAACCATTTAGACTCTTTTGTATCAGATTAAGTATCTAAGCAAACAATATGCTTTACTAGTTTATTTTGCGGAAATAAAATATGATATTACGTGAAAGATCAGATAAATTATACATCCCGAGATTAAACGACTGCTTGCTATAACAGTTAGATAAAGAACAATTCTATCTATCTTTGACTTACTATACCCGATTGGAAATCTTTTGAAACAAATCATAATTTTTAAAACAAATCACACCATTTAAAGTATTTTTTTTCAATAACTAGCATCTCTATTCGGAGTAGTATTACACAAAAGATAGATGTAAAGGAGCGTGATCGCTCCACACATTACGTGGACTCATTACTGAAATACTTATTAAAAAGTTACGATCTAAAAACGTCGTTAATAACGGAAGAACCGTTAAACGACATGCATATACAGTTATTACTATCTCCGTCACGACCGTTAGCAATGTGTAATTAAGTGATTTATCAAAAACTTTAATACCATGATTATTATGTGAACGATATGTCGTCATTCATTCATAGAAAGAATAATAGACGGCTTTCAACTTGGGTCCCAGGTAACGACGCTTGGTGAGTACCACCTGTGGCAGCTGTTCGTTCAGTCTGTAGCAAGTAACCGTCAGCTTCTTCCATTGTTTCCGCACTAGTTCCACGTTTTGAAAATATGTGAAACTTTGCCACAATGGTGCTCGACTTTCGCCGGAACCTGTTCCCAAGGATCTTTGTACGCGTTTGAATCTTATGCTGTATACGGTACACATACATACACGACTTAATTCATGATGTCTAATTGACGTCATACAATCAAAACGTACTACTATTTACTATTCAAAGGTGATTCATAACAATACGGATTTACTCTTACGTCCTCTTACAATCGTTTAATTAACACGCATCCAATAATTGAAATAAAGAAAACACANCAGAATTAAGTTGAATCTCCTATCAATTGACAATGAGCATGATACCAGACGTTACACTGGTCACAGGCAATACCTTGATGTTCCCAAGTAACATCTGTATCACAAATACCACAAGGATATCTCGAGGTATTTTCGTTTTCTTTTACCTGAGGGCCTGGATTCACCTCTATGGCAGATATCTGGGTCAGCAAAAGAGACTGAATTAATACTTATGATGATGACTTACCTACAGTGGGGGGGGGGCTAATTGTGGCACTTAGTTTACCTTAATACTGTTCCACACAGCGCTATTGCTGAGACCACCTGCTGATAAATGGGAAGATAGGCATAACGAATGGGGGTTAACACTAGCATTAACACGCCTAGGGATGAAACATTGGCGTCCTGTGAGAATTACATAGAGAACCAGTAGTGTGATTTTCAATTTCTTTTTTCGACCGGAAGTGGGAAACGTAAACAAAATATGACGTCTTCCTGAACGGGCACCTGTTACCAGTGAAAATCCGAAAATCCTCTGATTTACGTTCTTTACGATTGTATCCTGCTGAAATAAATGTAAGTATACCACTAAGGCACCTGAAGAAACAGAAATAATATGACAAGAATGGTCAAGAATCGTGAAGAAATTTTTTTTTGTGACGGAAAAATGGAAATTTGTGCTACTATTTTCGACGCATGCNAGAAAATTAATTTTTGTGACGGAAAGATGGAAATCCGTGCTACTATTTTCGACGCATGCGCATATATGGAAGAAATCGTAAATTGTTTTCGGAGACGACCGGTTAGGTTACAAGTGTTTTCGGAAACTCTCTAAAAGAAGATAGTACACATCGTTGACATTAATTTCCCTTCTGATTATTCACGTTTTAAATTAACGAATGTGGATTCGGGTTTGATATTGTGTGTTGAGATAGTAAAGTCTACCCATTGCTTTATTCATTTATATTTTTCTACATGTTTTTGAATTGCAAGAAAAATCATTTTATTGTGATTTGGTTTAGTTCGACTTTGCTTGGTTCTTTATTCAACGTGTTCGCGACCTAGTGTATACAAACGTGGGTTTTATTACTAAAAAAGGAACAAGTGCTTTATGAAATTTATAGTTATTTTACACTATTGTTATAAGTTGACGCTGTTGCCGTGTTTATAGTAATATTTCCATTGAACACTGAGACGTGCACTACAAATGTGACATCTAGTGATATTTTTACAATTGTTAAAATCATTTTTCTTTCAATGCAATTAGCCAGTTGCGTTTTATTCTGTTCGTGTAGTTGGACAAATTTATAATAAAATGCCATCTGCAGTCAAATCCGAACTAAATAAAAAAAATAGTATATAGATAGTACGTCCTGTAAAATGAAAACAAATGCACGACCTTTCTTTTTATATTACCCTATTGTCTAAATATAATTTCGTGTTTCGATCACACAGTTGTTTTATATTTGTATCTTATTGACGTACAAGAAACGACGCAGAATTTGTAGATACACATTGCGAACAAGCCTGCAATCGTAGTGAAACCATTTAGCCTGATTTGTAAGGGAATACGTATTGAAGCAAACAATAGGCTTTACTAGTTTATTTTGCGGAAATAAAATATGATATTACGTAAAAGATCAGTTAAATTATACATTGCGAGCTTTATTGACTGCTTGCTATAATAGTTAGATTAAGAACAATTCTATATAACTTTGACTAACTATACCCGATTAATACACTTGTGAAACAAATCATAATTTTAAAAACAAATCACATCATTTAAAGTTTTTTTTTAATAACTAGCATCTCTATTCCGAGTAATATTACACAACGATAGATGTATAGGGGCGTGATCGCTCCACTCATTACATAAACTAATTATTGAAATACTTATTCAAGAGAAGCTACGATCAAAGTACGTCGTCAATAACGGAAGAACCGTTTAGCGACATGCATATACAGTTATAACTATCCCCGTCACGGCCGTTAGCAATGTGCGATAAAGTGATTTACATTTATAAAAAACTTTAATACCATGATTATTAGGTGAACGATATGTCGTCCTTCATTCTTAGAAAGTGTAATAGACGGCTTTCAACGTTGGTCCCAGTTTACGACGCTTGGTGAGTTTCTCCTGTGGCAGCTGTTCGTACAGTCTGTAGCAAGTAACCGTCTGCTTCTTCCATTGTATTCGCACAAGTTCCACGTCTTGAACATATGTGAAAGTTGGCCACAATAGTGCTGAACATTCCCGGAACTGGCGCCCAGGAATCTATGCTCGCGTTCGAATTAAATGCTGTATACGGTACACATACATACACGACTACATGTTGTCTAAATGACGTCATAAAAATCAAAACGTGCAACTATTTACTATATAAAGGAGATTCATAGCAATACTGATTTACTCTAACGTCCTCTAACAATCGTTTAATGAACGCTTAACCAGTAATTGAAATAAAGAGATCAAACTATTATTATAAGGTGTTTGACATACGACGTCATGGAATATTTAATATGGTTTGTTGTTTCTTAAAAATTGACAACAACGCGAATCAATATTTGCGCATTGTCTTCTTGTCATTGAATTGGATGATCTGTTTGTTAACGATAACGTTGGCAACGTATTTCTATCCAAAAAAGTACACACTCGTTTTGGTAAACTTTTACGTAAGTAGATATGACATTAATTCTAGAGCTGATTTTCAAGACATGTGTTTTGAATCATGAGCACTATCTTGTCGTTCATAGTATATTCATCTCGTGGCAACCGACTGTGTTATAAAATAAATAACATGCGCAAAGTTATGAAACGTTTGATAGATAAATGATGCTAATAAAGAAACGTTGTATTTGCTTAAAATTACAATTAGCTATGTTTGAGCAGTTTCCCTTCGTCATGACGGTTCTTGGTCTATTCCGGATGATTATTGACATATTTTGGTTATGGCTGTCCGGTTAGCGTAATATTTCGTACACGCGTTTCACACCCAGGAGACCAGGGTTCATTCCGCATCTGGGCGCATGTAAGCTTGGTTGGCAGTCAACATACCGGCTTTGCAGGGTTTCCTCTGGGTACTCCGGTTTTCCCACTCAGCACAATACCATATAAAATTAAAAATCTTTCAGAAAATGTATGTAGTTGGTAATTGCAGATATAATTCAAACTTTATAACAAAGAATGCTGGGACGCACGTCTGGTCCTCACATTATTTAGTCTCAGTCATGGAGGGATCACATACACTTCGTAAAACACATGCACACACCTTGTTACTTACATTAAATGAATTCACATGGCCAATCGTGTATATGCAGTTCCCTTCGGTTCAACAGAAGCACAATTCGTGTTAGTGTAATAGTAATGAATGATAAATTTGTCCTACCAAACAGAGAACAGTCACACGTAAATATAGCAAGTAACATTGAGAAATACAGTGCATATATAACCGGATGACTCATATTCTTCGAAACCACCAACATGGATTACCTTTCCGCAATCGTTTGCAGCTGGAATAACTCATTCCAACTCAGGGATCTAACATTAAAGATTCATTGTAAACTTACTTTCTTAAACAATGCGGCGATACGAAAACTTATTTAATAGAACCTATTGTACATATGTAAAATCAAAGTACCAAAACTGTGGCCACAATTTACTTCATATTTGTAAACAATGACAGGAATGTAAAATTTCACAGAAACAAGAGCCAGTGTTACTCACCCGCATGTAATAACCCATTTAACATCTAAGACCGTCTATTTGTGTGTTGTGTAGACATAATTTAACACGCATTCAATACACTAGTTCAATACCTTCATGCAAGAAGCACACGAAATACTATCAACATTGTGAAATTCGCTAAAAGTTAATCTCACACGATTACAATTGATAAAAACGCAAAGTGATAGAAACAAACGTTGAAACAAAAAACGTCAGTTTAGATCAATAACACGTTTCTAAACGAATCAATAGGACGCATAAAAAAGGTTAAAACGTGCATTAATTATAAGCAAGACCTGCGAAAAGAGTTGTTTTAACAGCATTCAACATTCAAACTAAATCCCATCGTAAGCTGGCGTAATTATTCATGAATACAAACACTTCACTAAACAGTTTAACCTAAGTGGCAAAACGCCCATCGAAGTATCAAAATAAGTATCAAATGGATATGTCATCGAAAATAATAAATCCTCCGAAATATATTTATAAAAATTTATGGAGGCTCGGAAAAATCTGTAATAGTAGTTAAATCGTTCTGAATGCAAAATTACACGTAGTATGTTGTCTTCCCTACGGGCTTAACGGTAGAGGTGTCATTCATAAGCACAATACTTCAATATCTGAAAGGATTTATTGTCTGTAACCTCTCATGCAAATAATTTTTTTTTTCAATAATTGAACATTCTACATATATTATACCGTTCAACATGTAATATAAAGTAAAACGATAAACGTCTATCTGTGCTTGTAGGTTAATGAATGTCATGTACATAAGCAGTAGTGCTACCAATATAGATCATTAATGAAGTACACTCCATTACATTAGGCTTTTTGTTTATGCTTGAATTCAAATCCAAATGGAGGCGTATATTGGTAAACACATTTTGTATTGTATACGTTTGTAAGGCTTTCATAAAGATGATATTATTGTTAGTTATAAATCCGCTTGCAAAGAAGGAACATATTTTATTACAAAACCTGAGTATGAGCATATATGAAGCATACATGAAGGGATTTAAGTTGCGCTTTCTTTTGAATAGCAAACACATTTAAGCAATAAAAAAATAATAATATGTGACTGCATATAAACTATATTAACATAAGAATTTTACTTACTGTACGTACCATTTCTCTATTAAGTTTACAGAATCAAAAAGAGCAAAGACTCGCCGTGTACTATAGTTAAAAGGAGTATACATGTAACAAAACAAATTGTGTAACAATTAGCACGAGCGAAAGTTATTAGCGATCAAATTATCGTCACCTCTGAAATGCCTTATTTCTCAGAAACATTTTTGCGACAAGTAACACCATGTCAACATGCTTATTATGTTTAGCTTGTGCAGAAAACTGATTAAAATTTGATCATCAAAGACAACACTTGGTGCTGAAGTAGTAGTAAAATATGCTAGTGCTTTGAAATGCTGGATTAAAAAAATGAGATAAAGACACTCTTTATCAATGTAAAAGGAGTTTCTATGTTGTTTATTAACCGTCCTAGAAAAGTATAAACTGTTGTACAACACATTATTTCCTTTGTGCACATGCACATATATAAATAGCACCAAAAGCTAAGTTGGAAGAATCGTCATTATCCAGTGCTGAAAAACAAGCGTATTCCTTGATATGCTTTTTAGACAAATAAATGCATATTGAATTTTAGATTTAAGTGTTTATCCAAGATTCCGCAAAAACAAAGTTACAACAAAACGGTCTTTACTATGGCTGTACCAATCATCAGTTTTCTAGTACATGTCGTTTAACGACTCTTGGAGATAGCTGGGGCTTTAGTATGCATATGTTTAACTTGACCCAGTCCAACAGCATCACCTCAATCTGTCACTGTTACACAAAAATTCAATATTTGCATGGTGAACTGTCAGTTTGGAGTCGGTGACCTCGTCGAAGAATGTTGCAGCTACATGTAACTAATTACATCACACATACAATGTTAAATTACATCTGGATCAGACCGAATCAATGCTGTAATAGTGCAACAAGGATTGCAATGCAAAACATAAATTATGGGTCAAGATGCTACAATATTATGTAGCAAGACTTACCCGCTGCTCATTTTAAACCATATTGCGAAATAATCCGTTGTATTTATGTGATAATGTAGCACGTTGGACATTCCCTAGCTTACACTTAAAAAGGCACTTTAAAACATTGGCTTAATACCCCTATTCTAAATTAAGATCGGTTTACGTCGCTTAATGAAGTCTCCGTTCACTCAACACTGAATGGAATGCGGAAAATATAATGTGACATACGTGTTTTTAAGGTTTAGCGGCATTGCAAAATGATTCAAATATTTTTTTTGCTAAACATTGTTATGATTCAAAATGAAGTAAGCATATCTTTGCAAACACATTATATGCGTTTGCCCGTCCTTATGCAGTTGGTCCCTTCAGTTGTCAATCATTTAAAAAACTAGAGATTTACACAGACGAGCCAAATGATGCATACATTAAAACCCGCAGTTTCGGAAAGCTCCTAGATTTTCGTTTACGGATTGGATAAATATGAATAAAGATATCACGTTAACTAAATTATAAATTATGTAATAAACTTAAAAACCATTCAATAAGTGTGTGTAAATATAGCTTTGGAACATGATTTGTAATTTGAATGTCAATTTGTTTGCCTTCAATTAAAGACTTCCGGGCGATGACGAGAGTCGTTTTATGGTAATTCGTCTTAGATTTTGATTTTCCGATAGATGTGAGCTGACATACATTGGCATTGTAATTTGACATTCGTATGATAATTTATTTTCCAACACTGCACACACATTGCAAGGTATGTTATACACGTATATCTCTAAGTTGCCGGCTATACAATGCACCAAAAACGCCGAGATTATCCATACATACTTGATTTAAAGTAAGCTTTAAATTAAGGAAATGCACCACGTGTTTCCAATTCAGCATAAAAGCTTACACGGTTGATTGCAAATGCACATGCTAAATCTTATATAAGCACACATGTCTTAATTGATTAAAGAAATATATTATACCAGCTGGCATGTCTTAAACTGAAGAACTTAAGTAAGTGTTACATTGGCCTTGTAGTCGGTTTACTTCCAACATCTGTAACGTTTCTATATTATATAAGCCCATCAATGTTAAACACGTATCACCTCATTACAGCGGATCAATTAGTTCGCTAAACTATTTTACATGTGTTTCTTCTGCCGATTATGCTGTCGATCACTAGCCCTATGGTTACACGATTATTAAAAAGTTCGAGAATGTATTTCTGGATTACTTGATAGAATCTTGACATTTCTATGACTAATGAACCCTAAATCAGAATGTAATGATAGAGCAGCTGCGTATGCATCAGCTTAATAGTTAAGCTTCAAGTAAATATTATTTTATGTGTTACTCACTGCACGCTCAGATTTGTGCCGTTTTCCGTAATTTTACAGTAATGTCATTAAAACTGGTAGTTAACCTTCTCACACATTCCTGGATAAGCTGATTTACTAGTATTAAGTTCACATTCTAATGTGAATTACAACTGCCTTGCTTGAATCAGAGGAAGGAATAGAAAGACCATAGTAACAATGCCATTACCTATCGCCACGCACGTTATGTGGTCGATCCGAAAATCAACCTAAAATCCTCGGATTAGCGGTCCAGCGCTCTACCAACGTAGCTAGTCGGTCCGGTAGTCAGGTTAATACACTCAGTCAATTGAATATTAGAAATAAATTTAATTCGGATCTAAACCAGATAAATCCATTTTGTAAAATGATTTTTAGGAAACGTTTTATCAAACGTGTACAGAATTTGATGTCATAACTATCAGTGGTATAGTCATTACGCCCGTTGGGCCATACAAAACCAGAAATATATGAAATACCTGCAAAAACTTACGTCAGAAATATATGCTGCTATTTGATGTAACGGGCATTGACATAATCGGTGTATACTTGTTCAGAAATAAGCTGGTAATTATGATATTACCACACATGTTTCTAAGTACGTGTAAATGCTTCACGGTGCATTTCAACTGCACATGTTGGACGTAGATTAACATAGCTAATAAGCAATTTCATTGTTAAAAAATAAACCAAATATCATTTCCATCAGATATATAAACGTCTGCATCCTAACGTTATTATCGAGTTCTCAGATCTTCACAGAAACGACCAAGGTAAGTATTGCATTTATAATTTGTAATCATGTTTTAAATGTATTAGTATTACGTTTATATGTTTGCTTGAACTTCATTTGATATTTCAGTTTATTGTCGAAATAACATTCACAACTGCAGTTTAATTTATTTGATTATATAATAACACATTATTACAATGTCTGAAGTAAAGCATTCTTCGGATGCAGTTTTGAAATTAACGAATATTTTTGCGTTTTAAAGTTAACGCTTCACTTTCTTTATTTTGGTCAGTAAAAATGTATTGCTCTGAAAAGTTTTTTGAATAACCATTCGCGAGATGTAAATCAAACCACCTTATCAATTAATCAGTTTATTGCCGCCACATGGTCGGACAAACAACGATTTACGTATAAAAATAAGTTTTTCGTACAAGAAAACTAAATCGATCGTTAATTTTGCAACTGTTCAATTATGTGTGTTAAATTGAAACATTTTGTTTAATATTTACAACAGATAATAAGAGGTTAAACTGAATTGCTATTAGTTGTAATATCACTGTGTTAATGCATCTATAGTTTGTCGCATGAGATACGGTGTTTCGTGTCTAACACGGCCACTACAAATATTCCTATCTTTAACATATTGCAGAAAAACATTTAAACTAATATTGCACGGGCTACTAATTCTTTAAATTACAACTAGCATGAAGTTTGTTATAGCAAAATCATTTAGTTTGAAAAGTTTGGGGAACATAAATACTATTTTCGGAAAACACCATCTCTTATTAAAAATATGTCTGTTGTCTGCGACTGTTAATACAAATATCCCCGCACCTGCACTTAGATATGGAGCCTCGGCTTTAATTAAACTTTTGGCCGCGATCGTGATCAATCAAGTACACGACATATCATGGAGACTTGGTAGATTACGTATTTAACACTAGCTGTCCAAGTAGGTTATTAATAATGTTATTTTTTAAACCAGCACGTGTCTTCACACTATTTCACACTATTAGTCAGTAACAGTAACTTTTAATAATCAGCAGATAACTGTATTAACTTTTTCTGTAAACAGAATTAATAACTGAAGATTTAACTTTGAACCGGGCCATTATTTTTCGAATTAATAACTATTTCATGTGTGTCCAATATATAGGTTTTGAAAAGACCAATACGTGAACATGTTTATGTTCATTTCATTGTGTCTTTAATGGTCTTTCATTCATAAGTATCAAAAGAATTGGCGATGGTTAAAATGTATATTTGAGTAACACGATACAATGCTCAAATTATTTAATTGAAGTTAACATGCCGCTGGGTTACTATTTCCTTAATCACAAGCTCACTACAATGCATGTAACAAACAAATACTTTGAACACTGGTTTATTATTCCATTTTAGACTTTATCGGACCATGAAGTAATGATATACATTGTCAAACGTCGTTCCTTTAGTCACTGCATTTATAACAAAAACATTGAGGAAAATACGTTTGTTAAGTATAATCCGTCAGGAGACCCCAAGACCAATACCTCTTCTACCTCTCTCTGTAGGTTATACGATGTTCTTCTCAGCTGTCGTACTTGTGCTGCTCGTGTCATGCTCCGGCACACCGTTAGGAAAGTGGGACCCATATGGACTCTCATACGGAAACCCATACGGGAAGGCGTTGAATCCGTATAACCAATATGGGAACCAGTATTGGCCACAGTATAAACAACCTTGGAACTCGTATGGGCCGCAACAATATCCTAGTTATCCTCAGAAGGGTAATATAATTTATAATATTTTTACTTGTATCCTAACGGATTAAGTGCCGATATAATGTACAAACTGATTTGTTTAATGATGTTGACAATGACACAAGATTGGCAAAAGTTAACAAAAAAAGTTTATATATCAAAAATACATATCAGTGCAGTATGATATTATATACAGATTCGCAGAAAATGCAGACCTAACGCAGTTGTCAATCTACATGTTTATTCAATAAAATATAATTGCAATCGGGAAGAAATAATGATTTCAATTAACTTCGGTAGGAAAATAAACACGAAAGTATTGTTTTAACTTAAACTTGTGAAATGTATTCAGATTAATTGTTGATCTTTTAAATTAATTTCGCAATAAAGATAAATTCGGTATGAAAACAAAATCGAAATTCTTGTTTTAACTTCAAATTGTGAAATTTGTTAAGATTTTTGGCGGATTCTTTAAATAAAAATTAGCGATAATGATAACACTTTGAATAAATGTATATTTTACTCCTAAAGCAATGTTCTAACATCGACAAGTCCTTTGTTAAATAATTGTGTATCGGATAAAACTTGTGGTTGAGTACCGACTTAGACAGATTTACATCTCGGCTTTAACATACAAGATGTTTTTTTTTAAATAACTCATTTTGCGNAATAAGGCGATATTGCACGAAGTGCATTAGAGTGCTAATACCTTAAAAAGTCAAAAAATAATTATTGTGCGGTGAATTGTATTTTAACTTTGATTATCAATGCAAAATACCATAACACTAAGAAATATGCGAAGAAAGAACAGAAAATCAAAATGACGTATTAGAGTGCTAATACCTTAAGTAATTTTTCGTTCTATACCAGTTTTATTTATAATTAGTTATGAATATAGTATTTGTAAATACCGACTGAAAACCCGAGGTCATTCTGACGACCTTTTCCGACGTCTTACTTACGTCAGTCTAGGACGTGGGATAGACGTCGGGTTTTTGGTCGCCGACGTCGCTACGAGAATCCGACGGTAAAATGACGTCTAACCGACGTCATGTGTTTGCTGGGATGTAGTCCATGCAAACGAAACTCCCAGTACTCGTTTTTATCTTAGTTCAAAAACTGTTTTCATATACATAATTAATACATATCAACTTGAATTATCTGTGTATATCGTACCTATTATTATTTAAGGGGGCTGGAACGGGAATAACGTGGGCTCGCAAGGGAATGCCGTTGGCGGGCTTTGGAATGTCGTGGGCTCGCAAGGAAATGACGTTGACGGGCTAGGGAATAACGTGGGCAAGCAGTGGAATGACGTTGACGGGATAGGGAATTAACTCGGCAAGCAATGGAATTCCGTGGGTTAAGTACAGATGAAGTGGATCGCAATAAGAAACAGCACTTACTGAACATGTTTCCTTTTGTTGACAATACTAAATAAATTTTATTCAGCAACCAGTTCCTTTATTTGTGTCATACATGTGTTACACACTTCACATTACCTCATATTGAGGAAAGTGATGCAAGTATTATGCAAACAAATGTAAATTAAGAAATGCGTTTATTTTGCCAAATATTTTTTAACACATTGTACTTAATTTTTAATTATGAAAACACTGATGACGAATGGTGCTGGGCCCCTATGGACTATCTTATTTGAAGACTTACGAATACAATTAATACTTACAAAGTGTTGAAAACGTGCTTCAATTTTTATTCTCACTTCGTATTAAAACCCACCTAATATATAAATCCTCATTACAATAAATAATAGTTTGTAAATAGTACAAATCACGATCGGTTGCCTGCATATATTCAAACTATGATGTATTGTTTTCTTCAATCGAATTTGTTATTATAACGTCTGCTGAATACGGTCCCGGCCTAATTTAGATATAAATCAAAACACATTGATTTGTGTCGTAATTATAGTCATTATCATGCACAAGGTACGATTCTTAACGTTTTATACCATGACGTTAACACATCCTTAAATAACGGTTAGGTTTTTGCATAACCTTACAGAAAAATGGCCCAGAATGTGCTCAGTACTTTTAGTGTAAATCACAGACTCAAAACACTTTAGCGGTTAACATGTGTATGCAAAAGTTGCGCTATCCAACATTATTTGTTGTTCCAGAACAGTATTGAAAACAAAGCAGATGCATTTGCTTTTTAGTTTGTATATGTATTCGGACGGATGTTTATCCGCATTGCATGGATACACAATGACTCACAAAATTACAATCACAGTTTCTTGTCAAATATTGAATGTTATCAAGCTTGACTTTTTTCGAGCAAAAAAACACATTTTGCATCATTCATCGATTACAATAAACTGAAAAACCAAGATAGCTCGATGCTCGACAGCGGTTAACCGCTTTAAGATTATTGTGTTAAACCTGATTATAGAAATAGTATATTGGAAGTATCGATCGCCGTCGGGTCCTTACGAAATGCGATTCAATAAATATTTATCGTATATAATTACTAAATCGTGCGACGCGCCCCTGCGAACAGAAACTTTTGGTATAGTTTTTTTCAGCAAACATATAGTAAGCATGTGAACATGTGTTAATACAACGCGTAACAAAAGTCATCAGTTATCACATTCATTGTCGGCATAAAGTCGAATTGCAGACAGACAAAAAGACAGACTAATACAACAGTACAGCGTCTTCATACTCAAATATATACATTTTTTTCTGTCACCTTAATACGAATAATAACATAAGAATAACGGAATTGCAACATACACAACAACAACGAATTTCATTTCAACGGATTATCAACGGATAGACAGAGACTCTTAATCGTACAAAAAATAAACGAAGACGTCTATTTAATAAGTGTAAATATCCTTCGTATTCCAAAAAATATTTTATAAATTGTATACATATCTAATACAGAACTGTTATTCATTTTACCATACCATTCTTGTTTAAATTGTCAACAGGTCTTCATTTGAACTCTCTAACACAACTATTTACTTGCATAACGTTTGGATTTTCAAATACATACAATATTATTTATTTATAATGTTTTAATCATTTATGACCAAACATTTAGAACCTTTTTTAAAATCGTCTAAAGATTTTTTGTAAATATGTTGCATAATAATATTTTGATTGTTAAGAATTGTAAACCAAATTGTTATAGTTTTAACATACCTGTTTACATACAATGGATATCTACTTAATTCTCCATAAACAGAAACATGACATGTATTTATTTTAACCTGAAGCAATCGTTTTCACAATTTTGAATGTATGCGTTCCATATCATTTGACTTTGTGAAACACCACACTTCTGAAGCATAATTTAATATAAAACCCCAAAAGGAGTTAAATAAATGACATAATATTGTTGGGTTTTATATCAAAGTCATGACATTGTATCAATAATATATGCAATGCTTTAAGGGCTTTCCCAACCAAATGTTCTTGCTCTAATTTAAAACGTCCAGTATAAATCAACACCGTGCCTGAATAGTTATCAATAACTTCAATATCATTATGACCATTTTTCATTTTCGTGTTATCCTCCTCTTTTCCGAAATACCATTATTTTGGTTTGTGCAGTGTTAACATTAAGCCCCAAGCATTGTGGTATAAATATAATTTATCTAAATGTGACTGGACTTCACCAGGTGACTTGCCTAAAATGCCATGGCATCAGCAAATAATAATAAAATCAACACAATATAATCTATACTCAAACCAGAGTTTATGTTATTTTGTAGGTAAGTTCAAGATCTTCAACAAATAAAGAAAACAAAATCGGCGACATTAATCCCCCCCCTTTTTGCCTCAGTCCAACCGCATCACTAAAATATTATATGAATATGATTTAACACTTGACTTTACATTCGCCTACATATCCTTCACTATTCTAAGCAATTTACATGAAAGTTAGACTCAAACATTTTCAACCATAATGAATTGCGGTATATACCATCAAAGCATTTTAACATATCGACGTATACAACATACAGACGTTTATTTTCATTTAAATGATTTTGTATAATCAATATATAAATTGCATCAATTGTTGAATAACCTTTAATAAATCCGAACTGCGCATCCGAAATAGTGTTTTCATTGCAAATAGTTTCAATGCGCTTGTTTAAAATCGTGGTAAATAATTTTGAAAAGCAACTTACTAAAGTAATCCCCCTATAATTATTTACATCATTAACAGCCCCTTTTTCATGCATATAGACTGTTTTATATAGGAATAAGTATCGAAACAAACAATAGGCTTAACCTTTTTTTTTTAAATAATAAACCAACCTATTACGTAAATGAACAGAAAAGTTATACATTGCAGGATTTATCGAATTCGTTCTATAGCAGTTAGATTAAGAACAATTCTATATAACTTTGACTAACTATACCCGATTGGAATTCTTGTGAAACAAATAAAAGTCGTCGGGGTAGTGTAACACAAAAGATAGATGAATTGGAGCGTGATCGCTCCACTCATTACATGGACTCATTATTAAGGTACTTATTAAACAGAAGTTACTATAAAAGTACTTCTGAGGGCTGGTATCGAAATATTGCTGGATCAATGGTACTGATGTGAATTGTTCCTGATAAATAACGATATGAGCTTTCGAAAACAACCGGTGTCTCAGTTACGGAAGGATCACAAACACTTCGTAAAACACATCCAAACACCGTTTGACTTGTAACATTAAATCGACCTGGTTCATAGTTTCTATAGTTACTATTTGTAGTACACGTTATAAACCATGTGAATTAGAATCCCAATGGAGGCGTGTATCGGTAAACGAATTGTGCTTTGTATATACGTTTTTTTGGATTGCATACATACGATATTTTTGTCAGTTCTAAATCTGCTTGCAGAGAGGAAAACTTAATTATTTCAAAGCCTGATTATGAATATATATGAAGCGATTTAAATTGAGCTTTCTTTTGAATAGCAAAATCCTTTTTGCAAAAGAACATAATAATATGGGACTGCATATAAACTATATCAACATAACCATTTTACGTACTGAATGTACCATTTTTCTATCAAATTTATAAAATCAAAAATTTTCGCTATGTACTATAGTGCAACGGAGTACACATATAACCAACAAAACCTGTAACAATTGGCACGCGCGAAAGTTATCAGCGATCAAATTATCGTCACCCAAAATATGCCCTTTTTCTAAGTTGCATTCTTGCGACATGTAACACCATGTCAACATGCTTATTCGGTTTAGCTTGTGAAGAAAACTTATGACACTTTGATCACTAATTTAAAAGACAACAAATGGTGTCGGAGTTGAATTTAAATAGGCTAGTGCTTTAAAATGCTGATTTGCAAGAATGAGAGAAGGACATTTTTTCTCATTAAAAGAGTAATTTCTATGTTGTTGATTACCAGACCTAGAAAAGTATAGACTGTTGTAAAACACCATCATTGCCTGAGTGCACATGCACATATATAACTCCCACCAATAGCTTCTTCGGGAGATTCGTCAAAATTCATTGCTGAAAAATAATCGTATTTCTTACTATGGCTTTTAGACAAATAAATGAATGTTGAATTTAATCATCCCAAATTAAAGTGTTTATCCAAGATTATGTTACGGCAGAAAAGTTAAAACAAACCGGTCGACACTATGGCTGTACCATTCATCACATTGCTTTCACATGTCGGTGAACGACTCATGAAGATACATTGGACTGTGGTATACATAGGTGTTACTTGACCCTAACATCACCTCGATCTGTCACTGTTACATACAATTCAATATTTGCAAGATGTGCTGTAAGTTTGGAGTCGGTGAGCCCGTCGAAGAATGTTAAACTACATGTAACTAAATACACCAAGCATACGTGAAAAATAAGATCTGGATCAGATCGAATCAATGCTGGTATAATGCAACAATTATTGCAATGCATAACATAACATAAATTATGGGTTAAGATGCTACAATATTATGTAGCAAGACTTACCCGCTGCTCACGTTTAACCATATTGCGAAATAATCCCTTGTATTTATGTGATTATGTAACACGTTGGACATTCCCTAGCTGACACGTAAAAAAGACACCACATCAAATTGGCTTAATACCCCTATTCTATATTTGTATCTGTTTACGTCGCTTGATGAAGTCTCCGTTCACTCAACACTAAATGGAAAGCGTAAACAATATTACATACGTTAAGGTTAAGCGGCCTTGAAAAATGATTAAAAAATTTACTGTTTTAAGCATTGTTATGATTCAAAATGAAGTAAGCATATCTTTGCAAACAAATGATATGCGTTTGCTCGTCCTTATGCAGTTGGTCCCTTCAGTTGTCAATCATTTTAAAAACTAGAGATTTACAAAGACGAACCAAATGATGCATACATTAACAAATTATTTCGGAAAGTTAAGATTTTTGATAAACGGAGTTGATAAATATGAATGTAGATATCACGTTTACTAAATTATACATGATGTACTAAACTAATCAACCATTCAATTAGTGTGTGCAATTATAGCTTTGAAATATGGTTTGTAATTTGAATGTCAATTTGCTTGCCTACAAAAAAAGACTTACGGGCGATGACGAGAGTCGTTTTATGGTAATGCGTCTGAGATTTTGATTTTCCGATAAAGTGAGCTGACATATACCTCGGTATTGTACTTTGACATTCGTACGATGATTTATTTGCCAACACTGCACACACGTTGCAAGGTATGTAATACATGCCGCATACCTCTTATTTTCCGGCTATACAATGTACCAAACACCTTGGTTATCCATACATACTTGATTTAAAATAAGCTTCAAATTAAGGAGATGCACCGCGTGTTGCCAATGCAGCGTAAAAGCTAACACGGTGGATTGCAAATGCACATGCTCGAACAAGATTTATCTAGCCAGAAACACATTGTAGCTTTTACAGCATTTGTATAAGTAATAAAGGGACATAACGACTATTTTCCCAATAAATATAGACAGTGATTTAAACAACTAAAGTTCCATATTTTCAGGACGATATGTTTTTTTAGTTACTATGGCATATTGATAAAATCAAAATATGTTTTATATCGTGCCCTCGTCAGACTCGAACTCACGCCTATAAATACTACCTTCTTCAATTAGCAATTTATTACATAAGAGTCCCGTTATCCATACCGCGCAGGGGCTTAGAGGTACTTCATGTTCATTTCATTTAATAATGAATTTTGTTCTTTCAGTTTAGATGTAGTTCTGATTACTCCCCGCCCGATAAAGGTATCTGCGAGGGCAACTGTTTATATCCATTAAAGTAAATATTACTGTTTATAAAAACGAGACATATTTGTGTATCAAGCATTTACCATATACTGATATTTTTTTAATTTCGAAAATATAATGTCGTGTGAACTGTCAATATGAAACTGTTACGAGAAATTTAAAGTACATCATCAGACGATAAATCTTGTTGCACGTGTTGCATTGGCCTTGCAAGTCGGTTTTCTTCCAACATCTGTTACGTTTCTGTATTTCATAAGCCCATCAATATTGGCCAGTTATCACCTCATTACAGCAGATCAATTTTTTCGCTATACGATTAAACATGTGTTTATTCTGCCGATAATGTTGTCGAACACTAACCCTATTGTTACACGAATAATAAAAAGTTCGAGAATGTATTTCTGGATTACTTGATAGAATCTTGACATTTCTATGACTAATGAACCCTTAAACAAAAGCTAATGATACAGCAGCTGCGTATGCTTCAGGTTTATAATATATATATTATGTATTACTCACTGCACGCTATCCCAGATCGGAAACGATAATTTTTTATCCAATTTAATGATGTGATAATCGGCAAAATTACATGGTCTTCATACAATACAGATAAGTAACACGCGTTTGATGTAGGTCGTCTTAGAATGATAATTAACTTTAATGAATCACGTTGTTTTAAGACATCGATTCTTTAAGACCGTAAATATTTACCGTCCCTTAAGGATAGTGTACTTTTATAATGTGTATCTCCGGTTTTTGCTCCGAACGTTCACATTGATACTATTTAACTGCTACAAAAAAAAATTAAACTCATGTATTGGAATGCATATAATGTTTAAATGTATAACGGTGTCGAAAACATTTTTTTCAAAATAGCATTTTGCAAACAATCTTGATCATTTTTTTATTTCGTATGAAGTATGTAACTTTATCCGTTTTGCATATGCATTTGTATTCACGAAATAAAATAAGGTAGAACAGAATCAGTTTTAAGTGAGATTTTGTGTGGATTATGTTGTTATAAGGAGTCATCGTAAAAACAAATCTAAAAAGTAATCATGAATAAAGTGCACAATGAAATTTAAGAAAATGATTTGATGAACCAACAATCAAAACATGAAGTTCCTATACCATTATAATCAAATGATACCATTTAGCCAATCATTAGATATGAGATCAATTAGAGTGTCACTAATCATAAAAATAGATGCAATAATAAATGAAGCCCGTGTTTAAAACCTCAAACATTAAATAAAATGTTAGAATAATGAACATTGATAAAAAATCAAGATATATTTATTTATATACAACATGAAAGTTTATTTATAATATACCCAACCATTTTGTTAGCATGGATTGCAATAATTAAGTTTGTACTATACATTTTGTTATAAACGTAAACATGGCAACATATCATGATCCATCCTTGGTGTCTCAAGATTTAGGCAACACAAACCGAAAGATATGAAATACCTGCAAATAGAAGAAATAAGCTGGAAAGTATTATATCACAGCACATGTTTCTAAGTACGTGTACATGCTTCACGGTGCATTTCAAATGCACATGTTTGACGTAGATTAACATCGCTAATAAGCACTTTCATTGTTCAAAAATAGACCACATATAATTCCCTTCAGGTATATAAACGTATGCATCCTAACGTTATTATCGAGTTCTCAGATTTTCAGAGAAACGACTAAGGTTAGTATTTAATTGATTAATTGAAATGATTTGTTAAATTTGTTAGTATTACTTTGATAAGTTTGCTTGAACGTCATTAAATATTAGATTTTTTTTTCAAAATAACAGAACCAACTGCAGTTTCATTTATTTGATAATATAATTACACATTTTTTATACCGCTACACTTTCAAAATTTCGGTCAGTAAAAAAGTGTACAATATCTCTGTGTTTATGTATCTGTAGTGTGTCGCATGCATTTTTCGTTTAAAACAGCCAATTCAAATATTTGCATCTCCAACATATTGCAGAAAACCTGTGAATAAATATTTCATGGGCTACTCCTTCTTTAAATTACCACTTGCCGGATTTTGTTTTAGAGAGATCGTTTAGTTTGAATATCTTGGGGAACATAAATACTGTTCGTACACAATAATCCGCGCCTGCATATTAGATATGGGAACATCGGCTAAAATAAATCATTTGGCCGCGAGCGTGATCTATCAAGTCCATGAATTGTCATGGAGACTTAGTATATTACTTATTTAACTCTAACGTGCAAAATAGGTTATTAAAAAGTAATATTGTAAACCAGCCGGCGACTACACACTATTTGTAAGATTAAAAAAAGTATTTTTTGAAGAATCAGTAGATGAATGTTTAAACTGTTTCTGTAAACAAGGTAATTTAAACAGATATGCTTTAAACTGGACCATTATTTATCGAAATAATAACTATTGCATGTGTGTCAAATGTATACGTTTTCTACAGACCAATACTTGAAAATGCATGTTTAATTGTTTCTTTAACGGTCCTGCATAAATACGTATCAAAGGAATTCGCGATGATTAAAATGTATATTTGAGTGAACGCAATAAAATGCAAACCTCTTTTATTAAAGCTAACATGCCGTTAAGTTATTATTTCGTTCTTTAATCACAAGCTCATTAAAATGAGTTTAACAAACCAATCCTTTTGTTGAACAATTAATTGTTATTGCATTTAAGACTTTATCGGATCATGAAGTAATTACATACCTTGTCAAATGTTGTTCCTTAAATCACTGTTTTTATAACAAAAACATAGAGTGAAATACATGAGTTACATCAGCTTCGCAAACAGTCTCGTCTGCAGGGGATTACCGCCCCGTGCGCGCCACAGCCGCGTCTGCAATGTTCATCAGCTTTCTACGCTCCTGTAAAATCGGATTTACTTACTTTATATACATACAAATCAGGAAACAAACATGTTGAATGAGTTTATTAGCGGACGTAGGGAAATTGGTTGGAAGTAATGAAACACAACCAAAGCTTTGAACACGGAAAGACTGCGTCTTGCCACAAATTATATTTAAGGTCACGCAATATTTAAAAAAAGTTGGCTCGGTTCGAAAAATATGTGAAATTCAGATATTTGTGAAAGTTTAAAGTGAAACGTGTTTATATTGTTTGTTATTTCAGCAATGTAATATTATACAAAATTCGACAGGAGTAAATAAAACAAATACTTTTTATGATAATATACCAGTCAATTGATAACTACCTTGTTTTCCAGATCTATTTTACTCTGTGGCCAGTACTCCCCCTTCTGGATATTTCTGAAGGCAGCGAAACAGGGGAGCAAAGTTTGCAAATATGTATCATACGCGATACATAATACCCGGTGCTATCGCCAAACTCTAAAAATTGAAAAAAAAATAATCAGGCGCTCGTTGACTGAGCTAAATGATTTGAGCTAAGACTGCCCGTTTGTTAAGTCTCAATACGTAAGGGGACCACAAGGCCAATACCTAACTTGTCTTCTACCTCTCTCTGTATAGGTAATACGATGGTATCAGCTGTAATTCTTGTGCTGCTCGTATCATGCTCCGGCACACCGTTAGGTCAGTGGGACCCATACGGGAAGGCGGTAAATCCGTATAACAAATATGGGAACCAGTATTGGCCACAGTATAAACAACCTTGGAACTCGTATGGGCCACAATATGATAGTTATTCTCCGCAAGGTAATTACATTTTTAATATATTTGCTTTAAACGATATAATATGGCACCTACAACGTAGAAACTGATTTGTAAAGTTTAATGATGTTGACATTGGCTTATTATTGGCAAAAGTTAACACAACATGCTAATAAATAAGAAAATACATGTATTGGCAGTATTTAATTTTATACAGAAAATGCAGGCCTAAAGCAGTTGTTAATTTATATGTTTATACAATAAAATAAGGTTATGGACGTCTTACAGATCATATTGATACTAGAATTGTAATCGGTAAGATATATCGATTTCATCTCTATGCGATATGAAAACAAAAACTCGAAAATATATTTAAACTACAAATTGTGCAATTTGTTCAGATTGTTGATTCTTTAAATTACTTTTGCAATAATGATAAAACTTTGAATACATCTGTATTTTACTCTGAATTCAATGTTCAAGCAACGACAGTGCTTTGTTAAATAATTGTGTATCGGATAAAACTTGGTGTCAAGTACCTACTAAGACAGATTTATATATCGGTTTTATCATACAAACAATATTTTGTTTTAAAATTACACATTTTTGCGGCTTATTTTTTGCCATATTTTTCTTATTGTATGTTTAGCATATGATCAATAATGCCAAACAAAATATATAACATTTGTTAAAAGTTGTTTATCCATATTAAGCATTCTTTATCCCAAATTAAACTAGTCCGTGTTTTGTTGTAGGTACCTATTTGCCCGGAGGGTGTAAGTATATACACTATTCTTACCTTTTATGTATTTATTGTATCTTTACTTCAATAACAGTAATATTACATACACTAAATGTAATGTTAAATTGTTGCATATTTACATGTATGAAGTACAGGTATACAGCACGCATTGTACTTTTTATTTATCAGTTCTTAAACTACTTTCATAGAAATAATTAATAAAATATCAGCTTGAAAACTTGTGTATGTCGTACCTTTTATTATTTAAGGGGGCTGGCCAGGGAATAACGTGGGCTCGCAAGGGAATGCCGTTGACGGGCTTTGGAATGTCGTTGGCTGGCAAGGGAATGACGTTGACGGTCTAGGGAATAACGTCGGCAAGCAGTGGAATGACGTTGACGGGGTAGGGAATTACGTCGGCAAGCAATGGAATAATGTGGATTAAGTACAGATGAAGCGGATCGCAATAAGAAACTACATTTACTGAAAATGTTTTCTTTTGTTGACAATACCAAATAAATATTATTCAGCAGTACCTTTATTTATGTCAAACATGTGGTACACACTTCACATTACCTCATATTAAGTGTTGCACGTATTATGCTGACAAATGTGAAATCAAGTATGATACTGGTCCCCTTAGTACAATCCCTGGGGATATTTGTGTGAATTTTTTGTCCAGAGCATTTCTTGGTCGCATTATGTAGGGGAATGATTGAAGTTCAATATAAGTCAGGGTGGACTGTTTAATTCCTGGTCGTTTCCATGGAAACCAAGATGGCGACCGTTAGAATGTCATTTTTAAGGGACCATACCTGTCCAAATCTTTAGTTTTATTAGTTTTATATGCCTAAATATTTTGAATAAAATTCCTCTGATGTTTCAAGCACTTATATTTGGCTTTCAGATTTACTGTTCTTTGAGGTCAAGAAAGGTCATGGTCAAGGTCATCTAAAGGTCAAAATGTAAAAAATGCTACAAAATTATGGATTCTACCCAAATCTAATGTTTATTATATAAAAATTTGAATCGATATATGCTCAAATAGTGTTTTTTAAAAAAAGTGCAGTAAGTACTGAGAAGGACAACATTTATTTTAAGGTCATAACTTAAATAGTCTTCAAATTAGAAGTCATTACGTGGCACCATTCAAATACGTAATTTTGTTCAGAAACTGATATTAAAGTAGGGTCAATATATGAAAAAAATACATTCAACCACCAAAAAATGGCTACAAAAGGTATTTTAACTGATCCTGGTAGGGGAGAAGGTCCTTTAAAACATATCAAAAATTTACCACGATCGGACGTCCCGGAATTATATTTTTTCAAGATGGCCGTCAAGATGGCCGACAATACCTATTAATGATCATATGATCGTAACTATGTAACTATACAATCAAATTTGATGAATTTAGTGTCTATACCTAGGTTTCAAGGGGCAAAGAACACATAAAGGCGATCAGAAATTGTTTAAGTTAACAATAGTACACACGAATCCAACATGGCGCCCAAAATGGCCGCCAAAATCTATAAATGATCATAACTATGTAAATATCCACTCAACTTTGATTATTTTGGTGGCTATACATAGGTTTCATGGGGCAAAGAACACATTTAGATCATCAGACATTGGTTCGAAATTTCGTCGTTAAAGGGAGACTGTACGATTTTCATATGTGTTAAATTGTAATATATTGATAAAAATATGTTACAATAACACAAAATAGGCAAGAAAAATTATACATTGAAGACGAATTTCATAAAATGCAGCAATGACAAGTTAGCGCTGGTTAAAGCCGATGCCGACTCGTATTTGCTAGGAAACAAAATTGTGTCTTTGTGTCGTATGAACGAATCTGCACTTAAACTAAATTTAGATTCACAATGTACATGCATGATATATATGCTGGCGAATTAGGCTGGAAGCCTTTTTCGATTTCAGAATTAAATATCTTGCTTATTTCGCATTTTTTGACACAAGTTCTTCTTAACTTTTATTTTAATTTATATTGAAATATATGTATAATAAGTTTTTTTTACACATTTCATATAAATTCATAAATATTTGACAAAATCGTACAGTCTCTCTTAAATCGAATTGAGGTTATCACTAAGCAGTTGATTAATTTATAAAATCCAATTTACGACATTTGGAAGAGGGAATAAACTAGCACATGACTTCATGATAGGGTCAGATTTTACTAACTACTGTATACTTCATTTTATACCGTTGCTGAACATCATTGAAGATTAATTACGGCCTGAATAAGCATGAGTTCTTTCACAGGGTTAATATTATACACATATTATTTATAAGCAGATTTCAGGTTATGTACCCAGCTGCAGCAAAGATGGATAGCAAATCGGGCAAGGTCTGCTAATGCATNTATATATAGGCTGAGTTACAACTCTGAGTAATCTAATAGTGGAAGTGTTGCCTAAAAATTTAAAGAAGATCTTTAAAAGAAATAAGTACACAATGATACATACAAAATTACATCGGTTTAATTAAAATCATTAAATTAAAATATGCCGACCGGATTTTAAATGTTCATCTGGGCATATACAATATATAATTTAACGTGACTATTTCTCTTTGAAACCATAGAAGCAAATCCAATGACGTCATTTTTGTATTGACATATAATGTCATAATAATAGTATATATCTGAAGAGAGCTTGAATTAATCAATGACTTCCTGTTCTATTTCTAACATGGCTAAACAGAGCCCGAATGTAGCTTGTTGAAAGAGATTACTAGAAATTTTAAAAGTATTTCATCATTTGAGAGGCAGGATTGTCCATAACCGTCCATAACCATATCTACATCTACATGGTACTGCTATACAATTGTATGATCGATTATCAGAAGCAGGCGCGTTGTCAGAAAATATTTGTTAAAAATATTTAAAGTGCAATTTACTAGGTACAGATAAAAAGATATCAGATAAAAGAAGCTATAAGACAAAGATAGAACGTTAAAAACAGAGTAGACTTAGAACTGGTGGACAGGATGCAGCTGCCCAGTAAAGATAAATATACTGGGAATAGCTTGTTAGGACACAGGCAGGCCATTCCACAGACGAATACAACGTGGGAAAAATGAATTGGAGTGATACTGTGTCCTTGAGTATGGTACCAGGTAGTTCAGGTTTCTGGTGGGTGTCAGTTGGTGATGGTCAACCCACACGAGATTATTTTGGATTTTGTATAATATGGTTACATTACTGATGTTTCGACGCTGTTCTAAAGTTTGCAATTTTAGATTATTTAGCATTTGGGAAACACTACTTGTGTAATTGTAGTCATTAAAACAAAAACTTACCTGGCAGCTGATCTTTGGATTTGTTCAATTTTGTAGATGAGATATGTTTGCCAAGGATGCCAAGAGTGGAACAGAATTATAATTGAGGCTTATCATAAGTTTTGCAGGCAGTCTCTTTAACCTTTTTATTTTTAAGTTTTGATATTTCTTTAAATGAATCTGAGTGAATTACTGGCCTTAGTTATATTGTTTATGTGATTGGTCCATGACAGGTCTCTACCTATGGGGCCACATTAATATTTGCAGCCTCTGTGGTTTTTAGGATTATGTCATGAAGTGTGAAGGGAATAAGGACAGGATATTTTTGCGACTGATTCTAAGGATTTCACATTTGTCGGGGTTAAATTCCATGGACCAATCGGATTCATAGTTGTCAAGATTAAAGAGATCATTTTGGAGGGTGTGTGCATCTTGGGTGAATTTAACTGTTGAATAAACAATAGTATCATCTGCGAAAAGTCTAACCTTACTCTCAACACTGTCAGGGAGGTAATTTATGTATGAGAGAAAAAGGCAAGGTCCGAGGACCGAGCCTTGGTGGACACCAGATAGGACGGGATTGTTGTCAGAGTTATTACCCTCGACGGCACGGCAACCTGCTGGATACGACCGTATAGGAATGAGCTAATCCAACAAATGGTGTCGGGGTTTATACCTTATCTATGTTATTTCAGAAGTTTGTGATGATCGCCTTTATCAAAGGCTTTGCTGAAGTCCTTGATGACTATAATATCAGTTTGTTGGCCTTGTTTTAGATTGTTATAGACTTCATGCGAAAAACTAATGAGCTGGGTTTCACAGCTATGTCTTGACCTGAAACCGTGTTGAAATGGACTTCAAATATCATGTTTATCATAAAAAGACATGATATGGGATAGAACGGATTTTGAATAGTTATTAAAGTCATTGTTGAGGCTTGACCAATCAGCTTTCCTAATACTTTTAACTTCTCTAACAGCTTGTAGGGGTCGGCCTCTATTAACCTTTATCTCATGAAATACAATGTCGTGATCTGATGAACCTAGTTGGGGCAATGTAGTGGTGCTATGGACTTGACCGGGCACATTTGTAAAGAAAAGATCTAGGGTGTTATTACCTTTGGTGGGGGAAGTAACCATTTGTTGGAGATTAAGGTCTAATATGTTTTCCGTAGACCATACATCATTAATGGACTCCTCATCGTTCTCATGAGGTTTGTAAAAGGAAGATTTATATTTAAGATGGTGAGGCGTTTAAATGGCTTAAGGTTTGGAGCCTAGAGGGTTTAACCTTTTTATTCTTAGCATTGGGTGTTGATGTGGCAACTGGTCTTTTTCTAGGGCTTGAATGACTAGTGTCAATCATATAACCACTAGTTTTAGAGCTTTCTTCTGTGCTATGGGAATGCAGGGGAGAATATATGATATTTTCACTTAGACTATTTAGGGATTCAGTTAAGGGTAGCGAAAAGTTTGAACTGCCACATTTAGTACAGTGCCAAATAAAACTAGAGTCGGACAGGCAGAATTAAGTTGAATCTCCTATCCATTGACAATGAGCATGATACCAGACGTAACATTGGTCACAGGCAATACCTTGATGTTCCCAAGTAACATCTGTATCACAATTACCACAAGGATATCTTGAGGTATTTTCGTTTTCTTTTACCTGAGGGCCTGGATTCACCTCTATGTCAGATATCTGGGTTAGCAAAAGAGAGTGAAGGAATACTTATGATGATGACTTACCTAGGGGGGCAAATTGTGGCACTGATTTTACCTTAATACTGTTCCACATAGCGCTATTGCTGAGACCACCTGCTGATAAATGGGGAGATAGGCATAACGAATGAGGGTTTACACTAGCATTAACACGCATAGGGATTAAACATTGGCATCCTGTGAGAATTACGTAGAGAACCAATAGTGTGATTTTCAATTTCATTTTTGACCGGCAGTGGGAAACGTAAACAAAACATGACGACTTCCTGAACGGGCACCTGTTACCAGTGAAAGTCCGAAAATCCTCTGATTTACGTTCTTTACAATTGTATTCTGCTGAAATAAATGTAAGTATACCACTTAAGGCACCTGAAAAAAAAAACAGAAATAATATGAAAAGAATGGTCAAGAATCGTGAAGAAAATTAATTTTTGTGACGGAAAGATGGAAATCCGTGCTACTATTTTCGACGCATGCGCATAAATGGAAGAAACCGTAAATTGTTTTCGGAAACGACCGGTTAGGTTACAAGTGTTTTCGGAAACTCTCTAAAAGAAGATAGTACACATCGTTGACATTATTTTTCCCTTCTGATTATTCACGTTTTTACGAATGTGGATTCGGTTTTGATATTGTGTTTTGAGATAATATAGTCTACCCGGTGCTTTATTCATTATTATGTTTCTACATGTTTTTGAATTGTAAGAAAAATCATTTTATTGTGATTTGGTTTAGTTCGACTTTTCTGGGTTCTTTATTAAACGTGTTCGCGACCTAGTGTGTACAAACGGAGGTTGTTTGTTTACTTATTTGTTCAACCGTGGGTTCTATTACTAAAAAAGGAACAAGTGCTTTATGAAATTTATAGTTATTTTACACTACTGTAATAAGTTGACGCTGTTGCCGTGTTTAAAGTAATATTTCCATTGAACACTGAGACGTGCACTACAAATGTGACACTTATTGAAACCTAGTGATATTTTTACAATTGTTAAAATCAGTTTTCTTTCAATGCAATTGGCCAGTTGCGTTTTATTCTGTTCGTGTAGTTGGACACATTTATAATAAAATGCCATCTGCAGTCAAATCCGAACGAAGTAAAAAAATAGTATATAGATAGTACGTCCTGTAAAATGAAAACAAATGCACTACCTTTCTTTTTTATATTACATTATTGTCTACATATAATTTCGTGTTTCGATCACACAGTTGTTTTATATTTGTATCTTATTGACGTACATGAAAGGACGCAGACTTTGTAGATACACATTGCAAACAAGCCTGCAATCGTGGTTAAACCATTTAGTCTGTTATGTAAGGGAATACGTATTGAAGCAAACAATAGGCTTTACTAGTTTATTTTGCGGAAATAAAACATGATATTTCTTAAAAGATCAGTTAAATTATACATTTCGAGATTAATCGACTGCTTGCTATAATAGTTATATTAAGAACAAGTCTATAGAACTTTGACTAACTATACCCGATTAATACACTTGTGAAACAAATCATAATTTTAAAAACAAATCACACCATTTTTTTTTAATAACTAGAATCTCTATTCCGAGTAATATTACATGAAGATAAATTATAGGGGCGTGATCGCTTCACTCATTACATGGACTTATTATTAAAATACTTATACAAGAGAATTTACGATCAAAGTACGTCGTCAATAACGGAAGAACCGTTAAGCGACATGCATATACAGTTATAACTATCTCCGTCACGGCCGTTAGCAATGTGTTATTAAGTAATTTACATTTATCAAAAACTGTAATACCATGATTATTAGGTGAACGATATGTCGTCCTTAAGCCATAGAAACTGTAATAGACGGCTTTCAACGTTTGTCCCAGTTAACGACGCTTGGTGAGTTTCTCCTGTGGCAGCTGTTCGTACAGTCTGTAGCAAGTAACCGTCAGCTTCTTCCATTGTTTTCGCACAAGCTCCACATCTTGAACATATGTGAAAGTTGGCCACAATAGTGCTGAAAATTCCCGGAACTGGCGCCCAGAAATCTTTGCTCGCGTTCGAATTAAATGCTGTATACGGTACACATACATACACGACTACATGTTGTCTAAATGACGTCATAACAATCAAAACGTACAACTATTTACTATATAAAGGAGATTCATAGCAATACGGATTTACTCTAACGTCTTCTTACAAGCGTTTAATGAACGCTTAACCATTAATTGAAATAAAGAGATCACACTATTATAATAAGGTGTTTGACATGCGACGTCATGGAATATTTAATATGGTTTGTTGTTTTCTTAAAAATTGACAACAACGCGAATCAATATTTGCGCATTGTCTTCTTGTCATTGAATTGGATGATCTGTTTGTTAACGATAACGTTGGCAACGTATTTCTATCAATGTGTTTTGAGCCATGAGCACTATCTTGTCGTTCATAGTATATTCATCTCGTGGCAACCGACTGTGTTATAATATAAATAACATGCGCAAAGTTATGAAACGTTTGATAGTTAAATGATGCTAATAAAGAAACGTTGTATTTGCTAAAAACAATTATTAGCTATGTTAGAGCAGTTTACCTTCGTCATGTCGGTTCTTGGTCTATTCCGGATGACTATTTACATATTTTGGTTATGGCTGTCCGGTTAGCGTAATGATTGGTACATGCGTTTCACACACAGGCGACCAGGGTTCAATCCCCATTCCGGCGCATGAATGCTTGGTTGGCCGTCATAATACCGGCTATGTAGGGATTTCTCTGGGTACTCTGGTTTTCCCACACAGCACAATACCAAATAAAATAAAAAAATCTTTCAGTTAAATGTATGTTGTTGGTAATTGCAGATATAATTTAATTTTTGTTACAAGGAATGCTGGGACGCACTGCTGGTCCTCACATTATTTAGTCTCAGTCATGAGAGGATCACATACAATTCGAAAAACACATGCATCCACCTGGTTACTTACATCAAATTAATTCACATGGCCAATCGTGTATATGCAGTTCTCTTCGGTTCAACAGAAGCACAATTCGTGTTAGTGTAATAGTAATGAATGATAAATTTGTCCTACAAAACAGAGAACAGTCACACGTAAATATAGCAAGTAACATTCGGAAATACAGTGCATATATAACCGGATGACTCATATTATTCTAAACCACCAACATGGATTACCTTTCCGCAATCGTTTGCAGCTGGAATAACGCATTCCAACTCAGGGATATAAATTAAAGATTCATTGTATAAATACTTTATTAAACAAGCGACGAGACGAACTTTTTTGAAAAGAACATATTGTCAAAATATGAAATCAAAGTACCAAAACAGCTTTGGCTAAAATGTACTTCATATTTATTAACAATGACATGAATATGCAATTTCACGGAAACAAGAGCCAGTCTTACTAACCCGCATGTAATAACCCGTTTTACATCTAAGACCGTCTATTTGTGTGTTTTTCAGACATTGACATCCAAAAGGTATTCAATTCGCGAATTGAACTCTTTATGGAAGAAGAACACGCAATACTATCAACAGTTTGCAGTTCGCTAAAAGTTAATGTCTCACGATTACAATTGATAAAAACGCAGGGTTTTGGGAAAAACACGTTGAAACAAAAACGTCAGTTAAAGCTTAATAACAGTTTTCAAAACAAATACATAGGACGCATATAAAAGGTTTTAACGTGCATTAAGTATAAGTATTCCATCGTATGCTGGCGTTATTATTCATGAATACAAACACTTCACAAACCAATTTAACCTTAGTGGTAAAACGCCGATCAAAGTATCGAATGGATATATCAAATATAAAAGATCAATCCGGGATTATGTTTTCGAAAATAATAAATCATCCGAAACGTATTTGTTTATTGATTACTTAACCTGTACGCTACTTAAGAGTTGTAGCCGATGTCAATATTAGAGGGCACGGGGTAATCTGCAAAAGCAGTTTAATCGTTCTGAATGCAAACTGGCTCGCATTATGTTTCTCTCTCTAAGGGCTTAACGGCAGTGGTGGCATTCATGAGCAAAATCCGTCAAGATCTAAAGGGATTTGTTGTCTGTAACCTCTAATGCAAATATTGTTTTATTTTCTTCCATAATTGAAATTTGATATATGCTTTACCGTCAACCATGTACAATAAAGTAAACACGATAAACTTAGATTCATATACAGTTCCAATAATATTAACATTGACCATGATAACTTTGAATGGCATTGATTCAGGAGCATTAAAGTGTTTTGCTGGAAGCAGTTGTCTCCTTGCGCGTAGGTTAATATATTAAATGGGGATAATGAGACGCACTACAATTATAGGGTCATTAGTGAAGTACACTCAATTGCATTAGGCTTTTTGTTTATGGGTCAATTCAAATCCCAATGGAGGCGTGTATCGGTAAACGAATTTTGTATTGTATTTGTTTGTTTAAGTATTTAGGTAATATGATATTGCTGTCTGCTTGCACAGAGGGAATATGATTTTTTCAGAACCTGAATATGAGTATACATGAAGCGATTAAAATGGAGTTTTCTTTTGAATGGCAGTAAGTTTTTTTGAAATAGAACACAATAATATGTGACTGCATATAAACTATTCAAACATAATCAGTTAACTTACTGTACGTACCATGCCTCAATTAAACTTACAAAATCACCACTTGACCACTTTATTCAAGAATTGGTGTTGGAGTAGTAGATAAATATGCGTGTGATTTAAAATGCTGAATTGCAAAAATGAGAAAAGAACACTATTTTTAATGGAGGAGTAGTTTGGAAGAGTAATTTATATGTTGTTGTTTAACCGTCCTAGAAAAGTATAAACTGTTGTAAAACACCATCATTGCCTTCGTGCACCAGAACATATATAACTAGAACCAAAAGCTAGGTTTGAAGATTCGTCTAAATCCAGCGCTGAAAAACAAGCGTATCTCTGATGATGGCTTTCAGACAAATAAATTCATGTTGAATGTTATCATCCCAAATTTAAGTGTTTATCAAAGATTCTACAAATACAGAAAAGTTACAACAACACGGAAGATACTATGACTGTATAAAGCATCAGTGTTCTTTTACATGTCGGTGAACGACTCATATAGATAGCTGGGACTTTCGAATGCATAGGTACAACGTGACCATGACATCACCTCAATCTGTCACTGTTACATGCCATTATTCAATATTTGCAAGATAGGCTGTCCGTTTGGAGTCGGTGAGCACGTCGAAGAATGTTGCAACAAGGTGTAACTAATTACATCATGTGTACAATGTACAATTAGATCTGGATCAGACCAAATCTATGCTTTAATAATAAGACTTATCCGCTTCTCTAGTTTAACCGTATTGCACAATAACCCGTTGTATTTATGTGATTATGTTACACGTTGGACATTTCCTAGCTTACAAGTAAAAAGGCACTTTATCACATTGGACTTTCGCTAAATAAAGTCCCCGTTTACACAATACTGAATGGAATGCGGAAAATATAAGGTGACATACGTCTTTTTTAGGTTAAACAGCCTTGCAAAAAGATTCAAATAGTATTTGGTTAACATTGTTATGATTCAAAATGAAGTACGCATATCTTTGCAAACAAATAGTATGCGTGTGAACGTCCTAATGCAGTAGGTCCCTGATATTGCCAATCATTTTAAAAACTAGAGATTCGAGCCAAATGATGAATAAATGAAAACCCGTACTTTTGGAAAGCTCCTAGATTTTCGATAAACGGAGTTGATAAATATTAATGAAGATACCACGTTTACTAAATTATAAATTCTGTACTAAACTAAACATCCATTCAAACAGTCGTTTTATGGTCATGCGTATTAGATTTTGATTTTCCGATAGATGCCAGCTGAGATATACATTGGCATTGCTTTTTGACATTCGTACGATGATGTTTTTGCCAACACTGCACACACATTGCAAGGTATGTGATACATGCATATCTCTAAGTTGCCGGCTATACAATGTACCAAAAACGCCGAGATTATCCATACATACTTGATTTAAAATAAGCTTCAAATTAAGGAGATGCACCGCGTGTTGCCAATGCAGCGTAAAAGCTTACACGGTGGATTGCAATTGCACATGCTAAATCTTATATAAGCATACATGTCATAATTGAATAAAGAACTATATTATACCAGCTGGCATGTCTTAAACTTAAGTACTTAAGTACGTGTTGCATTTGCCTTGTAAGTCGGTTTACTGCCAACATCTGTTACGTTTCTGTATTTTATAATCCCATCAATATTTGCCAGTTATCACCTCATTACAGCCGATCAATTATTTCGCTTTACGATTAAACATGTGTTTCTACCGCCGATAATGCTGTTGAACACTAAAACTATTGTTACACGAATATAAAAAAGTCGAGAATTTATTTCTGGATTACTTGATAGAATCTTGACATTTCTATGACTAATGAACCTAAAACTGAATTTAATGATGTAGCAGCTGCGTCTACATCAGCTTAAAAGTATATTGTATGTTAATCACTGCACTTCCATATTGTATACGATAATTATGTATCTGATGTAATTATTGAAAATTGAACTGTAAAAATGTAGACCGAAATTACGCATCACAATATTATAAGACGAAACAAACATAATTCGATTTTCGCTGTTTTCCACAGTTTTACAGTTATATCAGTAAATCTGGTAATTAACCTACTCACACATTCCTTGGTTAGCTGAACTGTCCTGCTTGAATAAGAGGTAGGAAGAGAAAGGCCGTAGAAACAATGTCATTACCTGTCGCCATACACGTTTTGTGGTCGGTCGGAACATCGACCCAAAATTATTGGATTGGTTCTAGTGCTTTACCAATTCAGCAAGTCGGACCACGAATGACGAAAAAAGAAAAGTTCTAAAATACCGTATTTGTTTACAATTATTAGTTAATATTGATTAAAATATCACGACTGGTATATAACATAACTTGATTTTTTTTTATTTTTTTAATTTATTTTTTTATTTATTTATTTTTACTAGGTATGCATACCAGGTAACTACCAGTTATCTATAAATAACGCAAGAAGATTGATCATCATCGTCACTTGGTTAACCCAGGAATGCAAATTGTGCGTGCGTAGTGAATTGTATGTATTTTATATATAGAATGATCAATCTCATTGCGTTATCTATAGTGTGTATATTGTTATGTCACCAATTTTTGCGATGTACTTTCGATTTCACATTTATTACCGAATATACTGAAAATATGAACTTTTTTCAAGTAATGTAATAAACCAGTCGTGATATTTTAATCAATATAAACTAATTATTATAAAAAAATAAGGTATTTTAGAATTATTTCTTTTCGTCATTCGTGGTTTACAGGCCCTTTAAATTACCACTAGCCGGATGTTTTTTTAGCGAAATCATTTAGTTTGAATATCTTGGGGAACATAAATACGGTTTTCGGGAATCATCAATTCTTATGAAGTTAGTTATGTTGTCTAATACTGTTCGTATGCATATATGCGCGCCTGAAATTAGATATCGGTCCTCGGCTATAATAAAACATTTGGCGGCGACCATAATCTATCAAGTACACGGCTTTTCATGGAGACTTAGTAGATTAATTATTTAACTCAAACCGGACAATAGGTTATTAATTGATATTTTAAACTAGCAGGTGACTAAACGCTAATTTTCAGATTAATAAACAGTATTTTTGAAGAATCAGCAGATGACTGTTTTAACTGTTTCTGTATCAAGGTAATTTCTAAAGATATGCTTTAAACCGGACCATTATTTATCGAATTAATAACTATTAAATGTGTGTCCAATAAATACGTTTTGCAAACACCAATACGTGGAAATGTATACTCAATTGTTTCTTTAACGGTCCTGCATCAATACGTTTCAAAAGAATTCGTGATGCTTAAAATGTATATTTGAGAAAACGCGATAAATACTCAATCTCTTTCAGTAAGACTTTACCGGATCATGAAGTTATTAAATACCTTGTCAAACGTAGTTCCTGTGATCACTGCTTTTAAAACCAAACCACGGGGAAAATACATGCATTACATCGACATTCGCAAACAGTCTCTTCAGGAGGGCATAACCGGCCCGCATGCACCACAGCCGCATGTTCATGAACTTCCTACGCTCCTGTGAAATCGCATTTTACTCTCTGTACATGTACATACACATAAATCCAGAAACAAAACATATTAAATGAGAATACATGTATTATCGGACGTAGTTAAATTGGTTGTTACTTAAACAAAATCAAAGCTTTGAACACGGAAAGACTGCGTCTGGTCACAAATTAATTGAAAGGCCACGTAATGATTCATTTTTAAGCTATGAAATTGTAAAGTGAAACGTGTTTAAATTGTGTGTTATTTCAGCAATGTAATATTGCATAAAAGTCGAATATGAGTAAATAAAACAAATACTTTTTATTATGATATACCATTCAATTGATAACAACCTTGTTTTGCGGTTCCTTTTCTCTCTGTGGCAAGTACGCACCCATCCGAATATGTTTAAAGGCAGCGAAACAGGGGAGCTAATTGCGCAAATATTTATAATACGCAATACATTTTTTGATACATGGTGATATCGCCAAACTCTAAACATAGAAGAACAATCAGGCACTCGTTGACTGAGCTAAATGATTTGAGGTAAGACTGCTCATGTGTTAAGTCTTAATACGAAAGGAGATCACAAGACCAATACCTAACTTGTCTTGTGCCTGTCTCTGTAGGTAATACGATGTTCTCAGCTGTCATACTTGTGCTGCTCGTGTCATGCTCCGGCACACCGTTAGGTCAGTGGGACCCGTACGGGAAGGCGTCTAACCAATATGGAAACCAGTATTGGCCACAGTATAAACAACCTTGGAACTCGTATGGGCCACAACAATATCCTAGTTATCCTCAGCAAGGTAATTAAATTTATAATATATTTGCTTTAAGCGAGAAAATATGGCATATACAACGTAGAAACTGATTTGTTATGTGTAATGATGTTGACATTGGCTCATTATTGGCAAAAGTTAACACAACATGCTAATAAATAAGAAAATGCATGTCATGGCAGTATTTAATTATATATAGAAAATGCAGACCTTAAACGTTGTTAATTTATATCTTTAAAAACATAAAATAAGGTTATTGACGTCTTACTGATCATGTTGATACGAATACTAAAATTGCAATCGGTAAGATATATCGATTTCATTTTTATTGGGTATGAAAAAAAATCGAAATTCTTATCTAAAGTACAAATTGTGAAACTTGTTCAGATTGTTGATTCTTTAAATTACTTTTGCAATAATGATACAACTTTGAATACATCTGTATTTTACTCTTAATTCAATGTTCAATCAACGACAGTGCTTTGTTAAATAATTGTGTATCGGATCAAACTTGGTTTCGAGTACTTACTAAGACAGATTTATATATCGGATTCATCATACGAACAATATTTTGTTTTGAAATTAAACATTTTTGTAGCTTAGTTGTTTTCAATTTTTTCATTATTGTATGTTTAGCATATGATAAATTTATGCCAAACAAAATATATAACATTTGTTTACAGTTGTTTATCGATATTAAGCATTATTTATCCCAAATTAAACTAATCCGTGTTTTGTTGTAGGTACCTATTTACCCTGTAAGTATATACACAAGTCTTACCTTTTATGTATTTATTTTATATTTACTTCAGTAACAATAATATTAAATACACTAAATGTAATGTTAAATCGTTGCATATTAACACGTATGAAGTACAGGTATACAATACGCATTGTACTTTATATTTCTCTGCTCTTAAACTACTTTCATAGAAATAATTAATAAAATAACAGCTTGAAATACTTGTGTATGTCGTACCTATTTATTTTATACATGTGGTACAAAACTACACATTACCTCATATTGAGGAAAGTGTTGCAAGTATTATGCCGACCAATGTGAAATCAAGAAGTGCGTTTATAACGCCAATTACTTGTTCAATTATTGTACTTAATCACTTATTATAAAAACACGGATGAAGAATGATGCTGGACCCCTATGGATGATCTAACTGTTAGACTTAATTATCAAATTAATGCTCATCTGAAAAGTGAAAGAAAAGTGCTTCCATTGTTATTTTCACTTTGAATTTAAACTTACCTAACATATAAATCATCATTAATATACATTATAATTTGTAAATAATACAAATAACGATCGGTTTCCTACAAGTATTCAAACTATGATGCATTGTTTTCTTAAATCCAATATATTCTTTATTATAATGTCTGCTGAATATTGTCTCGGCATAATTTAGAGATAAATCAATTCACACATATTTGTGTAGTGACGATGGTCATTATCAGGCAAAAGGTACGATTCTAAACGTGTTATACCATGATGTTAACACATCCATAAATAATGGTCAGGTTGTTTGCATAAATTACCGAAAAATTGCCCAGTACGGTGTTCAGTCCTTTTTGTTTAAATCGCGGACTAAACACACTATAGCGGTTAACATGTGTATGCAAACGTTGCGCTATCCAACATGTTTTTGTTGTTCACAAATCACTATTGATTACAAAGCAGATGCATTTGTTTTTGGTTTTTATATTTATTTGGACTGAAGCATTGTATGGATACATTATGACTCACATTATTACAAGCACAGTTTATGTCAAATACTAAATGTTATCATGCTTGACGTTTTTCGAGCGCAAATAAAAGTTTTGGCATCATTCATCGATAGCAATAAACTGAAAAACTAAGGTAGCTCGATGCTCGACAGCGGATAATTATGTGAAACCAGATTATAGACATAGTATTATTATGGTAGTCTCGATCGCCGTCGGATCCTCAATATATGGTATTTAAATAATAGCTCCCATGGATAATTACGAGATCGAGCACTACGCGCCCCTGTGCACACACAATGTTATTTTGTTTTCAACATACATATAGTGCGCGAGAAAGTGAAAATGTTTAAATACAACGCGTAACAAAACGTCGTCAGATTTAACATTCATAGTCGGCCTAAAGTCGAATAGCCGACGGTAGTATACCACAATTATTTGTTTCATAACACGTGTTGTTGAATACAGTAGGCATACTCCTAGCAATTAAATTGAGCATAGCCATTATCTGTAATATGCACGTTTTTGAATGTTGAAGACACTTCAGTAGATGAATAGAAACATAGTTTTCGTAACGTCAAGTATAAAAGGGGATTATTCGTATAAATTAATACCACCAAACCAATAGCTTGCTTGAAAAATATATAAAATATATATGAGACTGAATTACGACTCGGAGTAATCTAATAATGAAAGTTTGCCTAAAATGTAAAGTAGATCTTGATTAAGAAATTATAAAACAATAATAAAGACAAAACAAGGATGGGTTTAATTTTATTCATTCGAATAAAATATGCCGACCGGTTTCTAGGCGCTTATCTGGGCATTTGCAATATAGCATATGCCGAGAACATTTATCTTAGAAACCATAGAAACACATCCATTGACGTCATTTATGTATTGACATCTGATGTCAAAATAATATTATTTATCTGAATTAATCAATAATTTCCTGTTATATTTCTAACATACACCTTGTTGAAGGCGATTACATAAAATTTTGGTTATCATTTAAGAGGCAGGATTTGTCTACAGCCGCCCATAAACATACATGGAAGAAATTGTAAATTGTTTACGTAGGCGACCGGGAGGTTACAAGTGTTGGCAGAAACTCTCGAAGAAGATAGAAAACATCGGTGACATTATCTCCCCTTCTGATTATTCATGTTTTGAATTTACGAATTTGGATGCGGTTTTATAGTGTGTGTTGAGATACTTAAGTCATCCCGGTGCGTTATTCATTTAAATGTTTCTATATGTTTTTGAGTTGTAAGAAATATTATTTTACTGTGATATGGTTTAGTTCAACTTTGCTAGGTTTGCTATTCAACTCGCCTTTCATTTTCGCGACCTAGTGTCTACGAAAGAAGGATTTTTGTTTAATTATGTGTTCAACAGGATCACGTGCTTTGCGCATTATAACGTTTATGGTTTATTTTACATTATTGTAATAAGTTGACGCAGTTGACGTGTTTATAGTGATATTTCCATTGAACACTGAGAAGTACAGTGTAATTTTAACACCTATTAAAACCTAGAGATCTTTTCACTTTAAGTTTTCTTTAAATTCGATTTGCTAGTTGTGTTCGATTCTTTTCGTGTAATTGGACAGAGTTAAGATAAAGTTTAATTCGTCTTTGCAGTCGTATCCGAACTAGGTTATTTATTACATGATGGTTCGTCCTGTTAAATGGGAACAAATACAGGACCTTTCTTTATTATATTATCCTATTTTCATAACAAGTAATATTAAAATAACCTGGTTTCGCACCGGACTCGAAAATTTCCCAATGGCTCTAAGGAGACAACACAAATGTGTTGAAATAAGTCAGTTTTCATTGATATAATTATGAGGTATCAGTTGATAATTATTTATGTCAATTGATAATAAAAAAGTAAAGCATCGCTGTACCACACTATTTGTACCACAATTATAATTAAAATATGCATTGAGTAACGCAACACAACATATCAACGGTAGATTTTTTATTTTAGAAATAATAAAGTTGTATATGTTAATATCTTAGATCCGTCATAAAGTCCATGTTAGCCCTTCAAATAAAAATTGGTAAAACACCATTTCTATTTCGGTATACGGATTTATAATTTGCAAACAAAAAAAAGTATAATTGGACTATCGCCCAGCAAAAGCAATGATCGTGTATATAAAACAAAATATCACAGTAAAAAGCACAATACAAACACAGATCATTAGATACATAATAAATAAACATATTTCCCCATGGTCATTAGTGTAGACACAAAATGATCCAATATTAAATTTACGAACCAAAAAAATTGTAAAAAACTACAGCAAAATAACTAATATCACGAACACACATATCATGCATACACTATTAAATAAGAATGGATATGTAAATGATGAAGAATGGCATATAAGGAACAGATAGACAGGTATGAGCATTTTCTGCATTTTAAACATACCCAAATGAACATATACAACTTCTTAACACGCCTCGATGTTCATACCTGCTATACCTGAGTCGTAGCTGCCTAAAAGTATGAAAAATTGAAATCAACAATTATATATCTTAATCGGGAAAAGGTAATTTTATAATAACTTTTTGCTAGATTGTAATGTCTACATGTATATTGGAAGTCGAGTTTAAAACTAATTAATTTATATAATACATGTTTACATTGAATTGCGAGAACAGTAAGTATCACACTACATGTAATACGATCATAATAAACTACACTTTATTTTAAATATTACTGATCGAACCATAATGCCTTTCGTAGACCGTTAAATCGATGGCCAGTCCAACTTAATCCATAAAATATCATTCGTACGATGTCCATTACGCTGAAAACGTTTTTTGTTTTGTATCACCGCAGAATATATCGGAACAAGAGTTCCGCAAGACTTTAAAACGAGTCCGAGTCTGTTAAATATCTCTTTTATAAAGCACATGTCCCTCCCGGGCGGCCTCGCACGTGCACTCAATTGACTTCCGTCGAATGTTCAGCTTGCATTTTTTTCCAGCACTCGTGCACAGGGGCTGGCCCCTGAACGGGCCTCCTCGTGGCACAACATCCGTGCACGACATAGTGGCGCGGTCCATTTGACACATCCGGCGTTCCGCGCCCAACACCATGGTAACCATGCTGACCATGGTGACGAAGATCAGGATAACTCGTGAAGGGGCCATACTGGTGGTGATGTGTTTTTTTTTCTGCCAAAAAATGATATAATTTCAAGATAAATAACACATTAAAATGATAACAAACGTTTTACTTCACGAGCGCGTATTTCTGAAAATATTACACCGTATTGCCCCGTTATATATAAATATAATCGCCTCGTAAAGGTATTGTATGCCAGATTTTAAATATGAAAGCTGAAACAATTTTGTTTATAACATAGCCTCTAGATTAACCCATTTATGCCTAGCGTCTTGAAAAAAGGCCTTGGCAAACAGAGTAGACCCAGATGAGACGCCGCATGATGCGGCGTCTCATCAGGGTCTGCGCTGTTTGCTTAAAGGAATTTCTGTAAGAAATAGTCTAAATATAGAAATAAATATACTAGACATCCCTAATTTTGGAAATAAATTGATCCATTTTAGAAGGATGGGAAAGTCCACTAGGCATAAATGGGTTAATTACACACTACTATAATCATCCAAAATCAATCAGGCACACTTACTATTCATATTTTAACAAATATAATTCATTAAAGCGTATCAAACACTTTATTTACTTGAAATATATTCTTGTTGACATATTTTCCCACCATTTTCAGAGTTTTTTAAGTAAACATATATTTATTACAAATTTCATTTAAAAAACACTGAACAAAAACAAACCTGATAATATGTCTCTAGTCAACAGATATTGCTTCGTTGGTGGTGTTTGACGATCTTGAATTCTGTATTACGTTTAGTTGTTAGCAGTAGTTCGTCTTTTATTTTCATACCAAACTGAGCGGCAATATATAATACAAAAATGGAAACCCCATTTCCAAAAATAGATCTCGAAAATCCCTATTGGCTATTTCCATCTTTCAGCATCATATGCTAATTTTATTTGAAAATAGGCCGACTCATTTATAATGCGTTTATTTAATATAGATATGTTTAACTGTTAGTGCGTACTGGGAAATATTTATTTGGGGAAAACAGTTTATGTTTTTGTTTCAATGTTTATAAATTAAAACAAAATCTTACGTATTTTTTTACGGATACATCTCGAGTTCGATTGCTAACAATTCCTTTCTACCAAACATTGGTAACAACACGAGTCCAAGTCCAAGTCCAAAATTGATTGCATGAACATCATACAATGTCAGAGCACAATAAATAATATCGACACGGAGAAGTACAAAGTCAACAGAACATACAACAGAGTATTAAGTATCACAGTGCTAATTATAAAGACAATAGTGAAACATTTCACATATAGTAGTTGTTAATGATAAGTGAGATTTATAAAGAATAAATTATTACGTGTCTATTCTTAATTTCTCGGCATTATATATAAATTTGGCAATATTATATCACACACGAAACGGATTCGTAGCAGTCGCAATGAGCTGATTTTGCTCACATATACGCTCAACTTAATACGATAAAGAAAACATGCAAATTAATGTTTAAGTTAAACTGCAATTACAAGAAGCAAACTTGTGTTGTCTTGGCCTTAATTGTCAATAAGGACGTCTTCCGATTAGAAAATACGACCACTTTAGTAGCTACTACTTACAAGCATATATGAAGTGCCACAGTTCCCGTCATTAGTAACTTCATTCGTTGTATTGTAGTAGGCGTTGGAGTGTCGATTCACACGATTTCGTTAAACAAAAAGGGAAACCCAAATTACCAGTTTCGTTCCAAATAATTTTGTCCAATCCCGTATTTGGAAAGACAGCTCATCTTGCAATATTTTAATTACTCATTTATTCATTTGTATGACGCTTCTGGTAAGCGTTCACCAGTTTTTAGTGAATAAACAGCAACGCAGAAGATCTAACATGTAATTATTAAGCCTGAAAAAATAAGCGTTTCGTTAAGAACTCCAAAGAGCTTTATGATGAAAGTTTATCGGCGTTATTAAAAATATAAGCCTGTTGAATGATGTGTTATTTATTAACCGAGTACTTTTTTATGGGATACCTTAAATATTGATTAAATTTCGATTTTTAAATATTTCAAATGTGTTCTTCAAATTATTGAACGTGCCATCCTGACACGGGTACAGAAGACAATGAATAAATATAAAATGTTCAGTACCTAAGGGAGAGGTGCACTACAATATAAACTCAACCTCCTTTTGCGTGCAATACCTAAATTAGCCTTCTTCGAACGTACCTTGACGAGGTTTGTTTTCACCAAAAAATTTCAGTGGCTTAACAAGTAAACAAATAGCTTGGGGTTTTATAATCCAGAGTGTCTGTATGAATACCTCAGAAATGTATGATTGTCAGGTTTATTTGAATGTCATAATATTTATTTAAACTAGCTAACAGGAATACGAAACTCGTACGTGTGACCAGATGTATTCAAACAACAGTTATCACACATCAACTTATTTGCTTCAATTCAATTGTCAATAACCATTTAGCGGCACGATGATAAGATGAAAGCAACAGCAATTTTGAAATTAATGAGTTAAGACGAGACTTAACAAAGTCCAGTTACATCTATATCTCGTAATTTATTAAAACGATGCTTAATATCAATATTATGTGTCGTGTTCTGAGAAATCTGGGCATAATGCTTGTGCGTAAATTGTCATCCTAGATTAGCTCGGCAGTCCTCACATGCTAATTAGGGACGACAATTTCCGCTTTTATGGAATTTTTCGTTTAAATAATGTCTCTTTTAAGCGAAAATACAGTTAAGGCGGAAAGTGTCGTCCCGGATTAGCCTGTGCGGATTGCAAAGGCTAATCTGAGATGACACTTTACGCACATACATTTTGTCCAGTTTTCTCAGATCTCCAGTTTTCTATGATCACTCATATCCGCCAGTACATGCATGGTGCTTTATGCAATTATTCTATTATTTCCTTGCATATGCGTTCAGCTGCACAAACAATTCAACATGTGTGCTTCTTATTGCAGTATTTACAGGGCCTTTATTAAAGCCACACACCTTGAAATCAAGTACATGTTAATCAATACATATATATGCAATTTGAAAGTGTGAAAAAATTGTCANAGGTCAGATTGGGAAACGCGCACCTAAACGTACCGTCAGGTTTGCATTAATCGATCTCGCGTGAATGCGCATATGTGAGCAACCGTTGATGCGTGTTGCGGTTTATGTGACAAGACAAGACAAGACAAGACAAGACAATTTATTGAGACTTGTACAGAGTACATCGTCTATGTGAGTGCGTGTGTGTGTGTAGCTATACTTATTTTATGTTTACCTTTATTTTGAAGACAAATTATACGTTAAATGTTTGTGTTCCACGCCACAGCAAAAGTTAATTTAAAGTGTATTTCCAGATATGGTTTTTAAGAATGTTGGCGCAAGGTCGTCACCTCATCATTAGCTCGTTAATTTATTGGCCATTTCGACGAGTTTGTAACCACTCCTTTTTCCGTTCGCGTTCAAAATACATGCCTAAACATATTTAAAGACGTATATTTCATAATTCACTCTGCAGGAATACATTACGAGTTAAATATAACTATATGAATTGAAAAAAAAGAAACTATTGCTACGAAAATGTTATTTTTGTTTGTATTAGACGGGTATTTCTACGTGAACAACAAAAATAACGCAGATTACTGAAACATATCGAACTAACAATTGAACTAAGTCAAGAAGCCGTTGTGTATACAAAGCTAGTACAGGTAAAAGTCAGCCAATTATTGTATTAAGATGGTTTTTGGTTGTTTTGTAGTAATTTCTGAAAGGGTTTTCCACTGGTGTTTATTTTTTTATGAATATCAAGAGCATTCATGCTATGTAAATCAATAGAGTAATAAAACATCAGTCTGTTCCTAAGTGACATCTAATAATTATACAATTGTTAAATATACATAACTGTAATAGTAAAAACCTACGTAAGCAATACTTTTAATGTAAAATAAAATATATTTGTATAATATCAACAATACTACGAACTCTTTATTTACAACGTTAAATTGATGAAGATGTCAGAAAATCAATCTTTTCGTTTCGAAAACATGTGGGATATGAAATTCTGGCGGTCAAGGTTTTACTGCTCATCCTGATCCGTTGCTAATAGCAGTCGTACTTTCATCTACACTTGGGTGCATTAGTGAAGTGACGTGTGCTAGAAACGATCTTCGAGCCGAATCTGATCCTTATCTTAGAGATCAAGGCGGGTCCTGTTTGACGTATTCACGAACCATTCAAATGTGCAGAATCGGACCGTTTTGTTTATTTGTTGATGTGAATATACAACCTCATAAAACAATCACAAAAATAACTTTGTTATTTTATGGCTCAAGTTAAAAAATGTATTATAGAAAATATCAACAAGAGCTTAAAACCAAGACTTCATATTGTACAGTTTCAATTAAAAAAAGTACATACATGTGAACATTACTCTAAATGTGTGTGTTTTCTTTTTCATGCTATGATATGTGATTTACATTTACAAACGAACGACGGATGTACGTTATGGTTGTAACATGTTTGTACCGAATATCACATTGCAATAGTCATTCGTAAAACAACAACAGTCAATTGTCATTCAGCAAAATGCACCATTCTTTCGTAATGTGCGATTCAGCAAACAGACTGTTCTACACATGCATCCAGAAGTACAATGGTCCTAGATGCTAGTCGACTGGATCGAGAAACGTTTGACTGTAACGGTGAAATATTGAAATGATCTATTAAAATCTAAAACAAAAATAAAAACAACAATCTATCATTATGATGTTTGCCTACTACAATGTTGTTGTTTTCTAATTTATAGTTGTTAATTATGAAAGCATAATAGATCATGTTTTATATAAATAAAAAAATATTATAAAGCAGTTTATTGTTTAGACTTTTATGAATTTTATGAAAACTGCTATGAAACAAATATATTTAAGAATTACTATCAGTAATCGAACTTTTGACGAATCAATTTTCCGGTGCAATACATTTTGGTACAAAAATGCTATAATTAGATTTTGTGTTCGCAGGGGCGCGTAACGTTCGAGTTCGTTACTAATATAGATGCTATGATGCTACCGTGATTCGGAACATACTATTTATAAAATCAGTTGTTTCAAAAATTAGGTATTACACAATAGTTATCATTTGGAAAAATCGCTGTCAACGCTCAAACCACATTGCTTATTTTATTAGTTGCGATCGATGACTAATGCCAAACCCGTAACTGGCCGCTCTATAATAGTCAAGAATGACAACGTTCAATATTTGACTTAAAACCGTGATTGTTTATTTTTTTGTATCCGTGCAATGCGGATTCAAATCAGTGCGAACATACATAATTAATAAACAAATATATGTATAAATGTATGCAATTTTTTTTTTAAACAATATCTTTACCGCTAAAGTGATAATATATTGTGATTTAAATAGAAAACTGACTACCGTACTGTACACTTTGTTTAGGTATGGTTTGGAAAATACTTGACCATTATTTTAAGATGACTTTGTGTGAACATCATAATAGTATTAAACATATACCTTAGTATGTTTTGATTGATAATGAATTTCGTTACAACACAAATCTGTGTGTATTGGTATATCTCTATATAATTCGGTACCCGTATTCAGCAGACGTACAAATAAATACTATATTAGACCGAAGACAAAAATACATCATAGCTTGATTTCATGCAGGCGACCGATCGTGCTTTGTACTATTATGTTTTTAATGAAAAATTATATAGTAATTATTATTATTATTATTATTATTATTATTATTATTATTATTATTATTATTAATATTAATAGTATTATTAGTATTATTATTATTAATAGTAGTAGTAGTAGTAGCAGCAGTATTAGTATGAGTAGAAGTATAAGTATTTATTTATTTATTTATTATTATGTTTTACAAATGCAAATACATTCAGTACTTGTCGTTTGTTATTGCGATCCATTTTATCTGTACTTAGTCCACTGCATTCCTTTACCCGACCACGAGATTCCCTTGCCATCCCACGACATTCCCTTGCCCGTCCACGTAATTCCCTTGCCGGTCCAAGAAAACCCCATCCCCGACCACGACATTCCCTTGCATGCCCACGACATTGCCTTGCCCGCCAACGCCATTCCCTTGCTCGCCGACTATATTCCCTTGCCCGTCCACGAAATTTCCTTGCAAGCCCACAACATTCCCTTGCCCGTCCACGCCATTTCTTTGCTCGCCCACGACATTTCCTTTCCCGTCCACGCCATTCCTTTGCCCGAGAATAACATTCCCTTGCCAGCCTACGACATTCCCTTGCCCGTCCACGCCATTCCTTTGCTCGCCCACCACATTCCCTTGTCCGTCCACGACATTCCCTTGCCAGCCCACGACATTCCCTTTGCCGCGTACGTCATTTCCTTGCAAGCCCACGCTATTCCCTTGCCCACCGACGTCATTAATTTGCTCGCCATCGAAATTTCCTTGCCAGCCCCCTGAAATAATATTACATGCGCAGATGTACGACATATAAACGTAATTTAATTTGATATTTTCTTAATAATTTCTACAAACAAAGTTTAAAAACTGAGATAAGTAAACGTACTTGCAAAACATGTTAGCGTGTATACATGTATAACAAACGTGATTGTATCCATCTGTGTCACATTAACTATGCGGCGAATGAACACGTTATATAAGTGTTATTGAAAACAAGAGTAAATATATACATATTTAAACGGTAAGCACAACTTTTATACTTACATTTTTCGCTTGGGAAACTGGAGAAATACAGATCTACAAAAATGCAAGGCTTAGCTCAATTTGGGATCCACAATGATTAAAAAGGACAAACAACTGTTAATATGGTTTTTGTTTTTCAATATTGAGCACATGCTTATAATACATTAATGAACAAAATACTTAAAAACAACTGACACAATGGTGTGTTTAAATAATAAAAAAAACATTGCTCGTATGGCAAACCTAAATATATACTGCGTTAGCAGTATACCAACGCCATGTTTTATTCACGACAAGAAGATGCACGCTTTTTTAACAAAGCAGTTAACGTTGTTTGAACTTTGCATTTACAGTTAAATAAACGTGTAATCATAGTTGTATGTTTATTGCAAATTAAATGTTGAGAATAAACAATACATCCTAATGAATTTAACAAAGTTTAGGTAAAACTCGAATGAATGTATTAATCAAGGGATAATTCGATACAAAAAGGCCACTACCTACCGTTGTATAGACTAACCTAGAATGTTCTAGCTTTGAAAACAGCCAGTAACCAGGCGTAACAAACCAAATCGACCAATTTAAATAATCATTTTACATACATGTACTATTTCAAGAAAACACTCATTTAAATGAAACTACCATTGGAATATAAAAGGGGCCATCGTTTATTTTACCTACGGACTAGATGAGATTGTCTAAAAGCTTTATATATCAGTCGTTACTGTCTTCAAGATGACGTAAACAATGGTATTAAATGCACGCATTATATCATTTTGACTAAAAAAAAATAAAAAAATTGTTTAAGTGAATTGAAATCGCTACTTTTTAAAGATTGCAATTCTAGTATTTTATTAAAACGATATGTAAGATGCCCATACCACGTAAATACTTATAAACATATTTTTGGACTATTGTGTTTGCTGAATTCCTTCATACAAATATATAAATCCCAGACATTTATTTTTTTATCAGCATGTTGTGATAATTTCTGCCTATGTTAACATAAAAACATCCATAATCAGTTTCTACGTAGTAGGTGATATATAAAAGATGGTACTTTATGCGTTAGGATGCAAGCAAATATATTGTTAATGTAAATACCTGGTATGCAATGCGGGCAGCATTTGCCTTGTGGTCTCCTGTGTCCATAACGGCAGATAATAGGAGGGCAACGAACCTCGTAACAGGGATCATATGGAGCATATACAGGGACATATTGCTGAGGAGATTGTTCTGTCCGATACGAGTTCCAATATTGGTTATTCTTAATTGACGCCGTGGAGAGAGGATTTTTTGGCAAATAGGAGTTCCAGTATGGGTCCATTTCACTTAAAGCTGTGCCACAGCATGACACGAACAACATAAGTGTTACAGCGGAGCACATCGTTTTACCTACAATTATAAGTAAAATTATGATATTTGTTTTGTGTTCTCTAAACGGATTTAGACTTAACGAATGGAAAGCATTCAACAGATTCAGAGATCTGGCAACAGAGGGAACAAGAACAGTATAACACTATTTATATCAATAGAATGGTATATATTAACAATTACTATTATATTTCTTTTACTTTCACTTAACATTGTCTAATTATGTGAACTAGTAAAGTGTTAAAACATACACGCAATGTCAAACATTGTTTTTTTTATTAATCTCTGAATTAGACAAAAAAATCGGACTGAATCAGCTTTCTTTAAAACATATTTATGTGACCTTAAATTTAATGTGTGATAAGCCGCAGTCTTTCTGTGTTAAACGTGTTTGATTTTATTTCATTACATTAACACTGTTTCCGTACGAACGCTCATATACTCATTCAAAATGTTTGTTTCTGGATTTGTGTTATAAAGAGAGTAAAGTACGATTTTATAGTAGCCTAGGAAGCTCAAGAACATTAAGGACGCGAATGTGGTGGGTGGGATATGGTGAGTGCGGGACCTTTATCCTATCCAGGCTAGTATGTTTGCAAATGAAGATGTAACGCATGTATTTTATCAATATTTTTGTAATAAAGCATTGATTAGAGGAACGTCGTTTGACCATACATTTCATTACTTCATGGTCCGATAAATTCTTAAATGGAATAATAAATCAGTGTTTATATAATTGTGTGCCTGTTACATTCAATTAACAACTTGAGCATTGTACTGTGTGTAATAAATTTTACATTTAATCTTCAAGATTGGTTTATAAGTATTTCTGCAAAACCGTTAAATAAAAAAGTGTATGAAAATATTGTAGCGTTATTCGTGACGGCGACACACTGGATATGATTCACAATAAAGTATGTTATAACGTTGTTTCAAATTTATTTCTGTCTATATAATAATGTAATAGTAATAATACGATTTTATTGAATTTTATACCAATTTTCACAATTTCAAAGTATATAATTTATAAATTCGGCGGAAAATCTAAATCTCTCACAGAAGCTATTTTTCAAGTCTAGCCGAATCTGTCTGTCAAACACGCTTAAGATAGGAATAATTTAATGGTTACATTGTATGCTACACGGGACACACTGTGATGAAGTATGGGTTACACAAAAGACGCGTTTCCTACAAATAATTACCAATATTGAATACAGTACATATTGTATAGCACATGCTCTTCAATTTTATTTTTCAATTGACAGTTATGGACCATATTACAGACCATTATATTGAAAATGTATAGGCCATTTGGAAACATATATCAGTAGTTTAACAACAAAAGACGTTGCTTCAAAAATTATCAAACCATCCTTCTGTATGTGTTCACAGTATACCCTAATCTAACGTAGCAAAAAATTGAATATGTTAATTCAAAGATACATTATCTAATATATTTTAAATTGTAAACCAACCGTGAATATCAATATCATTAAATAATGAATAAAATATAAATAAAGACAATTAAACCGGTTAAAATAAAGACTAACCTTTGTCGTTGCTTGGAGGATTCTGAACATTCAATAATGAAGTTACAATTCAGAAATGTATATACCTAAAGTATTGTTGTTTTTTTCCGTATAAATCCAGATCATGCATGTCCAATCGACTTCCATCTCATTTACGTTATCGCTTCATTAGCAACACGAGCTGAATGAGTTTTTTTCAGATTATGTGTAATCAAGTATATACAGATTATCTCTATTTTCGGTAAATGCAATTGCAAGAGTCATTACAGATGTACACGTATTTCATAAAGTCTGACGACTGTTCTATATTTGGCACTTAACTCTGCATGTGGATGTCCAAGAGTACTTTTATGCAAACGTTTGCTTTCAAAAGGAGCATGACACCCAAATGCAAGCCATGAACATTAATTATTACCAACTTGACTTCACATTCGTATACATAACGTACTTAATGAAGTGTTGAATTGGAATTGTAGTTTTTCTTCCAACAAGTGCAACTGTTCGATATAAATCCATGTAAATTGGATGGTAAATTGGAGTTAATTGTATCGTTACAGCTGATAGATTGTTTCGCTGTACGTTTATAGATTGAACATGGGATTAGTCTACTTAACAGTTCTGTTAAACCTATACAGCACAATAATCCGATTGCTACAATTACATTCAGAATGTTGACATTTTCATTATATGTATATAATTATCTCCCTGTAAAAAACACAAATATTCATAATTTCACTGTATCTTCTAGATCCAACGGATTTCCGCGGTGTTTCTAACATAGTGTTAGGGTATTTAAGAATCCTAATCGGATTGTGCCCTAAAACAACTATGGTTTCATGTTTGTAAATATTGTTTATGTATGTAAAATTGTCGATTCTGTGTATGTAAAAAATTGTTCACACGTGGAGATGTGTTGCGGTGTTAGGGTGGGGTATATAACTGTGAATGAACCATCTTTTTGGGGATTTCATAGTATATATGCTTCATTCTGCACCGTAGCAAGGCGCACACGCCGAAGTCTCAAATGGAAAATGTATGTCTGTTTGTATATCTGGTTGTTCACACACATCTTTCTCCCTTTATATATATATATGATTTAATTGTTAAGGTCCCGCACTCACCATATCCCACCCACCACATTCGCGTCCTTAATGTTCTTGAGCTTCCTAGGCTCCTATAAAATCGTACTTTACTCTCTTTATAACACAAATCCAGAAACAAACATTCTGAATGAGTATATGAGCGTTCGTACGGAAACAGTGTTGATGTAATGAAATAAAATCAAACACGTTTAACACAGAAAGACTGCGGCTTATCACACATTCATTTTAAGGTCACGTAAATATGTTTTAAAGAAAGCTGATTCAGTCCGAATTTTTTGTCTAATTCAGAGATTTATAAATAAAAAACAGTGTTTGACATTGCGTGCATGTTTTAACACTTTACAAGTTCACATAATTAGAAAATGTTAAGTGAAAGAAAAAGAAATATAATAGTAATTGTTAATTTATACCGTTCTATTGGTACAAATAGTGTTATACTGTTTTTGTTCCCTCTGTGGCCAGATCTCTGAATGTGTTGAATGCTTTCCATTCGTTAAGTCTAAATCCGTTTAGAGAACACACAACAAATATCATAATTTTACTTATCATTGTAGGTAATACGATGTTCCCCGCTGTAACACTAATGTTGTTCGTGTCATGCTGTGGCACAGCTTTAAGTGAGTTGGACCCATACGAGAACTCCTATTTGCCAAAAAATCCTCTCTCCACGGCGTCAATTAAGAATAACCAATATTGGAACTCGTATCGGACAGAACAATCTCCTCAGCAATATGTCCCTGTATATGCTCCATATGATCCCTGTTACGAGGTTCGTTGCCCTCCTATTATCTGCCGTTATAGACACAGGAGACCACAAGGCAAATGCTGCCCGCATTGCATACCAGGTATTTACATAAACAATATATTTGCTTGCATCCTAACGCATAAAGTACCATCTTTTATATATCACCTACTACGTAGAAACTGATTATGGATGTTTTTATGTTAACATAGGCAGAAATTAACACAACGTGCTGATAAAAAATAAATGTCTGGAATTTACATATTTGTATGAAGGAATTCAGCAAACACAATAGTCCAAATTCAACGTTGTGGTGTAGTTGACCAATGTATGGCTCAAAAACCGAAAATTATGTGTTGAAGGTTAGCTTTTTTTACATCATGACTCTCGATGACTAGTTTCTTATAAATACTTATAAATAATGTTAATAAATGTTATACTTAAATACATATTATAATTTATGTTATTGTATTTTTCTCTTGATTAAATATATGATTGCAATTAAAGTAATTGAAAGCCATCCTCAATGCATGCTTACAAGAAAAATTCGGATGTTTCTCCCTATAACGCGAGAAAATTCTGATCTGTTTACATTAAATTAGTCTCATCGTAAGACCGAATATTTACACACTTTGCATGTGCTAAGTAATAATCTGCTTTAAAGTCTACGCGTTTTCCAATATTTCCCATTTATCATACGTTTCAAAGATTTGTATTATTGGGTTTTTCCAAAAGCTTACAGTTGGCCTTTAAAGGGACTTGTTCACAGATTTTGGAATGTTTTGAAGTTTGTCATTAAATGCTTTAAATTGATAAATATAAACATCAGAACTAAAGAGCTCCAATATAAAAACAATAATAAAAGAAAAAAAAAGGAAAACAAGTTAACCACACCAGGGCTCGAACCACTGACCCATGGAGTAAAAGCCAAGCGCCGAAAACACACAGCCATCCGTCTTCACGTATGTGTGTGTGTGTAATTCAGAGTTTTTTATGTTAGGGTCGTCGTTGAGCTTTTACGACTATATTATGTGCGGACCTGACTATCCGTCTTCACATGGGTTGCCATTTATTTTATACTTTGAATAACCATCCACGTCTTGTTACAAAATATAACGATAACACAAGAAATCGAAATTTTAAAATCGTTTCGCGTCTGAGACGCTTTATAATTTGATCAATTTCTAACGATGATTTTTTGTAAACGAGAGTTCATTTTCAGTATGAGTCTGCGGCATTAGTGTTATTTCGCACACTGATGTACATTGTTCATTTATTTCTCGAATCTGTGACAAAAAGTTGAAAAATTCTCATTTTGATAAACTGTGAACAAGTCCCTTTAATGTTCAATTCAGTCGCAATTGAATTGACGTTGCCATTTTATAAACACATTCCGTCATTGTGACTAGTTTATACATTATACAGGCTAACGTTCTCATGGTTATTGTTTCATTAAATTATATACTTGTTATATTAAAAGTCAAAACAGCGATAGTATAAAATGTATGCGCATATGAAATCGGAAAGCGAGATTTCGAATTGAATATCGAGAGATCGAGTTTTCGGCCTCTGCTCCGACAAGAACTCTTAACCACGGTGTGAGAGCGAGATATTAATATCATAATTTCGAAATGTGATTTCGTGAGGTCGTTTTTGAAATCAGGTGCCTTCGAATCGTATTTTCGCATTGCCGACCTTGTTAATAAAAAGAAGATTGAATTCACGATGTGAGGTTGCGATATTACGATGCAAATATGCGATAAAAGGATGCGATATCACGAAATTAAGATGCGATATCGGTATATCAATATCGTGATAAGCAAAAAACGACTGGCCTTAACCGAACACCTTACAAACTATATTGTTGAACGCGCTTTGTGGGAATGAAATTTATAATTTACTGTAAATGTTTGGCATAACCAACTATTGCTTGTAATAAATTACAGATTTTTTTTTCCTATACGCACGTTTTCTCTTAGTTTTTAAAAAAACATTTTTGGAGTTTGGCTATAAGTAATGTAGGACGATGCACATTTGCATTAAAAATACGTATGCTTTTTCTTACATTAATTCAATTGTAGCATATTATTTTAACAGCTTGGATCAGAATCCTGATGGGCAGTTTACCATGGATGAAGAGGAACTATATTGTAATGAGACTGCCATTAGGCGCAATTATAGAGTCAACCGCTACTCGAGTTATACCCTCACCGTGAAGTAAGTTTTTAATTGTCCCACAGACAGCATATACTTATGCATGCTTCCTTTGTCCAGAACATTGTCCCTGAATAAATAAATACTCTCTTAATCCACAAACGTTTACTCTTATAACCTTTCAACGGACATCCGTTGCTCATGGAAGTCATTAATACAAAACTAGTACATGATCTAACGTTGTTACTCTACCAAACACGCTATTTTATACATGGGGCTATACAACGTTTACAGAAGCTTACAGTGAACGTTACTTTTAGAACTCGCTTCAAAACTGGAATACCGAAAAGTAGCCAAATCACCTGTAGATAAATGTGCTTTGTAATTTTGTTTCAGCATAACAGATGGCACCACAAATCTTACTGATACCTTCACCTTGGGTTTACCAAGTAAGTCAAAATACTCATAAAGGTGTTCTTTTCCGACATTTATCTTCAATTCATGTTAAGACCACATTTACCTTTTTTTTGTTTTGAGTGTTTATATAAATATGTTTTATTGGAACGAAGTATCATAAAGATGTAAAAGTTTGTTTAAAATTAAAATCCAGCAAATAGAATAGCTCGACATGATTGAAGTATTATTTCTATATGGTTATTTTTTGAAATTGTTTTCGATTAATTACCGTGTATTGGTCATGATAAAAACTATTCGTCATTCCGGTACATAGCGATTTACTTGCGAAAGTTTATTCTAAGAGGATCCGTTCTAATGCACAGCTGTAAACTTATGAAAATTATGTTGATTCTAACGCTATACGGACTGATACACGCCTATGAATGTCAACATAGAATAAACACTAAACGGGAAAAGTGTTGTGTTATTATACCCATATTAAGATAATATACTAGTCTAAAATAATATTTCAGAAGCGTTCGATGTCTTGATATTACTTGTGAAAGAGTTGCAAAAACCGATCCGCGAAATGTACTTTGTTATTTTGCGCACACATGTTCGGTTTTCTGAATGACAATTTTGAGTGCGCGTTAAATTTCTGATCTCTATAAATACCGTGAAGGCGGCGCTTGATTCGACGTCCATGTACGGATATCTAGTTTGAATCACACGCCGTTGTAAGTATGTATATATCAAAGCGCTGACGGCACTCCAATATCTCGCTATTGTGTAAACAGAGGGCACTGTTCTATCGCACACTGGTGTTAACCCAACTGCGGTCTTCAAAACCAAAGTCCGTCAGCTATATGGACAGCACCGCGGTTCGTTAAAGTAGAACATACGTATAGGAAACGAGAAACACTTTGGTTGTGCGTTAGCGTAGCTATATGCATTTCGACAATTCCATCAAAATTATCATAGTCGTCGTCATAATCTTCATTGTCAATGTCATTATTCGAACTTGTTATCATCATCATAGTCACCATCGTCATATTATTTTTTAACCGTCTTCAGCATAATCGCCACAATTAACATCAGCTTTATCAGCAGCATTTTTCTCATCACCGGATTATTTATATTGCAAAAATCGCTAAATAGAAATTCGATTTTAAAATGGAAATATCAGGAATACTCATGTCTGGTTAAATTATTGCTTTGAAGCATGTCATGAGTACTCACATAATGATGATGTACATATCACGTTATATATGCTGTGAGTACTCACATAATAATGATGTACATATCACGTTATATATGCTGTGAGTACTCACATAATGATGATGTACATATCACGTTATATATGCTGAGTACTCACATAATGATGATGTACATAACACGTTATATATGCTGTAACATATGATGAGTACTCACATAATGATGATGTACATAACACGTTATATATCCTGAAACCTGTGATGAGTACTCACATAATAATGACGTACATATCACGTGATATATCCTGAACAGGCTCATACCATGATATTAATATGATGACGTTTAAGCTGATTATCACGATAAAATCATTCTGAGACAATGGCGGTGAAGGTAAAATGGTATTGTTGATCATAATGAACATGATATTGGGAGTGGCGATTTCGTTGTTGGTGCTGTTGTTGATGATAATTGAGATTTTCTGCGGCTGATGATGATGATGATGGTAAGGCATCGTCTGATACCCACGGCTGCTGATTACGCTCTTATCATCTAGGAATGGAGTGTAACGTTATGAATAGAGTGGGGGTGTCCGACGATGATGGTTAGGAAAATTAGGATCATGGGACGAATTATGTATAACAACAGTCCAATTTTCGTTTTATGATCACGAACACCAAACATCGAACTTAATGCACGGTGTTCAATACCGAAGTCTGGTTTACATCAAAGTGCTTTCCTACGGCAACGTATTTTGAAGTTTATCTTCAATATTGGGTTGACACCAAAGTGTTGTGCGACAGGATAATATCAGTGGTGTTTTTTTCGAAACATTTTTAGAGGTTTGGTGAAAAAAAATAATGTTAAAGGGAATATGTTCAACGTTGAAGCAATACATTTTATAACTAAATATGTTAACTCTTACTTAATTATTCAATTGCGGTTAAGTACAATTAATTTAAATACACTCTGTACATGTTTTTAATAAAACATAACGTTCAGACATCTTATCAAATAAATAAATTGAATCACCTCAATGACAACTCACAAAAACCAGAGTAATTCAATTTATCTGATCTCAATAGTGTTGTTAAACTGATCAGAAATGTTTCATACTCGTGTATCAGTACAGCGAATTTAAGGTTTGAATATGTTTACAAATGTTTGCTTCGCTTGAATACTGAAAAGGTAAGGCCTGTGTCAGATTTTTTACATATCTACCCGATAGTTGATTACTATACGTTAACCACACATTCACCGCTTAACCGTCTGTCGTAGATCAAGAGTTAACACACAAATGTAAGAACAGTGTTCATTATCAACCCTTTATATGGACAAACATGTTGAAATTAAATTATAATTATGAAATAATACTTACTTCATAGTCTGTTTCGAAAATAACCCATGACCTGAAGTTTGAATGCGTTAGTAGTTAAACTACGCTTGCAAAGTACGAGTGATTCGATAGACCATGGATTTTTTTCCAACAAACTAGAACTAAACAATTATAAGTTTGTAATATCAAGTTAACATAGATAATATCGTATCCATGGTGACATTGATCGGATGCCTTCTCATCTCAAAACTGGATAAAAGTCTTCACTAACGATCACGTCTTCAACGACTATCTTGATGAACACGAAGTCCTACATAAAAAAGCTTGATTAAAATGTTACACCATTTTGTAAAATAAGATACAAGATACACAAAAAATAAAATTATTTTCCTATTTCGAATAGGACAAGTGGAAAAGTGATATTAAATAGAAACAATAAGTGGTATGACATGAAATTTGTAGATTTGAAGTGCGAACACATTGATCTGATCCTGCTGACCGTTATTTAAAATGTTTAAATTCATACAGTTTGACTATATACATATCCTCGAATGTTTGAATAGCCAGAATTGCCAATTCGGAAGTTCATTATAAATAACAACATGCTAGCGATCAATTAAATGACTTATCCAATTGAACAATACCTGTAGTCAATAACTGTGTAATAAACACATACGGTCCGCGAAATAAACTTTTAACTTTTCAAAAGTTTTCTTTTTAACATTCAGATTATCAATATTCATGCATGAGGACCAGGATCGGGCCAAAGTTTTCGCACTATAATATATACAGATGGATACAAATGAAAGATCGGACATAAGATATCATGTGTCTAAGAGATGATTATTTTATTAACGTGTAGTTTCTTTTTTTATAATTATTGAACGTAGTTGAGGATTTTTAGTCCTTCAGACGCTGTATAGGCTGTGTATTATGATCCTCCTACGTTTTTTTTCTATCATGTATAAATGCACTCTTATGAAGTCATCAATTACACAAAGTAGAAATGTACAAAAAGTAGTGGTTTAACGTTTTTATAAAGTACCAACTGCCTTAACAACACGCATACACACACACACTCAAACACATACATAAACATGCACGCATAAACAGACAAGAAAAAAGAAGAAATTAAATAAACACAATATAAAACATAAAAACATAAAAGTTGAATTTTGCATTTCTCGCATGATAAGTTTACTTACTTTCTTATATATGTCCATAAACACACACAATTACACGCACACTCACATCACGCACACTCTCACACAGACAAAATATATTCTATAACATGTTTAACAGTATGTATTATGGATAAATATAACAACAATAGTAATTTTTTCACCCTGTGTTTCTGTACTTCACAATTATAGATGCCGTTGAAAAAGAACAAATGAAAAGGCGAACAAATACGAAAACGAAATTTTAGTAATTGTATGAGCATTGTTATATGAAAAAATGTATATGAATATTAATTCTTACTTGAAAAATATTGGTTGATGTGGATCCATTTTTGTTTGTGTTTTTCAATTTTGTTTTTAATGAGGGCAATTTCTTTTTTCTGTCTGTATGCTTAACTTCAAATAATTTAAGAATATGTTAAATTTGGAATGCATTTCTTTTTTTTTCATATTGAAAATGAATACTTTCATCAAAATGATAATAAAATTGAGAACTTCACTGTGTAATTCAATTTCTGTATTTCCAAGGAAAGCAATTGTTTTATTTATTTCAATGTCAATTTTCACGCGTTTAAGGAACGTTTAACGTTCTGTCCAAAAAGTGTGGCTATATGAACATTCCCAAAACAAATGATCGATTGTTTCAACGCTTTCTTGACAAAAATCACACAGACTGCTATTTATTAGTTTACATTTCGTAAGAAACTTATTTGTTGGAATGATTTTGGATAAGAATTTGAATTGAAAGTTACGTAAGTAAGTATCAATTGTTGACTTAAATGGAAGTGTATATATTGTTCTCCAGTTGAGGTTTATTTTAAATTAAGGCATGAATTCCATTTTCTTTCTATACTGTCATCGATTTTACTTTATGATTGTAACTGTATATTGTAGAGAGTTTTGTTTACCTGTTTTGAGTTTTCTATTATATCAACAAAAGATTTCTCTGATATAGTTAATGCATTGATTTCTTGCGTATACAATATTTTTTTATATTCATTTGGTATAGCAGAAATTAGTGAGTAGAAGTTTAAAAATTCATGAGAGTCAATGTTGTATAAATATTTTAACTCATTAAATGTATAATAAGTATCTTGTCGATAGTTGTACAACTGACCGATAGTTTTTATACCATTGTTATACCAGTTTGTCAAAAAGATAGAATTGTTATTTACTTTTATGTATTTATTATTCCACATAACATGATTTATGGGAGAACTTTTTGAAACATTTACTATGCCAGGATGTAAGAACATCTTTTAAGAATAAATTATTTTTACTTACATTTTGTATTATAGAATTATCGAGATTGCTTTTAAATATAATAGAGTTACCGATTTTTTTTCCAGTAGAGTTTTCCATTTACATGTACCCTTATAATTTTTATCCAGATATCGTTTTGCCCAGCTCGCTTTAATGGCATTTAGAAAACAATAAATATCTGTAAGTTTAGTGCCACAATTTTCGTAATTTTGTGGTAGACGTTTTCTTTTAATTTTGTCTGGCTAATTGTCCCATATGAATTTAAATATTGCTGTTCGTAATCCTTCTATTACTTTTTTAGATGGGTTAGGGAGAACAGAAAGAGGGTAGATTAATTTTGGTAGCGCAAAAGTTTTTATAACTGTGACCTTCCCCATAAGAGTGAGTTTCCTATGTTGCCATTGTTTTAAACAGCATTCAAGTTCTGACATCTTTGGCATTAAATTGTTGTCCATGTTTAATTTATGTTGATTATAAAATGATATACCTAACGTTTTTGCCCCATCAGATGTCCAAATGAATTTGTTTTCTGTGCTGTATTTGATGTTTGAGTATTTAGTGATCCGATTCTCATGACTGTAGATTTTGATGCGTTGAGGTTAAGTCCTGATATTTTTCTGAAATTTTTAAGAGTTTGAACTATGTTTTAATTGATCGCCGTCCATCTTTGCACACACATTTAACAGAGGACCAAGTTAATCTGATCAGATCAACTAAGTCAAGTGATGCGATATCAAACTACTTTATTATTTATGCAAGGCTGTCAAAGACGGACAATGAACGGTTCTCTTTTTTATTGAGGCGCCACTGTGTTGAAAGGCTAGCCCGTTTCAAGTGAAGAATTCACGTTGGGTTTATTGGGACAGATCATAAGAACTTTAGATACCTATTTACATCAATTTATTGTTTTGGTTACCCAAGTGGACTATAGAGAAAATTGCATCACAACTGGCTTTGATGAAGAGAAGATAACTTTCTCCTTAAAATTAATTTTACAAAAAGATCATTTTTTACCCGTGCGTATTTTTGTATTATAAAAATGGTATTGAGATGTCTCAAACAATCAGACACTATTGGCGTTTACTGTTAAGTGTGCCATTGCAAACGGTCTGGCACAATTATATTCAATTTTTATGAATTGCTGTATTGTTTCGTATACCTACGTCTGCTACCTCTACAATAGTATACTCGAACTCGATTTGTATGCCCCCTTCTTCGAAGAAGAGGGGGTATATTGTTTTTGGCCGGTCTGTCCGTCATTGTTTCTATCTGTGTGTCTTTCTTAAAACTTTTACCTAGGGTAAAGTTTTGTCATAACTTTTGCATTATTGATGACAACATCTTGATACTTTGCATGCATGTGTATCTCATGGAGCTGCACATTTTGGGTGGTGAAAAGTCAAGGTCATCCTTCAAGGTCAAAGCTCAAAAAACATATTCAAAACGGCGCATTAGGGGCATTGTGTTTCTTTACGGTTTAAAAAGTGTCTAATATTTTTTTACTGACACTAAAATAATAAGCAATGATATTTTCATGTTTTGATTGAAAGACGACAACAGCAACAATTAAAATAAACATAAGTTTAAAATAACGCACTTATAACATTTTACTTTTATCTTTTCACTATTAGATTGCGCGTTTTTACAAGCATGATGAAATTAAGTATTAACACGTATTAACACTTTGACCTACCAAATAGCTGCACCATTGTCATAGTACTGGGGATTGGCGGCAGAATGCCTAGCAACATAATAGCAACCGTCCTCAGCGTGGCTGGAAATAATGGAGAAAATGGCATGTATAGTTGTCAGCGATATTTCCTCTATTGAAGATACTGAGGTGATCAGGTAATGAGCTTTAAGCATACAACCAACGTTATCATATAATATGATATCATGCATACAACGCGAACACTTGTGTTCTTATTAAAAAAAAATCTTAAACGTTTAAAGAAATACTGTTATAAATAGACAATTTAAGACAGGCATATTATATATATATATATATATATTATTGTACGAATTGTTCTTTATAATTTTCAGATGTTTCAAATGTTTTTGTTACTGAGTCATAAATAAAAAAAATCATAAATAAATAAATAAATCATAACAAAAATACTTACTTTGAATTAATGAACAACGTATTTACTAACTTTAAACTTGGGGTTCACTCATCGTCTAATGAGTAAATCTCTAAGAAGAACTGTGCCATACTAAGGCACGTGCGATACACATTCGTTCTCTAGACGGACACGTTTATGTCAAACGTATATCTTTTACGCAAATCTTGTCACCTCCTTCAATTAAATGGACATTCTGATACCCATTCCACATACGCAAATCTTGTCACCTCCTTCAATCAAATGGACATTCTGATACCCATTCCACATACGCAAATCTTGTCACCTCCTTCAATCAAATGGACATTCTGATACCCATTCCACATACGCAAATCTTGTCACCTCCTTCAATCAAATGGACATTCTGATACCCATTCCACATACGCAAATCTTGTCACCTCCTTCAATCAAATGGACATTCTGATACCCATTCCACATACGCAAATCTTGTCACCTCCTTCAATCAAATGGACATTCTGATACCCATTCCACATACGCAAATCTTGTCACCTCCTTCAATCAAATGGACATTCTGATACCCATTCCACATACGCAAATCTTGTCACCTCCTTCAATCAAATGGACATTCTGATACCCATTCCACATACGCAAATCTTGTCACCTCCTTCAATCAAATGGACATTCTGATACCCATTCCACATACGCAAATCTTGTCACCTCCTTCAATCAAATGGACATTCTGATACCCATTCCACATACGCAAATCTTGTCACCTCCTTCAATCAAATGGACATTCTGATACCCATTCCACATACGCAAATCTTGTCACCTCCTTCAATCAAATGGACATTCTGATACCCATTCCACATACGCAAATCTTGTCACCTCCTTCAATCAAATGGACATTCTGATACCCATTCCACATACGCAAATCTTGTCACCTCCTTCAATCAAATGGACATTCTGATACCCATTCCACATACGCAAATCTTGTCACCTCCTTCAATCAAATGGACATTCTGATACCCATTCCACATACGCAAATCTTGTCACCTCCTTCAATCAAATGGACATTCTGATACCCATTCCACATACGCAAATCTTGTCACCTCCTTCAATCAAATGGACATTCTGATACCCATTCCACATACGCAAATCTTGTCACCTCCTTCAATCAAATGGACATTCTGATACCCATTCCACATACGCAAATCTTGTCACCTCCTTCAATCAAATGGACATTCTGATACCCATTCCACATACGCAAATCTTGTCACCTCCTTCAATCAAATGGACATTCTGATACCCATTCCACATACGCAAATCTTGTCACCTCCTTCAATCAAATGGACATTCTGATACCCATTCCACATACGCAAATCTTGTCACCTCCTTCAATCAAATGGACATTCTGATACCCATTCCACATACGCAAATCTTGTCACCTCCTTCAATCAAATGGACATTCTGATACCCATTCCACATACGCAAATCTTGTCACCTCCTTCAATCAAATGGACATTCTGATACCCATTCCACATACGCAAATCTTGTCACCTCCTTCAATCAAATGGACATTCTGATACCCATTCCACATACGCAAATCTTGTCACCTCCTTCAATCAAATGGACATTCTGATACCCATTCCACATACGCAAATCTTGTCACCTCCTTCAATCAAATGGACATTCTGATACCCATTCCACATACGCAAATCTTGTCACCTCCTTCAATCAAATGGACATTCTGATACCCATTCCACATACGCAAATCTTGTCACCTCCTTCAATCAAATGGACATTCTGATACCCATTCCACATACGCAAATCTTGTCACCTCCTTCAATCAAATGGACATTCTGATACCCATTCCACATACGCAAATCTTGTCACCTCCTTCAATCAAATGGACATTCTGATACCCATTCCACATACGCAAATCTTGTCACCTCCTTCAATCAAATGGACATTCTGATACCCATTCCACATACGCAAATCTTGTCACCTCCTTCAATCAAATGGACATTCTGATACCCATTCCACATACGCAAATCTTGTCACCTCCTTCAATCAAATGGACATTCTGATACCCATTCCACATACGCAAATCTTGTCACCTCCTTCAATCAAATGGACATTCTGATACCCATTCCACATACGCAAATCTTGTCACCTCCTTCAATCAAATGGACATTCTGATACCCATTCCACATACGCAAATCTTGTCACCTCCTTCAATCAAATGGACATTCTGATACCCATTCCACATACGCAAATCTTGTCACCTCCTTCAATCAAATGGACATTCTGATACCCATTCCACATACGCAAATCTTGTCACCTCCTTCAATCAAATGGACATTCTGATACCCATTCCACATACGCAAATCTTGTCACCTCCTTCAATCAAATGGACATTCTGATACCCATTCCACATACGCAAATCTTGTCACCTCCTTCAATCAAATGGACATTCTGATACCCATTCCACATACGCAAATCTTGTCACCTCCTTCAATCAAATGGACATTCTGATACCCATTCCACATACGCAAATCTTGTCACCTCCTTCAATCAAATGGACATTCTGATACCCATTCCACATACGCAAATCTTGTCACCTCCTTCAATCAAATGGACATTCTGATACCCATTCCACATACGCAAATCTTGTCACCTCCTTCAATCAAATGGACATTCTGATACCCATTCCACATACGCAAATCTTGTCACCTCCTTCAATCAAATGGACATTCTGATACCCATTCCACATACGCAAATCTTGTCACCTCCTTCAATCAAATGGACATTCTGATACCCATTCCACATACGCAAATCTTGTCACCTCCTTCAATCAAATGGACATTCTGATACCCATTCCACATACGCAAATCTTGTCACCTCCTTCAATCAAATGGACATTCTGATACCCATTCCACATACGCAAATCTTGTCACCTCCTTCAATCAAATGGACATTCTGATACCCATTCCACATACGCAAATCTTGTCACCTCCTTCAATCAAATGGACATTCTGATACCCATTCCACATACGCAAATCTTGTCACCTCCTTCAATCAAATGGACATTCTGATACCCATTCCACATACGCAAATCTTGTCACCTCCTTCAATCAAATGGACATTCTGATACCCATTCCACATACGCAAATCTTGTCACCTCCTTCAATCAAATGGACATTCTGATACCCATTCCACATACGCAAATCTTGTCACCTCCTTCAATCAAATGGACATTCTGATACCCATTCCACATACGCAAATCTTGTCACCTCCTTCAATCAAATGGACATTCTGATACCCATTCCACATACGCAAATCTTGTCACCTCCTTCAATCAAATGGACATTCTGATACCCATTCCACATACGCAAATCTTGTCACCTCCTTCAATCAAATGGACATTCTGATACCCATTCCACATACGCAAATCTTGTCACCTCCTTCAATCAAATGGACATTCTGATACCCATTCCACATACGCAAATCTTGTCACCTCCTTCAATCAAATGGACATTCTGATACCCATTCCACATACGCAAATCTTGTCACCTCCTTCAATCAAATGGACATTCTGATACCCATTCCACATACGCAAATCTTGTCACCTCCTTCAATCAAATGGACATTCTGATACCCATTCCACATACGCAAATCTTGTCACCTCCTTCAATCAAATGGACATTCTGATACCCATTCCACATACGCAAATCTTGTCACCTCCTTCAATCAAATGGACATTCTGATACCCATTCCACATACGCAAATCTTGTCACCTCCTTCAATCAAATGGACATTCTGATACCCATTCCACATACGCAAANATGTATATGTATATATATATATATATATATATTTGATAAAATAAGGGAATCAACTCAACGACATCGAAGAACATAGTTATTTTAATTTTAATTGTGTTCATTTAGCATAGTGTAATGTAATATGTAATATATGCTTACTTACTTATGTATGCTAACGAATAGTGTTTGGTCAACTGATTAGACCGTTTATGTGTTTTTCATTTTTATGTTTCCAGCATGGACGAAAATCCAACTGGAATACAACCTCTGTATGGATATCCAGTAAGTTTGGATAAACTGTTTGCTTGTCAAATTTCTTAATCTGCCCATACAATAAGTACGGCTATTTTGTGATTTCTTGATTTTTGCTAGGAATTCAATCAACTCAGCCACTTTAACTTTTCTTGTGTGAAGTTGAGTTGAAACTTGATCCGTTTTCTCTCTTGTACAGTTACGTTATTTGCGATCATGTAAAAAGAAGTTTGAGCAAAATAATGTTAAAATAACCATACAATTGATATTTAAATAAAATAATCAAATTCGTTATTAATATCAAGTATTCGTATGTATTCAGGAGGTCAAAAAGGTGATGAAAGTGGACGTGACAGATGATCCTGTGATAGCCATACTTAAGCCATTCATTGGCAAGAAAGTTGAAGACTCTGATTGGGCCAACCAATGGTGGCGACAGGGACAAGACTCAGTGGTATGTCCGATAATTTTAAGCGTCTGAAAAGTGTATGTCGTTAATATAAATAACGGTCCGTTGCAACATAACATTAATATGACACTAAGAGTGTTGTTAAATTAGATAAACTATACATTGTATACTGATTTTACACAATTTTTACGTGTAACCACAGACCGATGAGAACGAAGAACCTGAGTTTGTGTCAGTTGGTGATGGCAAAAAGAAATGCTCAAAGAGAAGCGTATTACCGTCGGAAGGTCGACGACCGAGTGTCATACAGTGGGATGAAGACGATGACTACCCTCTTCTTCTACCAAGTCTCCAAGTCACGGTATAAATCACTTACGATTGTCAGATAGAGTTTGGGTTTTAACATATATTTTATTGTTACACTTACACAATCTTGTCAATATATAAATGATATATATAAATCGACCTTTTTGTATTTTTTCAATAGTAAAATGGAAAAAGTATGAAAGGTAAACGCCGCTTTACAATTGCTATTGAACATAATCCTTTCATAATCTAGGGACAGTTAAGCGACGGAAAGAGTGTAGAGCCGACAGAGCACCATCAGATACTTGCGCATGTCACGAGGATTGAGCTAAACCAGGACACTACACTATGTGGTCAAGTCAGTAGGCTGATTCTTCCTGATGTTGGGGAATTGACAACCGACACTAACACAGGTATGAACGTATACAGGAACATCGATAATGATAAATCAATTTGAACGTTTGTTTTATAAGTTCTACCACAAGTAATAACATATTAAAAAATCAAATAAAAACATCATCGTATGCAGCTGACCTGTTCCTCTGATACAGAAATAATCAATCGTGAAACATATGATAAATAAACCAATTGATTAAGACAATGATTAAAACAATAGACTTGCTTAAGTCGTTCATGATTTAAAATGACTCTTTGTTTTTAGGTAGCTCTCTTCCGACCCCACCGATAGCGTGCCTCAAAGTTCACTCGCCATTTGCAAGGTATCGATGCAAAGCTTGCGGGGATGGGCAAGTAAGTTTTGTTCCCCTCATCTCTTAGGTTAAGATACATATAAAAAATACTATTATTTATATGTTAACAAATCAAATACTGTTAATGCGAATTATTCGGTTTATGCCAGCAAAGAAGTTGTTGTTGCAAATATTTCGCAAAACAGCTAGAATAATATATTTATGTAAATTTCATTTACCGTGAGTAACATCTTTCATTATTTATTGTTAAATGTTTGTGAAGCACAAAACAAATGCCTGACACTTTTCTTCACAGAGCGATGAGTGGCAGGTTTCTAAACTGCTGTCAGGCAAGGGAGGTTTTGGCAACGTGTATCAAACACACCATTTGGGCATGCGTTTGGCAATAAAAGTAAGTATAATCCCACTTAATAATTTTTATGAAATGCAATTAAAACTGCATGCCGACATATTTTATTAAAATGTTAACAAAATCATGAGTTTGCTTTAATAATGCAAATGTGAAACATAAAGTTATTTACACTTACTTGTCACATTAATTGTATTTGTTTCGTAAGTTCTTTAATTCGCGAAGCCAATGTGAAACAGTCGAAATGAAATAGTCAAATGAACCCAACCTAAGACTTTGAAAAGTAATTGCAATAGTGAAAACGGTATATATATATAACACATGTTAATTTGTATAGGAATTCAACGAATGCGGCCATACTAAGGGAGGAGCGTGTTGTGCTTATTGTGCAGAGAGCAGACAGAGCGAGATTTCTACTTTGATTGAGCTTCAACATCCCAACATTGTCACCATCATGGGTCACTGTGACGGACATCACGAGTTCCTAATGGAATTCATGAGAGGTATAAAAACATTATAATATTGCATGAGTAATATATAACACTTGTAAAAGTTTAAAATAAAAAACAATGTTTATCTTGCACAAAGTCGCGTGTGTGTTTATGGTAACTTTTATTTTCTGTAAGGTAACTTATGGTACTTAAATATGGTACTTAAATATGAAATACACAGAGATCTGAAAGGTAATATTGTAAACAAAAATCATCTTAAAAAAAAGACAACTTTATTTCGTCATTGATTTAATTTCATTCAAAGAACATATTATTTAGTAAACACCGAACATATAATAACTTACTGTTATTAAATTTAAAAAAAAACAACAATTTGTTACAGCTAAATTTTTCTACTATAGTTTGAATTTCAGTCGTTACTTTGCATAATTTTCACAACACTTATCATAACGTTACACGATGCACCATAGCATGGCATACCTAAATTGAACATGACATGGCTCTAAATGTTTTGACGCTACGTTTTCTACTTTACGGTAGCGACACGTACATCTATCTATATAAAAAAGTAAAATACATATATTTCGGCTAGATAATGATATAGTGGCTGAATATAGGGAGAATACGACACGTGTTGCCATTTGTCGTTAACATATTTCATAAATAATGTTTATAAGTGAGCTTTTGACCACGTTCGATACCGTGTTCCTGTCTTTAGCTTTACAATCTGTTTGTTTTTGCAATAGCATGATAGTGTTTCCTTAACATTAAACACAAACGTTATGTCAATTTCTTTACAACGTAATGTATCAAGCCATAGTTATTTGATCACCAAGTTAAAGAACATGTAGCAAATCCAAAACTCTGAACTGGATTACGTTACACATGTAAGATCAAATAAACATGCACAAATATACACTGTATTACACGAAGAACAAAATGTGAAATTGGTGAGTGGCGACTTTGTGTGTGAACATTTGTAGGGAGTAACTTGCTTCTCGACGAGACTAGAAATACCGTAAAGATAGCAGACTTCGGCTTGACTATCCAGTTACCGGCTGGTGAGACGGAGGTAACTGACAAAGGAACGCCTGGTACTCCTGTCTTTATGGCACCAGAGGTAAGACTAAACATCGCTATAATATGTGAAACAATTATATAAGAATAATGTTATTCCAGACACATTATCAGGATAGATATTCAAAGTAACACCTGTCAGCCTATTATATCGGGCAAGTTACCAATTGCCCATAAAATACAGGGCAATTGTAAAACATGATATTAAACATAAAATATGTTTGTCGGCTCACATTTACATTTACTTTCTTTTAATTGTTAACATCTTTTTTGAAAGTATATCACACCAATTTTGCTTTTAGATGGTTTGTTAAACATACTGTCTTAAAAACCAGTTTAAGCCTAAATGCATCAATATGTGAGAATCCTTTATATAATTGTACTGCATACATGACTCCATTTCAGACTATGAGGGGGAAATTCAGCAAAGCCAGCGATGTTTGGTCTCTCGGTTGCTGCATGCTTGAAATGGCTACTGGAAAGCCACCCTGGAATCACTGGAATTTTAAAAATTATGGTCAAGTTATATTTAAGGTACTTATAAAATCGAACGCGTTTTAATAAACTTATTTTGCTTAAGTTTTATCTATTTTGGAACTGGCACTTAAAAGTCAGATATGTAAAAAGGACTTTCGAGGGACAAGGCTACGGAAATGCCAAGCAGATACTAATAAAATGACCAATGTCTAATACTTGAAATATACATACATAATATTATAAATTAATTTAATATTATTGGTAGTGAATGTTGTTTCCAGTGTGTACTTTTTGCAATAGTGTGTCAATATTGCCATTAGCCAATGCTTCGTTGACGCGATACACTTATTAACCTCTTCCATTCTGCTTTATATCTTTTAACAGTGTCTGTTTCTCTGAACGTGATTTATATATCAGTGTTTCATGCATGATGATGAATCACAATGTTAAACCGTAAAGCTGTTATGCTGGTAATGTGGTTTGATCGGAAAGTCTTTTTTGACATGTGTGAGTGTTGGGGTGACAGTTAAATGAGTGTGTTTTAAAGGTAGCATTTGTTTTTTGAAAAGTAACAGATATTCGTCAAATGTTTTACTTTGCAAGTGATAAGCATATAATATGAGAAAATGGTATCGTATAAAATAAAAGTCAGAAATGCATTACTATCAAGATGTGTTACACCGCTCTGTAGTACCGCCCTTTTGTATCAACCAAAGGTCGGTGCTCAACAACAAAAATCATTCATCACCATTATCGTCGCGTAAGTGATTGGTGATGACACTTCTAGTGCTGTGCAACACTGTACCGTTAAATCTTAGCACGATGACACAAGAACGCAGTTGCAATACAACAATACATTCTGTCTTGCAGATTGGCAGTGCAAAAGAACCGCCAGATATACCAGATGATGTCAACCCAGAATTGAAAAACGTCATGGAGTGGTGTCTGCAGATTGAGCGGGACAAACGTCCCACCGCCTGGGAGCTGTCCCAAAGTTTACAGGATGTTTACCTAGGGCCGTACCCGTAGTGTGGAACATCTAATGAGAATCGTCGATATCTTGATAGTGCTTTGTTGTGTGGAAAGAACTGACTAGTAGATACCTGATTGTCGTTGCTTGAGATGACCATTAATAAATGATGTTTTAAGTGGTAAAATTGCCGTAGAGTAAACCCGCAGCAGAAGTAACTGTACTGTTCACATATTAAGACGATTATATGTTGTATAAGCATGATTTTACAATTTAATAATGACTAAGAATCCTCGGATTTTTTGTTTTATCTTTTTTTTTCAAATTTATAATCTTGTTATTCAATGGTACATTTCTTCCAGAATTTAATAGTTTCCATAATTATTATGAACTTTTGATTAATTACAAATCCTTCCCCGTAAACGTGTTTTATGAAACGTATGCCTGTTTCATCTTATGAATGTTATGATGTCATCCGTTTTTTTGTAGTTTGTTTATTGAACAATATCTTAGTCTTATACATCCAATCATAAACAATGTAGAAACTGAACATTAAACAAGATGTTGCAAATGCATGTTTCGGTGTTCAACAGCATCACGTTTTTTAGTTTATATTTCAGCTAACCCGATCACTGCATGTATTTATAATTGTTGACTGTTATCTTAATGTACTTTTATAAATATTATTATTAGAATAATATTATTTTGTTTAATAATCTTGTGCTCATTTATGAATTACATAACCCAGTTTTTTTAAGAAATTTCGACTGTACATGATTAAGGATCCGTTACATGATCGTTCAATTAAGAATTGCATAGCATTTTTCTGCAATTCATCGGTGTATGAACTGTCGGGAAAATTACCCCTAATTTGCATTAACGCCGACGGCGTTTATGCATAAATTAGGTGTATTTTTCCCGACAGTTCATACACCGATGAAATGCAGACAAATGCTATTCAATACTTATAATTACAACACAAAATGATCTTAAAGCTAAAATTCTATCGTGGTAAGGGTCATACAAGTCCTTTTTAATCTAGCGTATGAATCTATTTTCAGTTTCGGTTTCATCTCTGTCAAACGAGAATATCGTTGAAATTTGCGCAAAAAAATATAACGTCATTTCGCTATTGACCAATAAAAAACAACGCCATTAAGTTTCACCCAAAACATAACGTCATTTTGGCAACTTGTTTATGACCAGAAAGTAGCGCCAAGAATATTCATGTTTAAATTTGCAAACGAAGTGGGTTCATCGGAAAATGAAAAACCGGCCACGTGAACAAATTATCCAAGCAGAATGCAGCATTCATACGAATGTGACAGAAGTTGTAATAATTTGTTTAAGTGTTTCATTTAGACAACTGTAATAATTATGTGTGATGTTAATATGTTTACTAAGTACATTACATAACAACAATAATCTATATTTCTTTAAAAATACGTCGTCTTTGTTGTTTTTGTATTGATATACATGTTTTGTTTTGCTTGTTTGTGAGTGAATAAATGAATAAAAGAAAGAGTAAAATTCTTGTATTTGTTCGCTTACACGTTCCTTAAAAGATTAAAAAGATACAAACTATATACGTTCTACTGTACCTTTTACTGTAATAACATATCAATTACGTTGCATATTTAGACAAATTTTATTTTTCTAGCTTACGCGTATTTTTCCAACACAATTAATTGCCTTTTCACACTGAAACTGAACTAACGTTGGTCCAGCTGCACAAAACGTTTTAAGTTAATTTTACGACCAGCCGACAACTTGTGTTCGTGTTTATGTTTTAAATACATAGATGCCGGGAGGCATTAAGCTATTGGCTTACCCGTTATTTTGTCCAACCGTCCGTACTAGGGAAATATGTATAATACTGTAAACATATTAAATGAACCAGCACTTAGGGCATAGCATCATCTTGTATCTATTCTTGATTTAAAATATAGTATTTATTTTGATTTTGAGTTTGAGTTATTTTGAATAAAGTAAACAATTTCGATATGCTACTGGATGAGGAAGCCATATTAAAAGTTTTAAATGACGAAAAAGCGGAAGAATATCTCGGATTAATCATTTACGTTGCCACTATTAGTTTTGAAAGATTCGTTACTATCTACAGTCTTCCCAAACGAAAGGATAAAATAAGGAAAATGATATCAACAAGTGAGAGAATTGTGGGCCTAATATTTTTCGCAGCTGTTCTTGCACTGCGAGATGTTTGGATCGCGGAATCTACCCAAGTTAGTGTTCCTGTAGCGGATATTAACTATACAATTACCGGGTACAATTGCATGCATTCTAGGAAAGGATCTTTGAAAGGAATTATAGTTATTTTTCACATGCTTGATGCGGTCAATGCTTAAGTAATTACATTACTTACAATATTAAACTACTGTCTTATAACACGGAAAGTTATTCAAGCGCAAAAGAAATTTGCCATGCATTTAAGTCAAGGACAACCGGTCCAGTCTTTGTGCAAACATGTTAAATTCACTGTTCAAACAGAGACGACATCTTTGGCATCAAATTCAGATTCATCAGTGTTTTCTTATAACAGTGATGTGCGAACGAGTCAGCGAAAACTGAAATCTGCAGCCACGGACAAGACATCTTGGAAAAAACGCACGGCGATGATGATGTTTGGTGTGACTTCCACCTCATTGTTGAGCTTCGTGCCGTACTTTGTCATCCGCTTCCTACAGACTTACGACCACACAAGCGTTGCTTGGGAAGTCCTGGTCCTAAGGTTATACGTGATCAGCATCTCCATAAACCCGTTCATCGTTGGAATATTTAATCCGGAGTTCAGACGCTTTATTTTAGATTGTGTTCTGTGTCGCGGCTTTTTTGCTAGGTCTGTTTAAGAGCACACTTACTTCATACAAGAGATTGTTTTTCATATTTAACTGAATTGTGTCTGTTAAATAATAACGTAAATTCATATTGTATTAACAAGAAAAGAAACATTGCGATAGGGTTGTCTTAGATTTTATAGAATTTAAAAAAACTTCGTTAGTTAAAGGTGTCTAAAAATATAAATTAAAAAAAAAAAACATAGTGGACTGTGGCAGATAATCCAATACTTTGGCGGACAATGTTGGTCCGTGGCGCGTAATCTCGGACTGTAGAGGACAACTTCTGATTGTGGCGGACTATGGCGGACAACTCCGGACTATGGCCGACAACTTCGGACTATGGCGGACAATTCTAGTCTTTGGCAGACGATTTCGTACTGAGACGGTTAATCCGAACTGTGGCAGACAACGGTGTTGTAGACATCTGAATGGGGTTGATATGCGACGCAACAGCGCTTACCAGATAACTGCCTAGAAATTAGTGATTCATGGGTTCAATTATGTTCGGGATTATAATAGTACGACCTTTTCTAGCAAATATCCGAGTATGTATTGTATAACATGCTAGTGTTTTATTTCACATGTTCAATGCGCATTTTTATAATTAACATTGAGATTTGGCGTCCGAATTTTTTAATATTGTACTTTATTTGGTTCTTGTATACAATAATAGGGTGCTATGCTTCTAGAACAGGGCACGAACCATTTTACAGACGCACTCTAAATAAAATAATTGCGAAAGGGCTTTGTTTAATTTACACTTTAATTAAAAAGAACCTTAGGAACACAAACAAAGAAATATATAACTTGGAGGTTGAATTGTACCCGATGTTAGACAGAGCGCAAACCAACAATGACTTTTGCGCTTTAATTGGGTTCTCCGAATATGTCGTACCTATAAATGTAAATGTAAATGTGTTTTATTTAATTAAACGCCTTTATCTATACACAAGTGCATATTCAGTGGCGTTTTACAACACATTGAAAAAACATCATAAACATGTACAGAGCATAAAATAACAATCACTTTACAAATAATAAAAAAAACAACAGTCGCCGTGGCGTAGTGGATATGGTGTCCGCCTAGCGATCGGGAGGTCACGGGTTTGAACCCCACTGGGAGCGTTCCTTCGACCTCCCCCAAAGACACCAAGTACTGGTTCTAGTCCCAGAAAACGGACTCGAGAGCGTTCCTATAAGCCTAAGGCTATCGATGCAATCGAGCTAAAATAAATAGGTTTAAACTAAATAAAAAATCGCAATAATCGAGCATTTGAAAGATAAACATATAAAACAACGTGATTAAGATTAGGATATATCAATAATTCGTTAAGAAATGAAACTGTAAAATAGTAAACTAATATAAATATACCTATATACTAATCCAATAAATTTTGGATATTTAAATATTTATTTTAGTCCGCGAACATTAAGGAACAACATTTTAAAACTGTCATATTGTTTTGATTAAACAATATTTGTATTTAATTGACGAGATGTCAGTTATCTCTCATTGTATTCCGTGTGTTTATGGTGGTATGGGTGAAGAGATGATGATTGTGTGTAAGTAAATGGTGCAGGACTATATCAGTGTTGTCTGTTAATGTTGGTATGCGGAGTGTTTATTAATTACAACTTTATTTTCAACTATCAACTTTCAACGATAATCATGAATACAAAAATATCGTGGCCAAGTTACATAAACATTGTAACAATTTGCATTAACATTTATATTTATCGTCCCATTAATTATATATATATCGTTTAGCCTCATAATGTGCCAACACATGAGAGGACATGTACCATATGCGATCGGAATAATGTTGAAGCACGAATTCAATTTTATTGTCAAGTGCCTATAAACGGCCATATTCGAAAAAAAATATATATTCCAAAAATTACTGTGCCCACTATAGTCTTTCAATTAAGAGAATCATTAATGAATAGAGTCTTATAATTATATACTTGTTCGTTTATATAGGTACGTGAAAGGTTCACATATTCTGGTATTTTTGATTGGTTATGGTGTATTTATATTTTCTTGACATATATATTTCAAGTATTGTTTTATTATCGCTAAGATAAGCATGCAACATTTGTTATCTAAATCGTACGATTAATTTCTAACCATATCTCCATAGATCATCTAGAATTTCGTTTCGCATTGACGGTCGACTTTTGGGTATTATTTATACTAGTAAAGGTTGAAATATTACATTTAGACCTTACAGATTAACTCCAAACCGCGTGATATTATTTAATCTTCACTGAGGAAACAAATCCCTATATATCAAATATAGTGTTATTTTCGTATACTAGGTGGTCGACCATGGGATTATAATAAAATAATACTAAATTTTAACTAATTGTAACATAGCTGGAGATATTATCTTATATCATATAGCTTTAACGTATTATCTGTACATAAGCTTAAGTGAAATACTGAAATAACCATACAATCATAAAGTTCGTTTTAGTATAGTATATATGTCGTGGCTTTATAACATTATATTTTTCTATCAAACTTTATTTTCGAATGTATAAAACAATCGTTAAAAAGCTGATTTTCTGGCTTAGTTAAAGTTATTTCACACGAACTTTTCTCCAGTTTATTAACTTTTTCATAGCAGTAATTAACATATTAATTATCAAAATACTGCTTTTTTCTTGTTTTATTCCGTCTTTTATAAGTGCCGATTGTTGTAATGAACAACACCAACTGATTTACTGTTATGTTTAGCTATATATTTTTCCATATCATGTAAAACATATGAATATATGTCCATATTACAGGTACATAGACTAAGTGCCCGTTTATGTAAAAAATTAACTAACTGAATAGTTTAACGGCTGATATCTTTGTTTTTAAAGACACGGTTTCGTATTTCACAAAAACACGTGGTTCTTAAGGTATAAATCCATTTTCATTGGTTGCATACTTACAAAGTAACATATGTCTTTTATTTGTCCATACTTTAACAAATCGGATCTTCAATCCTGTCAAGGAAATTGAAGTTATTTATGTTATTGACATACACTGTGAATAGTAATTGCATTTATATTTTTACGTGGATGTGTATAAATTTGAGATGACCCGATTCGACTTTAATGGTTCTTTTAAGTGACCGTTGTAAAACACCTGTTACCAGTACACCACACTTTTGTTTTACGTTCCAAATTATATGTCCCCGTCGTGCCAATTTTGGAGACTACCAGAAGAACCGTATGTGTACAATACTGTTATACGGACATTTGCTCCGTCGGACATTTGCACCTTCATGAAATCCGGACTAAATCCTCATTTGCCCCTTCACTCAACTTCTCAAGGTGGACATTTGGCCCTTCACTCAATTTTCAAGCTGGATATTTGCTCCTTCGGACATTTGCAACTCTATTGCATTAAAAATAAACATCGTTTTTTATCATCATGCTTATTTTCTTATTTTAAATTGGTATGAAACAGGCATGTTAAGGTAAATATATTTGAATAAGAACATATTTTTTTATATTTCTTAAATTATTTTCGACACAAATAACAAAATTAAAACGACACAGTAGAATTCATTTGAAAGTAGCACGTATTAAAAAGGGAGAATGACATGTATATGCTATAAGCATATCATGAATGAACTCTTTTCAAACAACCATTGTATTCACAATTATAGGCATTATAGAAATAGAGGAGCAAATGTCCGAAGGTGCAATTGTCCAACTTGAGAATTTGAGTGAAGGGGCACATGTTCACCTTGAGAATTTTAGTGAAGGGGCAAATGTTCACCTTGAGAATTTGGGTGAAGGGGCAAATGTCCGTTTAGTCCAGATTTCATGATGAGGCAAATGTCCGCAGGGGCAAATTTCCTACATTGTAATATTATGTGTGTGTAAACATACTAGCCTATAAAAGGATATATTGACACAACCGAAATTCGAGTAGTCTTTTGGTCATAGAGTTATTTTTTGGAGAAAGTTTGAACAGATGTGATGTTATCATCATAGACTGGTGGATATATTGTAGAGATGAATTGGGTTGTACTTAACCGAATTATATNAATCCTGTCAAGGAAATTGAAGTTATTTATGGTATTGACATACACTGTGAATAGTAATTGCATTTATATTTTTACGTGGATGTGTATACATTTGAGATGACCCGGTCGACTTTAATGGTTCTTTTAAGTGACCTTAGTAAAACACCTGTTACCAGTACACCACACTTTTGTTTTACGTTCCAAATTATATGTCGCCGTCGTGCCGATTTTGGAGACTGCCAGAAGAACCGTATGTGTACAATACTGTTATACGGACATTTGCTCCGTCGGACATTTGCACCTTCATGAAATCCGGACTAAATCCTCATTTGCCCTTCACTCAACTTCTCAAGGTGGACATTTGGCCCTTCACTCAATTTCTCAAGCTGGATATTTGCCCCTTCGGACATTTGCAACTCTATTGCATTAAAAATAATCATCGTTTTTTATCATCATGCTTATTTTCTTATTTTAAATTGGTATGAAACAGGCATGTTAAGGTAAATATATTTGAGTAAGAACATATTTTTTTATATTTCTTAAATTATTTTCGACACAAATAACAAAATTAAAACGACACAGTATAATTCATTTGAAAGTAGCACGTATTAAAAAAGGAGAATGACATGTATATGCTATAAGCATATCATGAATGAACTCTTTTCAAACAACCATTGTATTCACAATCATAGGCATTATAGAAATAGAGGAGCGAATGTCCGAAGGTGCAATTGTCCAACTTGAGAATTCGAGTGAAGGGGCAAATGTTCACTTGAGAATTTTAGTGAAGGGGCAAATGTTCACCTTGAGAATTTGGGTGAAGTGGCAAATATCCGTTTAGTCCAGATTTCATGATGAGGCAAATGTCCGCAGGGGCAAAGTTCCTACATTGTAATATTCTGTGTGTGTAAACATACTAGCCTATAAGAGGATATATTGACACATACTAGCCTATAAGAGCATATATTGACACATACTAGCCTATAAGAGGATATCTTGACACTGCCGAATTCGAGTAGTCATTTGGTCATAGAGTTATTTTTTGGAGAAAGTTTGAACAGATGTGATGTTAGCATAATAGACAGGTCGATTTATTTTAGAGATGACTTGGGTTGTACATAACCGAATTATATCTTAAATAGACAGAATTAACGCTACTCGTTCATTGCACATAGTCTATAAATGTGATGCACAAACGTGTTAAAAACATACTAACACGAGGCTTTAATATTTTTCACATAATTGTTTCAACGACACAACACTTTTAATAATGAGTTTATTTAAAAGATAATACAAAATCCACAATAAAACATTTTTAAGACATAATCTATATTTTCTGCAAATAAAATCTAGATAATTCTCCAGTGTTAACACGCACATTTAGAATTTTCCAAAGTAACGTTGAAGTCAAAAGTAAAATTGAGTAAATTAAAAAAAAACTAGAGTATACTGGATTTATAGGTTTGATGGCAAAGTTAAAAGAATGATCAGCGTCAGATTGACGATGATTTTACAGAATTAACATTTTTTTTACAACTAAAACGGATTTGTAAATTTAAAAAAAGGGCTTGTCGTCTTTAGGTCGTCGGCTCCGTGTATGGTCCCAATTAACTAACAGATATGCTCGACACGAATGGCACGCCTGCTGAAAGAAAAAAATTCATTATTTACCAGGATGATTTCATACAAAAATAAGCCGTTTCACATGCAACAGTTGATAATTCAAAATCGGTGAACACTTTGCACTGCTAATTGCATTAGGTAAAAAATTCAGATGACCTTACGAGGCCATGTATTGTGAATATTCAACTTAGAGCGACCGCACAACGTTTGTATATATGCGAATATTTATTTGACACAGGTGCTTGTAACAGTGACAAGTTGTGTGCACATAGAAAATAGTTGAGTTTCGAATAAGGTTTATACATTTTCAGACGATATGCTGAAACTCCTTTTGTTCCCATGCATGTGTTGAAAGAAAAAAATCAACCTCCTTTGCGGCTTATGTTTATTATAACGGCTTGGCCAGATTTCCCAAGGATGAAGCTCTTTCCAATCACGCGTCCATTGAGCTTCACGTTCATTTGATAGGTGCCTTTGAATCCCCTTACGTTGACCACGTTAAGACCTTGAACGCTGCGAGTCTCGTTCGTACGCCATGTTTTCTGGAACAATTGCTGGTACGCCTTTCAGGCCGCATTTGCCTATGTTTTTATATTAATAATCAATAATGATGTCTATTCGCATAGTAAATGTATTGTAATGATAGTTTTATCATACGATTTCATTATATAACCATATTTAAATTCTGCATTTTGACAAGTTCAACCATTGATCTTTTTGCGATGTTTTTTTGGTAAGGCTTTTATAAAGGAAATGACAGGTTTCACTAAATACGTATTGTTATATGCATAATGAGTAAGCAAGCAGTCCCTGAACGACAAAAAAGCAGACACATTTCGAATGCAAGATCCTGCCAATGAATCTTATTTTAATTGTTTTGACCACACGAGGACTCTGTATACCAGCATTACCGTAACATTATTTCCGGTGAACAGGGCGTCATCCTTCTCCCAGATGTGTTGGTCCCAGAAGCCCTAGAAGATGATGCCTTGAACAGCGGGGTGACTGAACATCAGAGTCACCGTGTCCGCCAGGTTAACGGCACGCGCCTGCTCGTCTATGTTGTTTATGGCCAACTCTAAATAAAGTTGCATTGAAATTAGGACGAGCTCTAGACTGTAAGCTACATTTTCCTTGGACTGGTGTATTGCACGTTAGCTATTAAAGATATGTTTCGAAACGGCTTGTTTATTATAATACAATTTTCCATTATTGATTGTCAAAATTTGTATTTAAAATTACAATAACAAATACTCCCCTTGCAATCTATATCGAACGGATTTGCTGATGCAGATTTGTTTGTCTAATTTTTATATGAAACAGTATTGATCAGGATGTCACGGTGTCTTTTTCCCCTGTGGTTAATATCTCTCCAAAGACGCCTAGTACTGGTTCTACCCAGGATACGGACTCGATAGCGTCTCAATAAGCATAAGGCGTTCGATGCAATCGAGCTTACAAAAAAAGGTTAAACGTTTAAACTAATAATGTTTAAATGAGCATGAATATATCAAGGCAGAACATAATTTGATTATGTTTTGCTCCTGCATTTAAAATCGACGGGATTATTTCTTGATTATCCCGTGCCTTAGAGTTTGTTATGCTTAAACTAAAAAAAGTGGTAAGAAATATTCCTAAAATGGGGTATATTTTTTACTGTAGTGTTAAGTATTAATTGATACGAGCAATANTTTAAGACATAATCTATATTTACTGCAAAAAAAATCTAGATAATTCTCCAGTGTTAACACGCACATTTAGAATTTTCCAAAGTTACGTTGAAGTCAAAAGTCAAATTGAGTAAATTAAAAAAAAATTAGAGTATACTGGATTTATAGGTTTGATGGCAAAGTTAAAAGAATGATCAGCGTCAGATTGACGATGATTTTACAGAATTTACATTTTTTTTTACAACTAAAACGGATTTGTAAATCTAAAAAAAGGGCTTGTCGTCGTCAGGTCGTCGGCTCCGTGTATGGTCCCAATTAACTAACAGATATGCTCGACACGAATGGCACGCCTGCTGAAAGAAAAAGTTTCATTATTTACCAGGATTTCATACAAAAATAAGCCGCTTTTACATGCAACAGTTGATAATTCAAAATCGGTGAACACTTTGCACTGCTAATTGCATTAGGTAAAAAATTCAGATGCCCTTAATTTACGAGGCCATGTATTGTGAATATTCAACTTAGAGCGACCGCACATCGTTTGTATATATGCGAATATTTATTTGACACAGGTGCTTGTAACAGTGACAAGTTGTGTGTACATAGAAAATAGTTGAGTTTCGAATAAGGTTTATACATTTTCAGACGATATGCTGAAACTCCTTTTGTTCCCATGCATGTGTTGAAAGAAAAAAATCAACCTCCTTTGCGGCTTATGTTTATTGTAACGGTGGTACAGATTTCCCAAGGATGAAGCTCTTTCCAATCATTGAGCTTCACGTTCATTTGATAGGTGCCTTTGAATCCCCTCACGTTGACCACGTTAAGACCTTGAACGCTGCGAGTCTCGTTCGTACGCCATGTTTTCTGGAACAATTGCTGGTACACCTTTCAGGCCGCATTTGCCTATATTTTGATATTAATAATCAATAATGATGTCTATTCGCATAGTAGATGTATTGTAGTGATAGTTTTATCATACGATTCCATTATATAACCATATTTAAATTCTGCATTTTGACAAGTTCAACCATTGATCTTATATGCGCTGTTTTTTTTGGTAAGGCTTTTATAAAGGAAATGACAGGTTTCACTAAATACGTATTGTTATATGCATAATGAGTAAGCAAGCAGTCCCTGAACGACAAAAAAGCAGATACATTTCGAATGCAAGATTCTGCCAATGAATCTTATTTTAATTGTTATGACCACACGAGGACTATGTATACCAGCATTACCGTAACATTATTTCCGGTGAACAGAGCGGAATCCTTCTCCCAGATGTGTTGGTCCCAGAAGCCCCAGAAGATGATGCCTTGAACAGCGGGGTGACTGAACATCAGAGTTACCGTGTCCGCCAGGCTAACGGCCCGCGCCCGCTCGCCTATGTTGTTTATGGCCAACTCTAAATAAAGTTGCATTGAAATAAGGACGAGCTTTAGACTGTAAGCTACATTTTCCTTGGACTGGTGTATTGCACGTTAGCTATTAAAGATATGGTTTGAAACGGCTTGTTTATTATAATACAATTTTCCATAATTGATTGTCGAAATTTGTATTTAAAATTACAATTACAAATACTCCCCTTGCAATCTATATCGAACGGATTTGCTGATGCAGATTTGTTTGCCTAATTTTTATATGAAACAGTATTTACAAATGAATAAAGTATAAATAATAAAATGTTTCACAATACATGTATATTTTACAACGGTATGCAAAACAGTTATCTCCACTTCGGCGACTGACCTACTGAATGCTATTGAAAATATATCTAAAACATATTTTAAGGAAAAATAAGAACTGCGAGTAACCTCACTACTGTATGTATGATGCAATTTTGTGTTTGGTTTATTGTAAAGTGGCAGTTATTTTTTTCCTGCAAGTATAAGAATTTACAGAATATTTAAAAACAAAAGAAACATGCATGTGATCATCACCAGGAGACCTGCTTCCTGTTGAATGTCTAGTCTGCCCTGTAAGTACACCAGCAACACTTTGTACATCAAGTAATAAAATGTACAGCACTGTAAGTGTATGCTTCAATGATATTTGCCTTTCCCATGTAAATTGTTAAAGGAAATGTATAAAACAATAAAGTAATGGGCTTAAATTTGAAATTACAACACATGCATTTTATTCATACTTGTACTATTTATCATATTATCCTCCTTATAAACCGGTTAAACGCAGTTAGATATAATGTTTGAAAACTGACTTTGTAAAGATATTCAGCATAACTATGGTTACCTTGAGGAGCCGGATATCAAAGTCGTACAGGTGGCTTTGAGCACCGATACCTCCAATAGGGACCCCGGCTGCCTTGTACTTTAGGGCTAGATATTTGATCGCCTGAAACATATGAAGGCACCTAAACATACTGCATTCAAATCATAAAATGGAATGTGTTAAGTGACACAAGTACTATAGTGATATATACTTAAACATCAGTGCCGTTAAATGCTTTTAATGGAAGTTAATGACGCTTTTGACAACTAACTACACATACTTCTTTTGTTATATATGAATTTTACAACGTTTTTATTCAAAACTAAGGTAAAATACATTATCAACTCTTGGTACGAACGCCATATACACACTATGTTCATGTCGATGAACTCGATAGTGTATTACCGTGTAACTAGGTCAGCTGGTGTTTCAACACCAATAAACCACATGCTATTCTAGTATTAAACCACTCGGAGATTGTAACGCACAATTTGAACATTACGAAATTGAAATATGTTTCTACCCACTACAGCTAATTTCTGGCTACTGAGGACTTCATATTCATTCAGAAACAATGTTGGGCTTGCATCAACCGCCTGCACCTTACGGAACATCTCCTCGGTAATGCGAGGATTGAGTGTTCTTCTTTCGTATAAGTCTCCGTGCAGCATTTCGTTGTTCACGTCCCACTGCTTACATCTTCACGATAAAGCAATTATCATGATTTGGGTGAACATACATTTTAATTATTTTAATTATCACTTGTGTAATTATTGATTTTAAAACCAAGTTTAGATAACAGATAGGCACAAATTAAAATTAATATATCGGTTCAATTAATTTTCAATTAGATTGGTCAAATGTATAAGATTTAGGCAACCCGATATTCTCTATGAAAATGTCTTCATGTGTAACACAATTTCTGTTTATTGCGGTCATCTTGGCATTGGCAGCCAACTTAAGTTACTTGGGCTCGGTTTAATGCTCATTGCTTTGTGTTTCCTATGCCAATTATGGTTATTTTCAATTATACATCAATAGTTTTGTACAAAATATAACACATTTAAATCGGCGTATATCCCTTCAAGGACTAACAATTCTGTCATCGTGATTTATGCACACCTAGTTGCATTTAAAAAACCGAATGTACTACTTAAAATCTGGTTGATAATCCAGGAAATCACATTGTGGTTAATTGAAAAACTTCGGAACAAATGTCATATGTGAGCACGGATAAAGCAACAAGTAACAACAAAACCTATAACACCCTACGTTTGGGTAACACTTCATGCAGAGAACCAAACCACACATGAACAACGCTCCGTTCAGAGTATGTAAACATTTTAACTTCAGCTTTCATCACGTTTTTGTCTTTTTGTATTTGCTTTGGTTTTTGATCTTTGAGTGCACATATGTATGGTTATGCATATTTAAATAAAACAAATCAGGAACTTACATAACTGCTTGATCAACGTATACTTCAAAAAGAAAGACATGTTGCTGATTAGTTTTGGAATATTATTCCGTCTTCCGGATTTTTTAATTGATCAGTCTTTGCATCAAACCCTCGGCCGTACGGTTGTATGTGTCAAACTTCTCAAAAAACAGAACATAAAAACAACTTTTTTATTTTTCTCCATTCCATTGATGATTTATTTTCAGTATCGTATTTTACAATCGCCATGGAACTTTTTTACCGTCTTTTAGGCATATATAGATTGTCTGGACATGGAGCAAAAGAAGGATGCACCAAGTTTGCTCCGATGTGTATGATGATCAATGGTTTACGGCTTTTGTGTAATTTAACAATAAAGTGCAGAACAAGTCAATCAAATGCCTGACCGACCTTTTGGTAGCCATTGTTGGCATGATGGAAATAATTCGAAAACTCTTTTAAAACGGATTATGTTTTGATGGAGAAATGTGGGATATTACTGTCGGTAATTCGACTTTATGCCGGCTAAAAATGTGTGTAAGTGATTACATTTTGTTACGCGTTGTACTCACACATTTACTTTCTCTTACAATATATGTTGGTTGAAACTTAAATAATTATATTTTGTGTAAGCAGGGGCGCGTAGCTTTCGAGTTTGTAATTATCTCCGGAAACTATAAATATAATCCCATATCGTAAGGATCCGACCCAGATTTGGACTTCCATAGTATTATTTCTATCATCAGATATAAAACATTATCTTTAGGTTTGAAAATCGCTGTCGAGCTTCGAGCTACCTTTGTTTCCTAGTTTATTGTGATCGATGAATGCCACAACATTGTTATGTCCAATATTGAATGTTATCAAGTCTGACCTTCTTCCGCTCGAAGAAGGTCAGACTTGATAACATTCAATATTGGACATAAAAATGTGATTGTAATTCTTTGAGTCATAATGTATCAGTGCCATTCTGATTTAAATCAGTCCAAATACATTTACAAACTTAAAACGCAAATACATGTGTTTCGTTTGTGAACAACAAATAATGTTGAATAAGCTTTTTTTTGGTAAGATTATGCAAATACTTGACCATTATTTAATGATATGTTCATGGTATAAAACATTTAGCACAGTATATTTTGCTAGAGAATTAATATCAATACGATATTAACTCTATGTGTATTGATTTATCTCTAAATTATGCCGGGCCCATATTTAACAGACGTGAAAACATAACGAACAAATTGGATAAAAGAAAACAATACATCGGGGTTTGAATTCATGCAGGTGTACTATTTATTCATAATGATTATAAAGTATTAGTTTTATTCTTAAGTCGTACACTTAGATTGTCCATAGGGGCCCAACATCATTCTTCATCAGTGTTTTCATAATTAGTGATAAAGTACAAGTATTGAAAAAATAGTTGGCAACATCATCGCATTTTTTTATTGCATATTTATCAGCATAATACTTACATCACTTTTCTCAATATGAGGCAATCTGAAGTGTGTACCACATTTATTACAGAAATAAAGGTACTGGTTGCTGAATAATATTTATTTATTATTGTCATCAAAAGGAAACATTATCAGTAAATGTCGATCCTTATTGCGATCCGCTTCATCTGTACTTAATTCACGTTATTCCATTGCTTGCCGACGTAATTCCCTTCCCCGTCAACGTCATTCCACTGCTTTCCTACGTTATTCCCTAGCCCGTCAACGTCATTCCCTTGATAGCCGACGACATTCCAAAGCCCGCCAACGTCATTCCCTTGCAAGCCCACGTTATTCCATGGCCAGCCATCTTAAAAAATAATAGGAACGACATACACACGTAACTCAAGTTGATATTGAATTAATTATTTAAGTGTAAGAATTTTAAGAACTAAGATACAAATAGTTATGTGAGTTGTGCATACCTGTACTGCAGACGGGTTCATATGCAATAATTAAAAAATACATTTGATAATTGTAATTGAAATAAAGGTTTTATTTAATACATAGGCTTACAGGTAAGCACAGCGTATATACTTACACTGTCCGGGGTAATAGGAACCTACAAAAATACAAGCCTTAGATTAATTTGGGATAAATAAGGCTTAATATGGACAACCAGCTGTTAAGAATGTTATACGTTTTGTTTGGCATTATTGATCATATGCTAAAAATACAATAATGAAAATAATGCATGAAATTAGCCGAAAAAATTGTGTTTTTAATAACAAACTATTGGTTGTGTGATACAGCCGAGATATAAATACTGAGTCGTTGTTTGATCATTGAATTATGATTCAAATAATTGTGAATTTAATTTAACGAATAAACAATTAATCTTAATAAATTTCACAATTGTTAGTAAAAACAAGAATTTCGTGTTTATTTTCCTCAAGAAGTGAATTGTAATCGTTGTTTCTTATCAATTGCAATTCTAGTATTTCTATCAACATGACTTGTAAGACGTTTATATCCATATTATATATTATAAACATATACATGGACAACTAACGTTGACGTGAATTCTCTGCGTTCTTGGATAATACATGTATTTTTGATTTCATGAAATATCACAAATCTGTTTCTACCTTTTAGGTGCCATATTATTTCGGTTTTTTAGCCGTTAGGATACAAGCAGATATATTATAAATGTCATTACCTGACTGAGGATAACGAGGATATTGTTGTGGCCAATACGAGTTCCGTTTTTGGTTATTCTGTGGCCAATACGAGTTTCCATATTGGTTATATGGATTCCCGTATGGGTCCCACTGACCTAACGGTGTGCCGGAGCATGACACGAGCAACACAAGTATGACAGCTAAAAACATCGTTTGACCTTGAATGACAGGTAGAAGACAAGTAAAGTATTAGCCTCCCTCTGTTTCGCTGCCTTCAAAAGTATTCAACTCGGGGAGTACTGGCCACAGAGAGAAACAGAACTGCAAGACAACTTTGTTATCAATTGAATAGTATATGTGAATAATGAGTATTATTTTTTTTTTTCGTATTTAATCATTGTTGAATGTTGTGTACTATAGAATACGTAACAAATACAAGCGATATCAACCACTTTTCACTTATAATTCCTGAGTTTTGACCGAACCAGCTTTTTTAAAACGACGTGGCCGTAATTTAATTTATGCCAGGCCGCAGTCTTTCTGAATTCAAGCTTTGATTTTGTTTCATTACAAACCACTTTCCCTACGTCCGTTTATTCCGTCCAGACGAGACTGTTTGAGAATGTTGATGTTAAGCATGTATTTCCCTTTATGTTTTTATTATAAATACATGGACTATAGGAACGACGTTTGACAATGTATATCATTAATTCATGGTCCGATGAAGTCTTCAATGGAATACGTAAGCAGTGTTCAAAGTATTGGTTTGTTACATTCATTTTAATAAACTTGTGATTAAAGAATGAAATAATACCCTTACGGCATGTTGACTTTAATTAAATGATGTGATCGTTTTATCGCGTTTACTCAAATATTTATTTTATTCTCCGCGAATTGTTTTTATACGCTTTTATGCAAGACCGTAAAAAAAACCAATTTAATGAACATATACATGTTCGCGTATTGATCTTTGCAAAACGTTTAAAATGGGCATACATGTTATAGTTATTAATTCGAAAAAATAACTGTCAGGTTCATATCATCTGTATTAATAACCTTGTGTACAGAAAGGTTAAAACAGTCATATACTGATTCTTCAAAGTTACTGTTTATTAACCTGACAATTGTGTGTAGTCACCTGTTGGTTTAAAATATTACTGTAATAATAACCTATTGTGCCAGTAAGAGTTTAATAAATAATATAGTCGCCATGACAAGTCGTTTACGTTATTGATCACGCTCGCAGCCCAATGTTGTATAATTGCCAAAGCCCTATATCTAAGTGCAGGCGAGGAGATTTGTATATAAACAGTCGAAAACAAAACGCAAATCTTTATATAAAATGATGATTCCCAAAATATTAAACCAAATGATTTCGCTAAAATAACATCAAGCTTGTGGTAATTTAAAGGAAGAGTAGCCCATAAGATATATATTAAAATGTTTTCTGAAATATTTTTATGATAAGAATATTTGTAGTGGCTGTGTTAGACGAGAAACACCGCATCGCTTGCGACAATCTATAGATACATAAACATAGCGATATTATACTTGTTAGACCGATACAGTTCTGCCACTTATTATCTGTTTTAAACATAAGACCACATTTAAGTGCTCATAATTGAACATTCGCAAAAGAAACGATCGAACCTCCCATTTAGTTTTTCTTTTGTGAAACGCTAATTATTATTATTATCCGACAATCGTTGTTTGTCCGACCATGTGACGGCAATACAATTTATGTCGATATTTGTTATGGTAGTTTGATTTACAACTAGCGAAGGTCGTTCAATAAACTTGTCAATGCCTTCAATTATGACTGGCCAAATTATGGAAATTGTAGCGGTAACTCTACAAAGCAATTAATATTCCTTAATTTCAAAGCTGCGTCAGAAGAATGCTTTACTTTAGACATTGTTATATAATCAAATAAATTGAACAGCAGTTTTTATCTGTTGTTTCGAAAATACACTCTAAAATTTAATGACGTTCAAACCAAAAACATATTACAGTAATAATAATAAATTTAACACATCATCACAATGTATAGGTTAAATACTAACCTTGGTCGTTTCTCTGAAGATCTGAGAACTCGATAATAACGTTAGGATGCAGACGTTTATATACATGATGGCAATGATATTTGGTCTATTTTTTTTTACAATGATTGTGCTTATTAGCGATGTCAATCTGCTGCGAACATGTGCATTTGTAATATACCGTGAAGCATGTACACGTGCTTAACAACATATGTGGTCGTATCATAATTCCCAGCTATTTTTTTATAAACAGATTATCTTTATGCTCGTAACATTTAATTGCAAGAAATATTTGTGACGTAGATATTTGCAGATATATAAAATATTTCGGGGTTTTTGCCTATATATATAAAGTTGCATATAATTGGCACGACATACAACAATGATGAAGTTGTTTTGCAAAATTCTTTATGCAAAGATTGTATTTACGCCGTTTAGTTTGTTTGTATTTGAGCAAAAAATAATGTGCATTCAAATACTGTAACTTATATTCATCTGTATTATATGAATCCATGTAATTCAGCCGATTATACCATCATTACAACGGATTAATTATTTCGTCGTAGGAATCAAAATGAGCAGTGGATAGGTCTTACTAAAAATATGTTTTTGTTTTTTTCCGATACAGCTGAAGAATGCTTACCTTATTGCATATGTTTTGTGCACTATTCTTCAGTAAACTGCACTTTCGGAATTCCGAATACCGAACAGCTGTAGCGGATTAGTTTTTACAGTAAAATAAGTGTACACTCTGTAAACCGAACAGTGTGGAAAGTTACGCTAAAGAACAGTTCTTGAGTCTCTTCAGATCGCAATGCGGGGCGCATGTTCACGTAATCCGATAATTAGGGACACAGGTTTGACACTTTATTACGACTCCAGATAAATTTGCCTTATATATACAAACTTGAATGGGTCATTAAATTGGATTATTTTTTAATTATGTACACTGCATAATGTGTTTTGTTGATTCATATACCACCGTAACATGTCATATTTGAATAAATCTAAATCAAAGTATTACATAAACTATTTACTGATATTGCTATATGTGTACATTAAAAATTTTCGTGTGTTGCGACGACAACCATTTTAGCGAAAGGAAGATGAGGTATTATCAAATTATTGTAGGTTGCAGTGCATGTGTTCAAGAGTGTATAAATATAAACTTGTTATGACATTTTAAGATTAATTATAAAATAACTAGGCTGTTTTATATACCTTTATTAATTCATATATTTATATAATATTTATAAACCTAATTGTGCATGGCTAAAACCATCAGCAAACCGGAACTTCCAGAAACCGGATATATTTTTCGGTCCGGACTTGTGTTCGGTATTGAGAGAGATTATTGTATTTAAAACAATGTTTGACTTTACAAACGTTGGAACATCGCAACAACACAATCCTCTGCATGCCTTCACGTCCATGAATAGATGCGATAGTGTATGCACTCAAAACAATTACACCTGATACCAAATACACAATTTAAAAAATAAACACCTGTGTTAATAGTTCGCAGGATCACTAAATGATAAGTTTGAATGTTATTTTGACTTTATTTTTTCACATTACCATGTTTGTTTGTTTTTCTTTGGATGCACTGATGAACTATATATATATAAGTGTATCCACTGTTCAAACAATGATTGGAACAAAAAATATCTTTAACTTGAGACGAATGGTTAACTTGACATGAAGCTTGCCTTTTTAGACTGGAAATGTGAAGCCGCAAAAACAGCGTCTGTTGTGTTACATTTATTCTAAACATTAATGTGTCAGTGAAACACAAGCCGTCTGCTTACAATTTCATTGTTCATCTTTTTTCAGCATACAAACTGTTTTGCTTGATTTACATATATGTTACACGACATACAACAATGATGAATTTGTTGGGCACAATTCTTTTTGGAAATATTGTTTTTGACACCGTTTAGTTTGTTTTTATTTTGACAAACAATTATGACTGCGTGTAATTGTGTGTGATCTGGCGTCGTAATGTGTCGAAATGTTTAAGCTAACCTTTGTTCTAGGTGAACACGTGTGATCATCCGATGCCCGACGTTCATCATCAAGCGGTGTACGTTGTGCGGTGCGTGGCGTGCTTCGTTAAAGTAAAGCTCGTAACCACTCTTGATGTCACATTCGCCCTTCAATCTTGACGAAACTTGGTAAGAATTTGTATCTTGACAATAACTTGACCGAGTTTGAATCTGGATTAATGTTTGTCAATACACTATGTCATTAAGACAAATATTACTAAGACCTTGTTACCATTCTAGAGACAGCATTTATGACCCAGTATATGTTAACTTGGTCACAATGTTGTTATATAATAAGAAATAACTTGACCATGCCTTGTTATACCCGCCTCACCTACTTCAAAGGTCAAAATCAAATGCAAAGGTCAAACGTCAAAGTTGGAAAAAAAACATCTTGCAAATTTCTGTCGCAGCCATAACGTTGCAAGTTATTGCTAGATTTTGAAATAACGTGACACATATATGTTAAGGTCACACTGTGTAGATACAAGTTGACCATAAAAAAGCTTTTTCGGACTGTAACTTTGTCAATCGATATGTTATTTTAAGATATATCTCCATTTAATACACTCATGCGAACTCAGTATTTAATGGATTAGACCTGTCCCCCTTCCTAAGAGGACATGGTCACAGTCAAAGTTCAACTTGGCTATAAAATAGCTTGTATAGGGTTTAACTGTTTCAATCATCATTTTTAATTAAAACAAGAGATGTGTTTGTCAGAAACACAATGGCCCCCACTGCACCGCTTTGAAATAAAAGTTCCATATTTTAACTTAATGTTCCATATTTTGACCTTAAAGTTTCATATTTTGACCTTAAAGTTTTGGACAGACAGACAGAATGACAGACAGACAGGCCAAAAACAATATACCCCCTCTTCTTTAAAGAAGGGGGCTTAAAAACAATGAACCAAAAACTTCGAACACGAGGAGACGATATGTCGCAAATATAAGCTATTTCATTACCTTAAAGGTCAAGGTCACATTTAGAGGTCGAATTTCATATTTTGCCATCAACAGTTTAGGTTTGGCCTAAGCGGAATAATCGATTATGGGGGCAGCCGTGCCCTAAAGCCAAATGTCTTCTTCATTTAGACCTATCATATCGTCGCTAACTATGATCATAACGTATTTAAGGTAAAGTAATCAACACTTAGTGTCCGTGAAATCAGATCAGCGCTTAAGGACTATTGTATCCCTCTTATTTAGCTCTCTTTTTCAATACCTCTGATTTAAACTTGTTATCTTCGTACAGTGGAATGACGTCGAAATTGACAATTTTAATAATAATAAGACGTTCGGATGGATTGTCTCACGTTAAAATGTTTAAACAGCTGAAATTTCTTGCAAATTGCTGAATGAAATATTACATTTTAAGATCGTGCGCTGCTATAGCGTTTGGATGCCTCCAACGGCTTCTAATGACTTGATGACGTAAACGTTTCAATGCTTCATATAAATTCAAAGGTGTGAATAAATACGTTTATTGTAATATAAAATATGATTATAATATTTCATGAAAAATGTTCAGACAATTACTGAATTCTTATTTTTTTGTTTCTCGATCAATCCTCCTATGTATCTGGTCTGTGTTTAACCTCAAGTAATAACAATTCATCGGAAATAAAATCCGCGTAGATAAGTAAGGCTGTTGACATTAAAAAGGTTAACAAGACAACTGTGAATTTCGTAAATAAATGATCAACTAAATATGGCTCTTTTTTAGCACGCGTTACTTTATTTCAAAAAACAGTGTTCGACAGATAACACATAATGCAACAAACAAATACGTGGCAAACACAAACATACACACATAGATAAGCTATGGTCCACGCAAAATTATAACAAATGAAAAACATGTGGATTACAACCGGTCTTATATTCGATTTGTGTAAGTATTACTCAACATAAACCGACCCCGAGGTATAGCGGCGAAGCAGTTGTCCCCCGGAGCAGAAGAATCAAGTTTTATATCATGTTGATTTACTATAATGAAATGCGGTACAGTACTATGTACACAAGATAGCTATAAAGATAGATTTATTTCAGAGATAGTATACATACACACAATGCATTAAAACAACATGTACATACTATAATATGAAGTAAAAAACAATCATAATTGAAAGGTACATGCATAGAATGCACTATGGCATGCACACTAACGCCAAAGATTACACAAAAAAAGCAATATCCCTTATTTCCATTGTGGTCCTTGTTGTTTGTGGCACGACATAGAGAGACACTAGAAATAAATGAATACTAAATACTATGTTATTAATAAATAAATACATGAAATATAATCAATGAACACAACATTACTATCACATTGTAGCTTTGCACACATGTACTATCACAGTATAATTGAGTATCGACTTAAAGCAGAAAACATCAAATGTATCAATTATGATCATTATATCACAGATTAAATTTGTATGGATTAAACATTTAAAGGTTACTAAAACAAACAAAAAATAAAAAGTCACATTAAGTATGCATGTATTATTAATCCGAACTGATAAGACATTGAGTAAAGGAAAATGTAAAAATGAAACAACAAAGCATAGTTATACTTAAGATTAAACTACTCTATTTAAAAGATGTTGTTTTATAGCAGATTTAAAACAAGACAATACTGTCATCTGGGTTATAAAAGATGGTAGTTTATTCCACATTGTGCACCCCAAGTAACTGAAGGACTTCTTCCCATTTCCTTTAACCGTTGGTACAGAGAAAGCATCTTTATTACTTAATCTGGTATTATGGGAATGGACAGAATTCTGGGGGAATAAACTGGTCTGACAAGTAATCAGGAGATAGACCTTTTTTGATCTTAAAGACATGGGAGAGCATTATTTGTTCGACACGTATGTCAACTGGCAACCATTGCAGAGAAGTATAATGTTCCGTGCTAATATGAGTAATAGAATCAAGATGGAGCACAAAACGGGTCAATTTATTTTGGGTCACCTGAGGTTTATTCTTCCAAAACTGAGTAAGACCATTGAGCCATATAGAACAAGTATAGTCAAAATGACACTGGATTAAGGACATCACAAGAAGTTTCTTTGTATGCTGGGTTAAATACTTGCTTTTTCGATATAAAAACTTTAACCTAGTGTTAGATTTCTTTACAACACACTGAGCCATATTGACAAATGATAAATTCTGGTCAATACTGGCCCCAAGATACTTGACCGCAGTTGGAGGTTCTATAACTGAGTCATTACAGATTATATTAAACCTGGGATTTGACCCTAACTTATGTTTGGTACCAAAGAGAATTGATTCAGTTTTACCAAGGTGAAGAGATAACTTGTTGTCAATTAACCATTGGCTCGCTACATTAAGATCCTTAGAAAGGGCTTGCTCTATTTGACACTTGTCTTGACCTGAAACTAAGATGCCAGAATCATCAGCATAAAGTAAAAGTTTATTCTTTGTTGCTGACGACATATCATTGACATAGATCAAGAAAAGGTGAGGGCAGAGAATAGAACCTTGAGGCACCCCACATGTAATGTTGGCCATAGTAGATTTAGTACCTGATACATCAACAAGTTGTTGTCTATCAGATAAGTAGGATGCAAACCAATTCAGAATGTCATCCCCCAGACCCAGGGCTTTAAGTTTCATGAGAAGACTGATCTTCAGTGTCAAAAGCTTTCTGTAGATCTAACAAAATCATACCCAATAGATTACCTTTGTCCATTTCTAGACGGATAAAATCATTTATTTAAATATTATATTGTTTTAGTATTTGTACTTTATGCTCATTTCATTTATGTACGAATGTTTGCCGTTGCGAGGTGGATATGGTGTTCTCCTATCGACCAGGATGTCACGGTGTCTTTTTCCCCTGTGGTTAATATCTCTCCAAAGACGCCTAGTACTGGTTCTACCCAGGATACGGACTCGATAGCGTCTCAATAAGCATAAGGCGTTCGATGCAATCGAGCTTACAAAAAAGGTTAAACATTTAAACTAATAATGTTTAAATGAGCATGAATATATCAAGGCAGAAAATAATTTGATTATGTTTTGCTCCTGCATTTAAAATCGACGGGATTATTTCTTGATTATCCCGTGGCCTTAGAGTTTGTTATGCTTAAACTAAAAAAAAGTGGTAAGAAATTTTCCTAAAGAGGGGTATATTTTTTACTGTAGTGTTAAGTATTAATTGATACGAGCAATAACAAGGTATAAATGTGAAAGTTTTATTTTTGTATCTTGTTTAATGGAAAGGTAACAACAGGTAACAATCAAGCAGCTATTTACATTAATGGGTATTTACTATCGTCGTGTTAATAGACTGACATATAAGTTAGAATTAGGCAGATGTTCATCCGCGAAGAATTATGGGAATTAAAAAATAGTTGACAGTTGTGACACTTTTTCACAAAAATGCGTAAAGAAAGCATACCCGATATGTGCTGCTTTGCTTCTTCTTTATTGAAAACATGTTTAATATATGTTTGCCATATATGTATATGTCTTGATAACAATAGTTATTTATGGCGTTATATTAAGTTTATCTTGTAAACAATCAGATAGAAAGCATTTATAGAAACAATAATTGCTCTATATATAAATGAAGGTTGATAATAACTCTATTATAGAGTTGCAATTGCTATTGTATGCTAATATGTTCCTAGCATCACAACTGAAACTGTGTCGTATGTAACATAAGCATTCAATTGATTAAGAAGCCTAACACATCGTTTTGCTACTTATTAGTATTTAATTCATAATGATATATTCATTAGCCTTCCTAACAATCTCCGAAATGCTGGATAACCAACAAAGCATAAGAATCGTAGGTTTAAACAAATAACCGTCGACGTATGAGCCTTTTTTTTCCTCTCAATAAGTGTCACAGTAACGTTCTCATCTTATATAAATGTATTGAAATCCAAATAACAGAAATAATCATGGACTTAAACACAATTCAACGTGTTTCTTGTAATTTGTCAGTTTAACATTATCGTGTTTTTCAAATTTCAATAAAATAATAGAAAATCAATCAGCAGCAACAATAAAAAAGTCGACTTCGTATTCACAACATATTGAAAAGATATAAGCTATCATGTCATTTTCAGTAATAAATCAATAGAATTGTACAAAAACGAACACATTTGAATCGCCATATATTGTCAATTATTTTAAAAGAATATATATGTCTGCAATCTGCTTCAAGGTAAAAACTAGGTAAAATAAAGTTATCATTACACATCGTATTTTTACGACACCAATCATATTGGTCAAGTGCAAAGGTTAAAATGTGATCAATCGCTTTCGGTTTACTGTATTGAAGTCTAGTAGATTGTGATTGAACAGAAAAAAGCATAACCTTCACACGTGGGCCTCACTGTACTGCTATAATAAGATATCCAACTGTTTGTATGATAATTTTGAATTGCCATTTTATATCATTTTTTTACAAAATAAATCATCAAAACCGAATTTTAAAAATACATCTGAAAATGTTCCGTATGTGAGCAAGGATAAATCAATAAGTAAACACAAAACCTATTACACCCAAGCTTTGGGTTACACTTCACGCAGAGAACCATACCACACATGTGCAACTCACCGCTCAGAGAATGTAGCAAGTTGGGCCATACATCTTAGCTGCGCTGTTATCTTTATGTTAAACGATAATACAAATACAATGAGTTTTTAAGGAGTTTTCGAATCTTGCCAACAATGGCTACCCTAAGTAGATCAGGAATAAGATTGACTTTTTCAGCACAATATTGTTAAATTACACAAAAGCCGTAAACCAATGATCATAAGACATAACGAAGAAAACCTTTTGCGTCTTATTGTTGCTTTTATTACCAGACAATCCATATATGCCTTAAATACAGTAAACAAATCCACGAAGAATGTGAAATAAGATACTGAAAATAAATTATCGATGGAATGGAGAAAAACACAATAGTTGTTTTCATCCTGTTTTCAGAAGTTTGAAATATAAAAGCGTACGGCCGCTGGTCTGAATTACTTTAAAATTGATAAGTATGACACCAATTGAAACTCTGTACACGTTTGATAAAACGTTTCCTAAAAATCGTTTCACAAATTGGATGTATATGGTTTAGATCCGGATTTATTCAATTTCCAATATTCAACTGACTGAGTGTATTAACCTTAATACCTGATCGGCTAGCTAAGTTGGTAGAGCGTTTGACCACCAATGCGATGATGCTGGGTCTATGTTCGGACCCACCACATAACACATGTGTTGAGAGGTAATGATATTTTATATAAGGTATTTCTCCTCCTACCTCTCATTCAAGCAGGACAGTTGTAATTTACCGGCATATGAATTTGCACTTACTACAAGTAAATAAGCTTTCCCAGGCATGTGTGAGTAGATTAAAAACCAGTTTTACTCATATAACTGTAAAACGTCGGAAAACGGCGAAAATCTACAAACACAAATAAAACCAATATTTCTGTTGTGTCATATAAAATTATAATTAGTTGTTTCGCTCCACATCTTAATAGTTCAAGTTTGACTGTCAATATAAAGAAGCGCCACTCGTGAAAATATATTTGCTATGATCACTCGTGAAATAACAAACAATCTTACACTGACATGAACAAATATCCTCTATGTGTTTCGTTTGTGAACAACAAATAATGTTGAAAAAACTAATTTTGCGTGAAACTGTTTACCGCTCAAGATTTTAGTCTGCGATTTAAAGAAAATATATACTGAAAAACGTTCTGTTTTTTTTCGCCGGTAAGATTATGCAAAAACTTGACCATAGTTTAATGATGTGTTAGCATCATGGTATACAAAACATTTAGCAAAATACGTTTTGATGAAAATGAATATGTTACGACATAACTCTGAGTTTATTGATTTATCTCTAAATAATGCCGGGCCCATATTCATCAGACGTAAAAACATAACGAACAAATTGGATAAAGGAAAAAATACATCAGAGTTTGAATACATGCAGGTGTACTATTTACAAAAAATAATTTATAAAGTATAAGTTTTATTCTTAAGTCGCAAAATTAGATCGTTCATAGGAGCCCAACATCATTTTTCATCAGTGTTTTCATAATTAGTGATAAAGTACAAGTATTGAATAAATAGTTGGCAACATCATCGCATTTTTTTATTGCATATTTATCAGCATAATACTTGCATCACTTTTCCCAATATGGGGTAATCAGAAATAAAGGTACTGGTTGCTGAATAATATTTATTTATTATTGTCATCAAAAGGAAACATTATCAGTACATGTCGTTTCTTTTTGCGATCCGCTTCATCTGTACTTAATTCACGTTATTCCATTGCTTGCCGACGTAATTTCCTACCCCGTCAACGTCATTCCACTGCTTGCCTACGTTATTCCCTTCTCCGTCAACGTCATTCCCTTGATAGCCAACGACATTCCAAAGCCCGTCAACGGCATTTCCTTGCGAGCCCACGTTATTTCCTGGCCAGCCCCCTTAAATAATAATAGGTACTACATACACACGTCATTCAAGTTGACATGTATTAATTATTTATATGAAAAGAAATTTTGAACTGAGATACAAAAAAAGTGTGAATTTTGCATACATGTACTGAAGATGTGTTCATATGCAACAATTAAAAATTACATTTGATAACTGTAATTGAAATAGAGATTAAATTCATGCATAGGCTTAAAGGTAAGCACAGCGTATATACTTACACGATCCGGGGTAATAGGAACCTACAAACATACAAGGCTAGGCTTAATTTGGGATAAAACAGGCTTCATATTGACAACCAGCTGTTAAAAACGATATAATTTCTGTTTGGCATTATTGATCATATGCTTCCAATACAATAATGAAAATAATGCATGAAATTAGCCGAAAAATGATGTTATTTTATAACAAACTATTGCTTGTGTGACACAGCCCAGATATAAATACTGAGTAAGTAGTTACTCGACACCAAGTTGAATCCGATACACAAAGCACTGTCGTTGTTTATTAATTGAATTAGGATTACAATTAAAAATATTCAAAGTTGTATCATTATTGTGAATTTAATTTAACTGATAAACAATTAATACTGATAAATTTCACAATTTTTAGTTAAAACCAGAATTTCGTGTTTGTTTTCCTTATCGTTGTTTCCTACCATTTACAATTCTAGTATTTGTGTCAACATGACTTGTAAGACGTCCATAACCATATTATATATTATACACATATACATGGACAACTGACTTAGACGTCCATTTGCTACTTTCCTGTATATAAGAAAATTCTGTCATGACATGTATTTTTGATATATAAGCATGCTGTGTTAACTTGATCCAATCTTGTGCAAATGTTAACATCATGAAATATTACAAATCCGTTAATACCTAGTAGGTGCCATATTCTATCGGTATTTAGCCGTAAGGATACAAGCAAATATATTATAACTACCATTACCTGACTGAGGATAACTAGGATATTGTTGTGGCCCATACGAGTTCCAAGGTTGTTTATAATTTGGCCAATACGAGTTCCATTTTTGGTTATTCTGTGGATACGAGTTTCCATATTGGTTATACGGATTGAACGCCTTCCCGTATGGTCTCCCGTATGAGTTCCCGTATGAGCTCCCGTATGGGTCCCACTTCCCTAACGGTGTGCCGGAGCATGACACGAGCAGCACAAGTGTTACAGCAAAGAACATCGTATTCAACTCAGGGAGTACTGGCGCTACAGAGAGAAACATAACCGCAGAACAAGTTTGTTATCAATTGAATAGTATATTTTAATACAAAGTAATATTTGTTTTTCGTATTAAATCATTGTTGAATGTTCTGTACTAAAGAATAGGTAACAAATACAAGCGATGTCAACTATTTTTTACTTATAATTCCTGAATTTCGACCGAGCCAGCATTTTTAAAACATCATGACGTGGCCTTAAACTTAATGTTTGCCAGGCCGCAGTCTTTCTGAGTTTAAAGCTTTGATTTTGTTTCATTACAAACCACTTTCCCTACGTCCGTTTATCCCGTCCAGACGAGACTGTTTGCGAATGTCGATGTAATGCATGCATTTACCTTTATGTTTTTATTATAAATGCAGTGACTATAGGAACGACGTTTGACAACGTATATCATTAATTCATGGTCCGATAAAGTCTTCAACGGAAAACCTAAGCAGTGTTCACAGTATTGGTTTGTTACATTCATTTTAATGAACTTGTGATTAAATAATAAAATAATAACCTAACGGCATGTTGACTTAAATGAAATAATTTGAGCATTTTATCGCGTGTTATCAAATATTTATTTTATTTTTCGCGAACTCTTTTGACACGTATTTATACAACACCGTTAAAGAAACAATTAAATGAACATATTTATTTTCGCGTATTGATCTTTGCAAAACGTATATATTGGACATACATGTAATAGGTATTAATTCAAAAAGAATGGTCGGGTCCAATGCATATCAGTAGTAATTACCTTGATTACAGAAGAAGTTAAAATAATCATCTGCTGATTCTTTAAAGTTACTGTCTATTAATCTGACAAAAGTGTGTAGTCACCTGCTGGTTAACAATATAACTGTATAAATAACATATTGTACCAGTAAGAGATAAATAAATAATATCGTCGCTATGATAGGTCGTATACTTTATTGACCGCGGCCCAATGTTTAATTATAGCCGAGGCCCCATATCTAAGTTCAGGCGAGGGGAAACGTATATGAACAGTAAAAAAAAACTAAAAGATTTCGCTAAAGTAGCATCAGGCTCGCGCTAATTTACCGAAGGAGTATTCCCTGAAATATATATTCAAATTTTTTCTGCAATATTTAAAATATAAGAATATTTGTAGTGGCTGTGTTAGACGAAAAACACCGCATCGCATGCGACAAACTATAGAGACATAAACATAGCCATATCTACAGCTGCAAAATTAACGATCGAACCGCCCATTTAGTTTTTCTTTTGTGAAACTGTCCAACACTCATTATTAGTATCCGAAAATCGTTGTTTGACCGACCATGTGGCGGCAATACAATTTATGTATTATTTGTTAAGGTAGTTAGATTTACAACTGGCGAATGGTTGTTCAATAAACTTGTCAATGCCTTCACTTATTACTGCACAAATACTGAAAGTGTAGCGGTAACTCTAAACGTAATTTATATTCGTTAATTTCAAAGCTGCATCAAAAGAATGCTTTACTTNATGGAATTTTTCGTTTAAATGATGTCTCTTCTTAGGGAAAATCCAGTTTAGGCGGAAAGTGTCGTCCCTGATTAACCTGTGCGAACTGCACAGGCTAATCTGGGATGACAATTTACGCACAAGCATTATGTCCAGTTGTATCAGAACACGACACATTTTATTGTTTGCCGATACAACTGAAGAATGTTTACACAATTGCACACGGAGAGTATATATTGTCTGGAAAAATATGTTGCTGTTATACGATGACTGGCATAAGAATTTGCACTTAGTACCGATAAAATCAGCTATCCCAGGAATGTGTGAGTAGGTTAATTACCAGTTTAAATGATATTACTGTAAAACGTCTGAAAACGGCGAAAATGTACATACACAAATACAACCAATATTTATGTTGTGTCGTATACAATTATAATTAGTTGTTTCGCTCCATATCCTTATAGTTCAAGTTTGACTGTCAATATTTAGAATTGAAACTCAGGTTGCTCCAGCAGTATTGCATTTCTATTATACACACGTTCGTGGTCCTTTATTTATGGGAAGTAACCAATTGCAAAAACAGTTCGGCACAATACGAAACAACATACACACATAGGAGAATAAAGCTGGGGTCACCGCCTTGGAACGGTCTTTGCTAAGCACTGGGGGTTTAAACCGGTTTTAGAGCGCTCAACCTCACACTTGGCCCAGCATTTTCATATATATATACATTTACAATTGAAATGTACCGTAAAGCATGAACACGTACTTAAAAACATATGTGGTAGTAACATAATTCCCGGATTATTTTTTAACAAGTATACACAGATTATCTCTATGTTCGTTACATTTATTAGCAGGATATATTTCTTACGTATGTATTTGCAGTGATTTTATATATATATTTGTCAAGTATTGGCACAAAGCCCTACACTTGAATGGCAAGGTAAACAATTCATGTACGTGTACAATCATAGCGACTGGTATATAACATTGCTTGAAAAAAGTTGTATTTTTTATTTTTTACTTTTTGTTTTATTTATTTTTACTGGGTATGTCTACCAGGTAACTACCTGTTAACTATAAATAACGCAAGTAAATTGATCATCATCGTCACGTGGTAAACCCAGGAATGCAAATTGTGCATGCGTTGTGAATTGTATATAACATACTTGCGTTATTTATAGTGTGTATATCGTTATGTCACCTTTATTCGCGATATACTTTCGATTTCACATTGCGAAATTTTATTATCGAATATACTGAAAATATTTTTTCAAGTAATGTAATATACCAGTCGTGATATTTTAATCAAAATAAACTAATAATTTAAAAAAAAAGGTATTTTAGAACTTTTCCTTTTTCGTCATTCGTGGTTTACAGTCCCTTTAAAATAGAGAAATATTAAAAATCTTGAGACACCAAAGATGGTTTCTGATATGTTGTCATGGTTATAATAATATGTGTAATACAAACTCAACACTTTCAATTTATGCTAACACAAATGTTTGGGTATATTTCTAATAAACTTTCAGGTGGTATATACAATATATATGTCTTGATTTTTGTCAATGTGAATTATTCAAATCCATTTTTTATTTGTATAATTAGTGACACTATAATTAACCAAATATGTTAGGATTAGCTAAATGATATGATTTGATTATAATGGTATAATAACTTTTTTTATTGCTTGTTCATTAATTCATTTGTTTCAATTTCAATTGCACTTAATTTATTATTACAGTTGTCAGAGTTGTTTTACGGTGACTCTATATTACTAAATATGCGCACACAATCACACTTTTAACAGATTTGGTTCAAATCTATTTCGTTTCGTTTCGTTTTTATAATTCAAACGTCATGCAACACTGATGAAGTATTTTTACAAAATTTTATTTTGGAAATAGTGTTTTTGACACCGTTGAGTGTTGTTGTTTTTTTTTAGCAAAAACTACAGTGCATTCCAATACTTTAACACATATTTAAAATGTTATGTTAGGGTACATATTTAATGTCTTTAAGAATCGATATCTTAAAACAATAATGTTTATAAGCATTCTAAGGCAGTTTACCTCCAACATGTGTTACTAATCTGTAGTTTATTTAAAAAAATGTAATTTTGCGGATTATCAAATGATAACAACGGATTAATCATTTCGTCATACGGTTAAATATGAGAACATAACAGAACAGAAAAGACATTTTATTCAGACTTATACATAAGTACATCGTCCATAAGCACCGATTAATGCATAATTACATCGAATACATAATTATCATATCCGATCTGGAATAGCGTGCAGTGAGTAACACATAATATGCTATAAAGCTTCAGCAGCCGCATCTTCTGTATCATTTACTGTTTTAGAGTTCATTAGTCTTAGAAAGGTCAATATTCTATCAAGTAATCCAGAAATAAACGTGTTTATACTCGTGTAACAATAGGGTTAGTGTTCGACAGCATAATCCGCAGAAAAAAACACATGTTTAATCGCATAGCGGAATAATTGATCCGCTGTATTGAGGTGATAACTTGCCAATATTGATGGGCTTACATAATACAGAAACGTGACATATGTTGGAAGTAAACAGACTCACAAGGCCAACGCGTACTCAGGTACTTAGGTTTAATGCATGCGAGCTGGTATTGCATTTGAATTAATTTCAATTAAGATAATAAGCTAATATAATATTTATCGTCTTCCGAGATGTACTTTGAATTGCACTTTCCATATCGGCAGTTAATACGGCATGCGACATAATATTTTCCAAAATTAAAATAACATCTTCATCAGTATATATGAAATGTTTAATCTACACACATGTCTCATTTTTATAAACGGTAAATCGAATATTAACGTTTATGGTTATGAAACGTTGTCCTCGCAGATACTGTTTTCGGGCGGGGAAAATCAGATGTNGTCATAAATTTGTGATGATTCTGATAACAAAACTATTGGGTTGTGATAATATCATCGGTGTTGCCATAAATATATTCTCGGTTAAATAAACTGCCGCAACACCCCTTAAAGGCGTTATTTCGAATCTCACGAGGGCACGATCGAAAACATAACAAGATTTTTAAAATACGCAATGGGAGACTATTAACTATATCTACTTGTAACTATGGAACTTTCATGTTTTTAATAACTGTTTATTTTCGGGGAAAGTAGTCTATATGTCCTTTTAATATTATTACTAATGCTGTAAAAACTGCAACAAAAAATATAACATTTGTATTATCATGCATAATTTTTGTTACAAAACCACAACATTTAAATCGAATAAAAACTGTTCGAAAAAAAACAACATTTTGCATTATAAAGTCGATGCCGTAATTATATCTTTTAAAAGTGTGGTAAGCCTTTCTCGCTTTATGGAAACATCGTTGTTATAACGTTGCGTACAGTGCACACATTATTTGGACAGATGTGTGTTTTAGCTGTTGTTAGGCTAACATTTAATAATTAACATAAGTTTTGACGAAAAAACGTTAACAGTTTATCACGTTTTTATTTTGTGTATAGTTGTTCCCTTAGAATGTCACTTGTCATAAAAAACTAAGAAATCTAAACACGTGAAAACATTTGAACTAGGTCCCTATCATAATTGAAACAGAAACACGTATTATTATTATTTCGTATAGTCGGGTCATCCGGATTAACATTGATTAAAGTAGGCATGTTATTGCATGCAATGCAAGCATAAAACATTATCAGTCTACAATACTCTCAGGTAGATTTTAATGTCAATAAGGATGTCTTAAGAGTTTGTCCCCATGCACTTTGCAATGTCATCGCAACTTCTGTTTGCAATAGTGATATACTATTTGTTTCATGTCAATGCCATACACAAAAAAGTTTACAAGAAATAAATATGCATTTTAAAACTGTCGACAACTATTATAAAAGCCAGAGAACTTACACCATTTCTTTACTCAGTAAATGTTAAAATTAATTTCTGACACTATGCTGCCCTATTATGAATTCAAAACAGTGTGCGAAGTCTTTTCTGATTAGTAGAATGGCTTTTGAACACTTTTTTTGGCAGCCTTTATGTTTTATAAAAAAGCACACTATTATATTTCCAAGCGAAAACGAAGAGCGAATTGTTATAACGACTTATATAGTATAACTGTAACTCAAATTAAAAAAAGATTTTGGGTACAAAATGATAAATATTAAAACAGTTAACTATCACTGTTATTTCAAAGATAAACAATACAAAGTACAATTCAGTTCAATGCATTTTGCTGAGTACATTATGTAGAGACAGTACTTTATTAATACTAATAATAGTGTAAGCTGATAACTATTGTCCAGTCTGATATCAATATTAAGAACTGCATTGGTAGGGTATCAGATTTATTGTAATGGACATTCTAGAGAATTTAAACATGATCACGTGTATGTTTTATGAGTTTGCCCGAAACAATATTTATTCTCATTAAATATAAACAAAATCATTATTGAAGACTGTTGAATTGCGGTCGCGTCCTCTTCTTTTAAATCTGAACTTTGTCACAAGCGATGCAAAGCAAAGCTATTAATGATTTTAGCACAATTGCTAATAAGCTGACGATATTATTCGTGTCAGATAAGTCCGACAAACTTAACCAATAATGTGCATGTATAAGCCACTTGTTCCATTGAGCCCCATCACTTAACATTTTATCAGCAGTCGGACACAAAGCATAGTCATCATCAATCGATGATACCGATGAGGTAATACTTATTTTAAAGATAGCATATACAGTTGAGGATAGTAATAAGTCCTGTCAAACAAGCGGGTAATTGTAAGCCAAGTATCGAATCGCTTTGTCGTATTATTAAATCATTAAAAGAGCTATTCGTTGCCAAAGTTAAAAATGGCATTGACAGAAGCAGTGTGCACTATTTTCAACCTCATAACCACATGCACAAAAGGAAGTGTTTGCTAACTGGTTGTTAAATAAGACTGAGTTTATTTTTTTACAAATATGTTTCAAACGGGAATCTAAAGTTGAATTATATTGCCAGTATGGAAGTACTGGGTTTTTTCGTCGCATCAATTACAATTTTGTTTCAAAGAAGCTTTCCATTTTGAAATGGTGTGAATATTTTACATATCAATAGGTAACAAATTTCATAGAATGATGGCTAATTGTACAATTGAGCGTGAATAAAATAATGTTTTTTTTTTTATTTATTAACAAAATATAGTTTAATGCATTTCTAAAAATTCAAGAGGACTGTTTGTGAACAGTTTGTGGGTGAACGTTGGAAAGGTATTTGGGACATAATTTTTATTTGTTTAATGTCTCAAAGTTTGAGGTAACGTCGTCGTTTGTCTAGACATGGCCGTTAAGCTTCAGTATATAGATTTCTAAGCGAAACGGATCTCGTTAGACCTGAGACAATACGCACGGCTTTTGGCAATTTGTCACTTGTCATAAATAAAGGACCACGAAGGTGTGTATAATAAATATTTTCTTTTAATAACTTATGTTTAAAAATGTGAATCAAGTCATAAAGTACACTCGTATTCAAGAAAGGCCGCAGGTGGGTGAATTATATTTGGTTAAGATATTTCATTTAGAGTTTGTATTTAAGTTTTCGCATAACTCCCATGATTTTTCATTCGGATTAAATAATATTATTAATGTGATTGTTCAACTTGCCATCGCGGCTTAACGTCAGACCAAGATGTTTGTGATTGTTAGCAAATGTAACAGTTAAAATACCAAACATTAATTTAGGCGTTTCGTTTTATGGAAGTTTAAATAAACAATGTATCGTTTGGCAAAAATGTAAATCATGCAGAGGTATTGATTATAAACACCATCGAGATAAGCTATTTGGAATGTTGTATATGATAAGCAAATATCGTCCGCAATCAAATTTTCATGAACGCAAATAAGGAAAGACAACGGTCCTAATACTGAGCGACGACGAGGGACACCTGCATATAATGTTATGACTGAGTCTTAACTTAGCCAATACATACGTGCTGGTTAAGTCTAGACAAGTTACTTTCTGTCTATACTTTACTTAAGATATATTTTTTAGTAAGTAGTAGTAGTAGTAGTAGTAGTAGTAGTAGTAGTAGTAGTAGTAGTAGTAGTAGTAGTAGTTGTAGTAGTAGTAGTAGTAGTAGTAGTAGTAGTAGTAGTAGTAGTAGTAGTATTGCACACATCCCGTACAAGAGATTTTTTACGTTGTATTGGTTATTTATTATATATATTGAGTGTTCGATCTTTATTAAGTACTGTATGCATAAAGTGTTAAATGTTCATCAAGTATATTATCATACTTTAAAGGGAGTGTTATTTCGGGTTTAAGCTGTACTGAAACTCAATATTTATTTATATCTTTGTATATTTCAAGACCCTGTTTCCATGACATTTTGCCTACTGACCTCATAATCCATAGGCTCCTTTTTTCCTTTATTTCTTTGTAAGCATCATTCAAATGTGCATGTGTTTAAGTCAAATCATTATCTAGATATCGTGTTAAAGCGGAGCGATGGATCTACCGAACGACGGACATGTGCAGTGCAGTGATACACGTGACACGTCGTCCTATAATGACGCTCATTTGTAGTACGCTATTTGAAAATTACACGATACAGGACACAAGTACTGTCCTTATTAGCTGTGTTATGCCAAATTTAACTTTTGACTTCTAAGAATGACCTTGCCCTTTAAGATAGGGAAACGGGTGTTTCACAGGACACGTCGCCGTATGATGGATAAGATTTATGTCATTTTTTTTAAATATTCATCAATATCCTGTTATGGCTAATAAAGGAATTTATAAGCTGGTTTATTTCCATATTTGAAAAACGACCCATTCATATGTGGCCAAATGTTGGCTGAAACATAATTTACGGACGGACGCCTGGACAGCGGAACTCACAGACGGACATTGCGAACAATTTATCAAATTAGCACACAGAGTGCCGAAAGAAAAAATAATGTTTTACAATCCAGATTAAACAAATACATGAAAGACAAAATAATGCGTTTATCAAATTGTACATTTTATTTTAAAACGAACTGGAAAACTTCTATTTGTACTACATTGTGTACATTGTGAGTCATATTTTCTCCTATTTTTATACTGAATTATTTAAATGTAATCCGAGAACCTATTAAGACGTATTCTTAAATATAAAATTAAAAAAAATCAATAATGTATACTGTTTAATCTTAATTGACAGGAGTTGAACCAAAATCTTAAACATCTTCAAATATACAAACTTCTGCTAAGTCTGTAAAACTATTCTATGTCTAGGAAGAAAATAGTGTACACAGCATGTCCTTACAATAGAGATAATACTTAGAAGATAAATACATTTTACGTTCGGCTGCAAGGCGATGGACGACAAATGAGTTGTTCAAAATGTATATCTTCTCCATGACCTAGTGGTTTGGGTGTTCTCTTGCAGAAAGGGATGATGAGGAATCGAGCTTCTCGGGGACCGATCTTACATATCCGGTTTCCGATACAGCATCTAGTTGGATCAAGGGGAACCAATTGCCAACCAGCTAAACGGCCGTCATAAATGATATAATTCGAAAGCACATATGTTTATTAGTAAGATGTCTCATCAGTAAAACTACTCGCTGGTCGTTAGTCGCAAGGAATGACTTTATCATAAACACTGTACTATATCCGAAAATCCGGATGTTATTCAGGTCGTGAGTTTTGCAAATTACAGACCACGAAAAAGGGGCGGTCGTTGAAAAAATAATAACACCAATCAAATTAAAACATTTAATTTTTTCGACCACATTGTTGAAAAAAAAGCACTGCATTTTTTTTGTTATATATATTCAACTTACATATAGTATAAGTTATCAGAAATTGATCATTCTCGACTTTCCAATAGACCAAAATGCCGTGAAAACTGATGACTTCCGGTTGGAATGAAAATCCGATACTGCTGTTGTAAACACAATATTGTTAATCCATCGTTCTATTGAAGAATATCATTAAGTTAAAATTATTGAAAGTATTGTTGTATGTGTTTGATAACTGTTTAAAATGTGTATACGTTTGATGTTGATGTGTTGTGAGCCGTATAAACACGTTTTATATAACACAATAAACAATGTTTATGTTGGGTTGGATAAATTATATTCATGTTGATTTGTTAAAAATGAACTGTGTGGAGAATGTAAATGCTATAACAATACGGCTGTAGCATCGATACATTCATTAATATTTGATATTTTTTGTGAAATGTTTTGCATTTTACATGCTGACAGGATATAGGTCTTAGAATGACCTTTAATGTTTCATCGGGCCTCAAAAAGTTGTAACTCTGTTGCTCTGGTCTCCTTCCTACTATTGAGTAATTAAATAGTATTTAAATTGAATGCGTTTTAAATGTCCTTTTATTACTGTTTAATTTTAATTGAAATGCTATGAGTTTAAATGAACACTTATATGTATAATGAATATTGCTGGGCCAAGTGTGAGGTAGAGCGCTCTATAACCGGTTTAAACCCCCAGTGCTTAGCATTGACCGTTCCAAGGCGGTGACCCCAGCTTTATTCCACTATGTGTATATGTTGTGTCGTTTTGTTGCGTACTGTACCGTTTTGGCAATTGGTTACTTGCCATAAATAAAGGACCACGAAGGTGTGTATGATAGAAATGCAATACTGCTACAGCTTCTGGAGTTTCACTTCTTTATATTAAATCAAACATTTCAATGAGTTTGTTTAATTCGAATAAACATATCCTTATATTATTTACTATTCGGATTCTGAATAAGCTATTCCAACAATAGAACAGTAATTTATTTGTTCCGAGCCACACAATTAAATATATAGTTCAGCTTATGTATGTTAATGTTTACCACGAAATTTACTGACATACCATACAGGGCACATATTGTGTACGTTTATGCAAAATTTTACCATTATTTGAGAAAGACGTAAAGGTGTTTTAACGTCATCCTAGTATAAACCGTTAAGCAAAGTATGTATTGCTTGAAAATCATTGTATTTACGATATAGCTTTAAAGGGACCTTTTCAAAGATTTTAGCATGTTTTAAAGTTTGTCATTAAATGCTTTAAATTAATGAATGTGAACATTGGGACTAAAGAGTTCCAATCTAAAACAAAATTATAATAAAAGAAAGAAAACAGTCATCCTGACCCGGGCTCGAACAACTGACCCTTGAAGTAAAAGTCTAACGCTTCAACCACTCGGCCATCCGTGCTTACATGGTAAATGAAGTATTTTATACTTTATATAAACAATCCACGTAATGTCATAACATAAAACGATAACAACAGAACTTTCCAAATTATACAATCGTTTCGCGTTGCAACGCTTTATAATTTTCCGGTTTTTAAAACGTCAAAAGATGCATATAATGGATATTTGAGAGCATGGTTATTGTTCAGTATTACTGTTTCCTTGTCAATTTTTCACAACCTGAAAGGGTCCCTTTAAATGTCGCTGGGTCAGTATTATGCGTGTTTAAAAGCACAATAGACTGAGACTCCGTAAAGCAATACATCATAGTTTGAGTAAATGCAGACTACCAATCCTGCTTTCTGACATTTACTAATTGTTTGTAATGACGAATTGTGTTATTAATAGTAGCTAATAAGAAGTAAGAATGCAATCTGAAGCACTATATAAACACTTTTCAGAATATTCGGTATTTCTGTCTTTAGTCTAAACATAATATTTGTTAATATAAACGCATTTTTTTGATTTCCCAGCACAACACGTGCATACATTTATAAAACAAGCATATAATGTCTCTTTATATGGCGTGTATACTGCATGCATGACAAACATAACGGGACTGGCTCATTTTTATTTATGATAGTCAACAAAGGCAAACAATTTCAATACAATAACGCTCGTCCTCTATTTCGATCCATTTCATCAGTTCGTAGTTCATGTCATTCCCTTGTTCCCTTGTTGTCACGATGTGCCAATTCACTTTCCCCCTAAAAAAACAAAACAATATGAATATGTCCGCCAATTGAGCGTATTTTAAATTGATATTTTATTTACAACCTCTACGAACGCAGTTTAAAAACTAGGCAATTAAATGGGCATGTACACACTGCGAGTTCTTTACAAAATGTTTATTTGCATCTATATTATATTATATGTGGTATATGTGCACGTAGTATGACTATTATTGAACCTGATCACACAAAAACATGTGTACTTACGTGGAAAATATGGGTCTGAATATGGATACCCTACAAATACACAAAATACAAAAATAAGCTTTATTTGGGATCTATAATGGTTACCATGGACAAAAAACTGTTCAAAATGTTTTCGACTTTGTTCGGCAATATTACGAAATCTTTAGATTAAAACAAATGAAAAATAATATGAATTAGTTTTATTAAAATAAACCCAAGTATTTACACAGTGGTTCACCTTCGTTTAATTTCACCTTCGTTTAATTCTGGTGGTATTTTATACTTAGTTTTTTTAAGCTTAAATTAAATTTAAAACATAAAGGAAATCGTACACTTCCCCTGTCCATGCTTTCCGCAAAAAAACTAGATTTAATTATATTATTCTTTCACTCACCGTTTGCTATTAAAGGCTGCTAGTTATTCGAATAACATATACATTTTGACAGCATATAAACCATTTGGGCTGTCTTAGGTCTGATTTTTGTTCATTTCTTCCATAAAAGTGGCATTCCATAATTACGACTCGTGAACATTAATACAAAAATCGCCTTTAATGGTACTTCAACGTTTACTAGGCTGCTTAAATTAAAGGGGATATGTAGAAGCGCTGTTTAAGTATAAACATACGCCGTGTCGAAATTGCACGCACAAACACACACACACACACACACACACACACACACACACACACACACGCACGCACGCACTCATATTTTGCCTTAACCAGTAGGTTATTAGATGATGAGCTGTTGTAGGCTTTAGTGAATATAATACGTGTTATGTTCTACGATGTGAACAATGACGATAGTTTTGAGCGCGTTTTCGTTGCCTTACAGAACAGAAAGATCACCCGCTACACCCCATTAAATTGAAACACATGAACAAGTTGTTTCAAACAATGAGTGTACATACTATGCCGTTTGTGTGGTTTCCTCCATAGTCCCTTGATGGCAACAGAAACAAACTGGTAATGAATAAGCCTATACTGGAGACGTGAATTTGCTTTTATTCGAGATAACACTCTCTTCGATTATGGTTCAGTCTAGGCTGATATTGTCCACAGGCGACGAAAAATTGTGTTTTTGGTATTATTTATATTTTAATGAATATCATGATTCAATAAAACTGAACATTTTAAGACGCATTTTTGATCTCTTTTAACTTTTATATCGCTGTCAATAAATTTGTATGAAGCATGAACTTACATGAATATAAATAATATCTATATGTATGTAGTCCTTATATGCATATGTAGTTTAAAAGTACTTTTAGAAAATGTAATTCAATTTCGCAATTAACGTCCTACTTATCTAAGATTATTTGTTATGCAGGATATACAGGTTTGACTGTGAAATTAACACATTTAGATAATGCATGATGTAACATTTTTATTTGATCAATGGTTAGAATCGCAAAGGTTTTAAAAATGGTGCGAATATCAATATTACTTTTATTAACACATAAATCTAATCAATAATCAGTATACACTTTATTATGAATCTGTGAAGCAGAACGTTATGTCACTATTTTTCTAGTCAAATTTAAATTTCGCAGTGGCGATACTTCTGAAACTTTAAAAGCTCGAAGACTGAAATGGTTCTTATTTACAAACTTGATGTAACTATCATATTTGAAAACGATTGGTTTAAGCGCAACGTATAATACAGTACTTTGAATTTACTTAGGAGAAGTAAGTTGCGTCCTCCAGCTGTAACCAAACGATAAAACATTACAAAATGTTATTTCTTAGCGATTGCAGTTCTTGTATGTTAAATTATATGAACCGTAGGACGTCCAGTTTATTTTTTAAAACCTATTCATCGACTTCTGAGTTAGGTCTTAATTGCTGTATATACATCAATGATACACTAACATGACATCAAATTGTGCCCATGTAAACTTCATCAAACATCAACAATCAGTTCCTACCTAGTAGGATCTATATTTTATCAGTACTTTATGTAAAGATACAAATGAATATGGTACTTATAACGATACCTTTCTTGCAACGCGGGCAGCACTCGCCTTTTGGTATGTATTGTCCATTAGGACAGGAGACAGGAGGCTGACAAAATGCAGCTAAACATGGGTTTATGGTCTTGTGGAAGGATATGGCCAATAAGGCTGACTCGTCACCGTTCCGCAGAACATCACGAGTAGCAAGAATTAGGCGGCTGATAACATTGTTATACCTACAATGACAATATGACAATATAGGTATTTTGTCATCTAGTGTTTATATACACATCAATAAAAACTAGTCTAAGCCCAAAGTTATAAGAAAATTTCAAGAGTGTATGATTAATCTTCATTGTTTTATTTTAGTTTACACATTACTCTAACAATATGGATCATGCCCTCTTCGAAAAATCATTTGTCATTTATCGTTTTATTGACCATAAATGTAAATGTATGCTGGCCTCATTACAAAATGTTAATGTAGTGATTTATTCAAAATTCACAACAAAAGAAGTCATTGCTTCAAAAAGTGTCAAAACGTCCTCCTTTTCTTGCTCGAATTGTCTTCTAAGTACCAGTAGGAAAGATTTTTTGTTAATTATTAGATACAAAAAGATATGTTATAAAGTTGTTCAAACAATAAATAATAATAATAACTCACCTTGGGCGCTGTTCTGAAGCATCTTAGAACTTGATAATACAGCATGACACGAGGCGATTATATATCGAAAGGGAGGAGTTAACAAAACACTAAATGTGTTTCTGGCAAGATAAATCTTGTTCGAGCATGTGCATTTGCAATTCACCGTGTTAGCTTTTACGCTGCATTGGCAACACGCGGTGCATCTCCTCAATTTTAAGCTTACTCTAAAGCAAGTAAGTACGGATCATCTCGAACTTGTGAACGTTTTATAGCCGGAAACATAGAGATATGCATGTATTACATACCTTGCAATGTGTGGTTAGTGTTTGCAAATAAATAACCTTGCGAATGTCAAAGTACAATGCCAATGTATATATTAGCTCACATATATCAGAATATCCTCACATAAGACACTTTAATCAGATTTTTTAATCTTTTAGAAAATGATGTATTTGTCTATAGTAATCATGTACTTTTTGTTCATTGTTGATTTTAACAGCAAAGTTGGTGATGCCAACGAGTTCTAAACAAATTATAAATTTAATATATTAAAACATGACGTATATCATGAACATGAGTGTGCATCAATGCCGGCCTCCGTTGATCGGTCGCATAATACGCATGGTATTAGATCTATGTAAATCACTAAATTATCACTAAATAATTGCATTGTTAAAGATAAAGTAAATGTCATAAATTATCCTTTGGTCTCATAAAGATTTCCTCCGTGAGAGACTGCGTACTTTGTTGCGGTCTAAACATTTTGTAAATAAGTGTTTTAAACAATGGCCCTTTTATTAAGTGGAGCGATCACGCCCATATACACCTATTATTGATGTGTAATAATACTCCGAATACAGATACCAGCTTTTCAGAAATAAAAAATATGTAAGGAATGATTTGTTTAAAACAAAATTCACATCATGTGTAATTGATGTTTGATATAAGTTAAAGTATATTGTTCTTAATCTAAAGCGGGATAGCAAGAAGTTGATAAATCTCGCAATCTATAATTTTACTGATGTCGTACGCAATTTGTATCTTTATTTTCGCCAGATAAGCTAGTTAAGCTGTGTTCGCTTTGATACTTATTCAAACACAAAACAGTACGATTGGTTCGACGAAGAATGCAGGATAGTTCGCAACATGTTTTTAAAAGATCTGAATCGTTTTAATGTATGTAAATTAGGAACAGAAATAAAACAATTGTGGCATGGTAACACTAATAATAAAAATGTCAATATAAAAACGAAGTAAGCCTTATAAAAAAAAAACGAAAATACAAAAACTTACGGAAAGTAAGCCAAAAGAATGTTTTAAATCTTTCAGCTAACGCAAAAGTAATGTAAACACAAATTTTACTTTTTTTTCAACTTAATGTCACGACATTGTTAACTGTGAAAATGTTCAGAATATTATCGCATTTTTCCCTATTTCTTGTTTGCTATATATTTTAAGTTTATGTTGAAGACGTTGCATGTGTACAAGTCTGAACTCGTGTTTATACGACTTCAATGTCAAAATTGTATTCTCGAAATTTTAAACCAGCATATGAAAATGATCGAATAATGTTAAATAAAATAAATAAACAATATTGATATAGTATCATCAATCAAATAATGTTTACTTAAATGTATACGCAATTGTTTCTAAAATCGAATATGAATTGTTTGAATTACTGTAGACTTCATGAACATTTAACAAGCACTTGTGTAATCAATCAATACCAAAAATGTATTGCTGGTTTACCGCAGGTAAATTGCAGTGCTCTTAATCTCATATGTGCGACGAAGGATCGCCATTCTTAAATTGTTTTCATGCAGATTTGTTATCTTGAGTTGAGGAGGACGTTCAATATTTCAAGCCTCAATGCTCTATCATCCATGGATGTTTAAGCCCCGCACATCATCATTTAAACCATATTTAATCGAATGTAACACATTAAAACCTGATATAATTTTAACAACTGTGAGGAAAGCAGCCAAAACACATAAAGTTCTCAATGGAGAGGGGACATAACTCTTACAAAAATATAGTGTTTGATACACGTAAATGGAACTCTCTTAGGATGAGGCAGTTTCTTTGGTATTGGAAAGTATCAGTGTTAACACCAACGGCTAAAGCGTTATTGATAACTTGCTGCAGAAAGAAATTTGCTTTGACATGATTAAACATTTTGCGGTATGTTATTTTAATAGTTTTAGCAATTCGGCGCCCCTCAACTTTGAAATTGTTTATGACAAATTAGTTTGTGACAATGATTTCGACGAGAATATTATAAAACAACATGAATTTCATTTAATGGAATTTTGATGAAAAATTAGAAATGGTCCTAGTGATAATATCCCGACGTTTAAATGCGATAATCTAGAATCATTATGGCCATGGTACAAATACGTACTTACTACTATTACAGCACATTTTCTACTATTAAGCAGCCATTTTGTTTTTCAAATAAGTTGTTTAAGACGAGAGCATTGATTTGAGTCGATATAAAACATCAACGACTCCTATTTTATCTAGAAACTTACAAACAGCTCTTAGTGAAATAAAAAAAATATGATCAAACATGTTAAGGATATAAAAAGTAGATACACTAGACAACCCATTAGATAGCAGTGAAATATGCAGCCATATCTGCATTTCTTTTATACATATAAGTTGAGTATAATTGTTTTTCAGTATAAACTGATTTGCGAGTGATTCCTAAAACGCCTTACGCTAGGGTAAGACATAGTATGTTCAAACTCATAAATGAAAATTCAGCAGCCATAACTTATACCTGTAAGGAAACAAATATCATAAGTGAATACAAATCATGCTCTAATTGTAGACAGAGAACAAATTACTGACTGCATTACGAAGTTCAAACAGTACAAGTAAATTTCAACTTGAAATCGAACTTTCAAAAGTATATTGATACTATAAAAAAAACACTTAGTTACCCTCCTACATCTTTGTTTTTAATGGAACAATGACTCACATGGGATGACAAGAAACTTGACGGTTCGGATGTTTGGATAAGTGCTATTGGCTTAAGTCACTCACACGCAAGATGGCTTAGAAAATAATAAATGTTTCGCGTTTTGTTCTCATAATGTTTACACATGTAGTGCCTAATCAAATATGTTTCTTTTGTTATAATAAACGCTGTCATCTAATAAGTTTATAACTATTCAATAATATATGACATTATTTCATATTCCATATGTGACGTTTGTCANTTTATACATATAAGTTGAGTATAATTGTTTTTCAGTATAAACTGATTTGCGAGTGATTCCTAAAACGCCTTACGCTAGGGTAAGACATAGTATGTTCAAACTCATAAATGAAAATTCAGCAGCCATAACTTATACCTGTAAGGAAACAAATATCATAAGTGAATACAAATCATGCTCTAATTGTAGACAGAGAACAAATTACTGACTGCATTACGAAGTTCAAACAGTACAAGTAAATTTCAACTTGAAATCGAACTTTCAAAAGTATATTAATACTATAAAAAAACACTTAGTTACCCTCCTACAACTTTGTTTTTAATGGAACAATGACTCACATGGGATGACAAGAAACTTGACTGTTCGGATGTTTGGATTAGTGCTATTGGCTTAAGTCACTCACACGCAATATGGCCTAGAAAATAATAAATGTTTCGCGTTTTGTTCTCATAATGTTTACACATGTAGTGCCTAATCAAATATGTCTCTTTTGTTATAATAAACGCTGTCATCTAATAAGTGTATAACTATTCAATAATATATGACATTATTACATATTCCATATGTGACGTTTGTCAAATATCTTATAATATATTATATATAATTTCAATTACAATAACACGTATACGTATCTACAGTGTATTCAGTTACTGATGTTGGAAAGAAAATAAATAATCCTTTTTTCATTTTTTTATCATGATGTTAATTTTTCAGTGTTTACTTTAGTTTGTTATCTTATCGAAACATTGTTTCTGTTGTATTTTTTTTTATTATTATTATTATTAATTTGTGTAGGAATGCATCTGTCCTATAAAATTATGTTGTAATATGTATGTACCTCTACGATAGATTATATCATTCATAAACTTATTAAACTACAAGACTAACTTCCCCCATGACGTATTTAATTTTGTGTTTGTTTTGCAGAATTTTCTATGTTGCGTGCAAATCATTGCGTTGCTAGTACACCATACGTGCATATTTTTAATTATATTTACACACCAAAAGGTCTTATTATCCCTTTCTTACTTTACCATGTAGGTATACATTTCGCTGTATGTATTTTCGATACATGCAATGCATTAGACTATTTTATTGTAGTGCGTATTTACATCATTATATACACTATATATTGTGTTTCCAAACTTGAACTTATTGCCGATGAAACCAATATCATTCACTGGAAACTCCTAACTTGTAAATTAAGCATATGCATGAAATAGTGTTATACAATAAACAATGATAGTTTATGTGAATACAAAATCTGTTCTTGTCCGAAATTGTAAATATTTTAAATATGGTTCTTGTCTAACTTCAGTTTAATATGTGTGTTTGCATGGTTTTAAAGTAAAATGCAATGTTCATAATTATAAAATTGTATGTCTTACAGTGGGGCTTCAGTATATGTGTACAGAGGGGTCAAGCTAAGAGATATGCAACAACTTATTTATAAAATGCTCTGTGAATAATGCCATGGCTTCTATATGTACTTGATACTGTAGATATTAATAATACGTTCAAGATGTACGATTTTATGCATATGTTGGTGTGTTTTTTTTTCATTTTCAAACACACTCACAATTTAGCTGGATCAGCTGGTTTACCCGAACTAAGTGCACATACTTGTGCTAGTAACTAATAACAGCCATTTCTGAATCAATGTTTGGATAGATATGAATGACCAATCATCCAGAAAACGTTTGGTGGCTGATATGGGATTCGTACCCGCGATCATCAACTTCAGGTCCAGGACTCCACCAACTGAGCCAGCCTGCCCAAGTCTGTAAATGTAATATTGTTTATGTTCATGTATTGAACAAATATATGCACATGCTATTCGAAAACAAAAGACCTTCCACAAACTAATGGTTTCTTATGCGGATAGTTTTATTGCACATGCTTCATTTTATATGCATTATATCAAGATCAGATTAAACATTAAAATAACATAAATTGAAACAAAACTATAGATATGTATCTATATGGATGTGTGCACTGTTTTATAGCCAAGTATTAAAACATATGGAATGGATATTTATACAGTTTGTCGAAAAAAACAACAACTGATATTTACCACCTTACCACCTTTACCACCTTACCCCATTTATGCCTAGTGGACTCTCCCATCCTTCTTAATTGGATCAATTTATTTCCGAAATAAGGGATGTCTTGTTTATTATTTTCATATATAGAATATTTCTTACAGAAAACATTCTTTAAGCAAACAGCGCAGACCCTGATGAGACGCCGTTTGCCAAGGCCTTTTTTTTAGACACAAGGCATAAATGGGTTAAAGGAAGATGAGACCCTATCTGTCATTGTATATGTTCAATGGTGTTGGTGTACTTGACAAGAATCCGCTTTCAGTCCGTCGACACTTTAATTCCAGTACCAATCTTTTGACTAAACTTGATCCTGACTGATGTCAAGAGAACATGAAAAATACAATGTAAATCATGCTGATGGAATAAGTATGTTTTCGTTTATTCAAACTTGTGTGCAAACAGGTTAGACTAATACTTACTAACAAAGGGTCCCAATCAAAGCATGTTTATTTGCCTTTCCTATATGTCATATTTTGCAAGCCTGGTATTATTTTACAAATTCATCGGATATGTCCTCTTCCAATAATTGCAATCCACAATCTTCTCGCAACTTCTAAGAAAGTTAATCTCCACTGAATACGGATACCGTAGGAAACATTGCTTCGGATTTTCAAATTGCTTTTATTCAAGAAGAGACAAGGAACTTTTTAGAAATAGTCCACGGAGTGTAATAACATACCATAACAATAAATGCAAAACTATGAATGATGATAGTTATAGTTTAATTTTTATAGAATTTTTGGAAGACAAACATGTCATTTTAATATAACAATGCGTATTTTTTAAAAAGACAAACACTTATATGTTACTATACAGTTTATTTAATACTAATATTATTTGCATTAAGCTAATTTTGAATAATACACTAGTCATTGTGTTTCATGTAAATGTTTGCTTAAAATCGGTAATTTATCGGTATATAATTAAACGTATCTTATAGAATCCAACGATAATATGTTAATGTTACCGGTAATAGCTGAATGTAATTTTGCGATACAATTGCTATTTGACATTTATCTTTTATGCTGCAGACACGTGGGCAACATGTTTTAATGTTTGTACTTTATGCATGTCTTTGGCAAGATGTATTTCAGAATATTCTTGCACGTTTCACTCTAATTCTTATACTTTCGACATAGGCGAACGTTTTGAACCTTGTGCATTTTTTAGTGTTATGATTTGTTGCATTTGACTGTCTTCCATCGCGAAAATACGTCAGAATTGTATTGTATTTTAACATGTTTTTGTTTTCGTGATCATGTTTAAACATAGCTCACGGATTAGTATTATACAAAATTAAGTATTAAACCTAAGCTGGCATACTAACTAGTACCAATTGTGCAAAAAGAGTAAACAGTGTTTATTTACATATGCATAGAAGTCTTCAGTAATCGTGCTAAAAAACGTCAGTGTCGAAATATTGTGCAGTCTTTTTGCCTTGTAACAAGATTGTGTCCAAACACGTTTTGGTATAACACCAAACGAAAAACAACAATTAAACTGAAAACAACAATAAGTAGAAGTTATTGTTTAAGTTGCTTTATTTTATGACACACTAAACAACATTATAATTAATTTAAAAAAATATTTGTGATGCATTTATTGCAGATTATTCTATTTTTAAAAACCTAATAACAGTGGATATTTCTCATAATTATATTTTAATATAGTGTGTAGCTTGATATCTGTTGTTTAGGTGTGATCGCAAGAAGAGCCATGACAGGCCCCGTCGTCGCATGTGGCGTCCCGTCCGCACTCTTTAAAGCAGTCCCAGTCGTTTACGCACTCTCCAGGTATGTGGCAATGGCACGCGCTGCCCGTAGGAGAGTCGACATCCTCATGACACTCGACCTCCTCACGGGGATCGTCGCACACTACGTCTTTACAGCCCTTGTCTGTTTTGCATGGCACATGGATGTCGCCGCCGGGAGCTGTTGAGGATAGAATTGAATGTACCAGAAATATACAATAGATTGATACACGCTGTGAGAGTATTCTTTTAATAGCGATATAAATGCATTTAGAATTACAGTGAACACTGTTATAGTGTTGGAATAACGTAGATTTAACTTAAATGTAAAACATTCAAATCTTTTTGTAAGCTTAAATATTAAGTTGTACTTGATATAAGTTGAATGCAAATTCTTTTGTTCAAAATGTCGATTTTGAATTTAATCTGTATTCGAATTTCGCAATGATTTCGCAATTTGCATTTGCTCCCGTTTAACGAATTTGATGCCAACAAACATATTTCAGTACAAAAAATACCGGCCTTCGCTGACATTTCTAAATTCAGTATTAAAATGGTGTTGTTTTCTCCCCTTTTGCATATAATTGTGCAAAACAAACTACCCTTACGGAATGGTCATTTGTATTCCTAACGTTCGAACATGATCAAATTAGGTAAATACAAACATGACTAAAAGTATAGCGTGAAATATTTTAACAGGAAAACATTATCAACCCCAAAGAATCATTCATGTTCACACACAAAAACGCTTTCTTATAAAATTTCGAAACAAAAATTTGACTTTGTTATGTTGTGTTATTTGTCTTTATATTGTATGTATAAACAAACATTATCAATAATGTAAACACAACACACGTAACTCCCGTTTAAAAACACTCAACAAGTCGACTCCCAAGCAAAATATTATTTATTATGTGAGTGGTTAATACATATACGTATATTTAACGAGGCTAAGAAAACCGAGCCACGAGCATAAGCGAGCGTGTAATGTTTTCCAGGCGAACAATGAAAAACATTCAAGAACATGGTAAACATTACCAGAAAATATCGATGACGTAATGAAAGAGAGCAAAACTATGTCATTGTTATGCGCGAGATATTATTATCCCGGCCATGCATAAATATATGTTAGTTTAAACATCGGGGTTTATTTCAATTTTGCACGCCTGATGATTGGATAAAATATGACAACCATTTATGGACGAGGAAAAAATAGAATACAAGTTGGAAAGATTGTTTAAAATAAATTTAAACCTACTAATTAGGCGTAATATTGCACTAAGTAACTTTAAGCAGATATATGATTTCCTACAAGCATTGATTTATTCAAATATCTGCCAATATAACATTGCGCGTGATAGCGATCAATTGAATTGTTTGTGAGTTCAATTCGTTGGCTGTAAGTTACCCCAAAAAGGTTTTATAAAAATAAGATTTTCAGAAGAATAGCCAAGCAACAAATATAAAACGTTCCCGATGGAGATATTGTTTAAGTTACCATTTGTCAAACCCTAAGCATTAAGGCGTCCAGCCTCTAAAGCGCGGCGTAGTTATAAATAGTCATGATGCTCAAATAAGCGCGTTGCCGCACGCCGCGGTTGACACGCTGTCGTTCGCAGTAGACGATGGTCTTGTAACATTCATAATGTTACATGTACAATGAACAAGATTCAATAACAATTTATAAACCAAACATTTCAAACACGTTTTAAATCACTAAAATGAAAAAAGCAAATATAATCTGACCTTTGTGAGAAAATGACAAAGCTTTGTGATTTTAGTAGCGCTTATTCCCCTTTATTATTTCACATTTGTTATACAGTATATAAATATTACATGTCTGACAGGGTGACAGTAACTTTGTAAACTTGAGGAAATACTGTCAACAGAGGCGAAGCCGAGGTTGACAGCATTTTTCCTAAAGTTGACAAATTTACATATTCAATAGTTGTATTTAATTTGAGCAATGAACAACCATTTATATTTTGATAACTATAATAAAATTACGTCTGATTGACAGATTTGGTCGTCTGTTTGCAACGGAAATGGAAAACTGCGTACTGCGTATGCGCGAATGGGGCAGTTTATATTTTTACCATTCCGCACGTGATTGCGTAGGTAGCGGGCGACAGTATTTTTTGGACAGTATTTTTTTTCCCGCTGGGTCTGACAGTATTTCTATGTCACGATGGTTTATGGGAGTTTAGCATTGTGAATAAAAATGAAGTATAAAAATCAAATATGTCATGACGAGTATTGATGTCTTCTGAAGAGTCTGTGCTTAGTTCTAAGCAATGTATACATCATTCAACATCTCACATTACTTTCTACGTAATAGGTTCTATGTCAAATCGGTACATTATTCGTTAGGATAAAGATAAATATAACGATTATGTCATACCTGGTTTGCACTGCGGACAGCATTTGCCTGGCGGCGTGACTTGTCCATAAGGGCAGTAGATAGGAGGGCACTTCACGCCGTAACATGGTCGTGGAGGAGTTGTGGCTGTCCTATACGGGTACCAAATACTGTTCACCGTTCCGCAGAACGTCACGAGTAGCAGGAATAAGGTTGCTGAACACATCGTTATGACTACAAGTACAAAATAGCCGAACCTTTTAGGACTCGTTGTCACATTCCATAGTTACAATCTAACAGTAAAGACCAGGCTTAGCTCACCACAATAAGATTGCTCCATAAGTGAATTAATACTTTGTATTGTCTTTATTTTATTAACTCAATACTCTAACACTATATGTGCGATGTTTTCACCTACCAATTTTAGACTGAGACTAGATTTAGCTAACGAAAAAGAATGTCTAAATGTCCCAATATTCTAGGTACCAACATACGTCTACGCCAAACAAAACTCATCTGATTCGTCAGTTAAAGAAAAGTAACCAATTAACATACACACTAATATCTTTCAAATGTTCACAATTCAATTCAATATTCAATATTTATTGCATTGTAAGGCCTCCGGCCCATATACAAACATATGTACAACCAATGCAAAAACATAATGTGCATGAGGTTAAAATACAGATCACTGGGTTAAATCAAAAATAAAAATCTTAACAATATACAGTATGTCTCAATCAAACATGTCCAAGTATACATTTCGTTCTTTAAAGGCATAATATATGTACATGGAAACATTTCTTATCAGTTTCATATCCTCAGTTGACATTAGCTGTACAATATCTCTAAAGTTGGATATTGAAAGTTATACAATGGTATATAACTTGAACGAATATTTGAAAACAATGGGCAACTAATCATAAAATGGAATTCATCTTCAAGAACGGTTTCGCAAAATACACACGTGCGATAATCCCTAGACATATTATAATGCCTCCCTTTCTCTACCATAAGATTATGTGAGGAGCTTAGAAAGCTAGCCGTACATTTTGTAAATTTGTCTATATCTATAGCAGTGACATATTTTTCGGCAGTGAAATTAGTCTTTGAGTAATAATGTAATACATCTTGAGTGCCATGTTTGAATAAACTGATCTTTAAGCTTTTGTACATATTGTAGTAAAAACAACTTTGGGTTAACAACATTTTGAGCTTCCCAGATATATCCAAAACCAATAAGAACAATCGTTTTCTTCCGCGGAAATGTTATAAATTAGTATTGGTATATATTGACACGCAGCGTAATTATCATAACACTCTCAATATATTTATGCGGCTTTCGATTTGTTTTGTCATCTCTATAAACATTAAATATAGACAAGTGACTTACATTGAAACGCAGAGATAATCATATGAGCATATTATTAAATATTATATTGAAAAGTGTATAGACCCTAATTAAAAAAATATATATAAATCATTGTTTTCCAAACTTCAATAACTTAATACAACATAAGTTGTTTATTAAAATATAAATATGTTAAAATATAGACTCACCTTGGTATCTGCTCTAAGGAATCTGAGAGCTCGAAAGAAAAGCTAGAATGCAGGCGTTTATATACCTGAAATGAAGGAGATTTTGCACATATTAGCTATATTTAACTACATAATCAGTTTGTAAGCTACATTAATTGGATTATAGTTTATACACACACATTGCACTGTAACGAGTTTTATGCTATTTTGGAACTAAGCGTAGAATTAGCATACCTTGCAGCACACGTGTAATCAAGTATGAACAGCTAATCATTATTTGCAGTAACGTTAATAGCTGAACACATTGCGGATGTAAATGTTGTACTTTAGATTTCGTCCTAGGTTTGGCAAATAACTTTGCATTTGAATGTAAACGAAAAATATATGTGTGTGCTATCAAATAGGTGAATATGGAAACCCTATTCACATCATTAAGAAAGAAGCTCCGTCATCATCAGAAAGTCCTGTATTCAAGGCAAGAGAATTGAAATTCAAATTAACTTGGATCATGGGGAAGTACATGTTTGCATGTTGGTAATAATAATCCAATATTAATACATGTACTTCCAATTATTGATATCTGGAATACATGGCAATATAACTTAATAAAAAAGGTGATATTTACATATTAAATATTTGTTTTAGTATGTCATCACAATTCATTTTCTTACACTGTTTGCGCATAAATTACAATATTTTCATGTGAGTCGATTTATTTTCTTTGTATTAATGAGCTACAATATAAGGGTAAAACTGTACAAGGATGTAAAAAAATACTATCTCATTTTGATTCAAGTGAACTTCCGCATTGATTTTGAAAGTCTGCCCATCATAACTTATTTCAAAAAATCATAAAACATGGGATTCGCTTTTATAATACCAAATACGTTTGACGGTTAAGATTTGATTGGTTGTTGAAAGGTTATCTGATCATGACCACTAACGTGATGTCATCAGCTCCAGAAAGCGAATGTTATAGAAACGTCAGTTTTATTGTATTTCTACTAGTCAACTGACTGAGTTTATTAACCTTACTGCCTGACCGGCTAGCTAAGTTGGAGGATCCGAGGATTCTGTGTCTATTTTCGGACCTGCCACATAACACATTTGTCGAGAGGTTATGACATTGTCTCTACGGTCTTTATCTTCCTACCTCTGATTCGAGCAGGACAGTTGAAATTTACTGGCATTAGAATTTGCACTTAGTACAAGTAAATCAGCTTACCAGGAATGTGTGAGTAGGATAACTACCAGTTGTACTGATATTACTGTACAACGTCGGAAAACGGCAAAAATCTACATACACAAATAAAATCAATATGTCTGTTGTGTCGTAAAACAATGTGATGTGTTGTTTCGCTCCACATCTTAACAGTTCAATGTTGACGATCGAGCAAATGCACTATTTTATGCATAATTACATCGGATAAACTAGTATCGTATCCAATCTGGGATAGGGTGCAGTGATTAACACATACTATGCTATTAAGCTGATGCAGACACATCTGCTGTATCATGTAACTCTGATTGAGGGTTTATTCGTGATAGAAATGTCAAGATTATATCAAGTAATCCAGAAAAAAATATCGAGCTTTTTAATATTCGTGTAACGATAGGATAAGTTTTCGACAGCATTATTGGCGGAAGAAACACATTTTAAATCGTATAGCAAAATAATTGATCCGCTGTAATAAGTTGATAACTGGCTATTTTTGATGGGCTTATATAATACAGAAAAGGAACAGATGTTGGAAGTAAACCGATTTACAAGGCCAACACTTTCTTAAGAACATAAGTTTCATGTCTGCGAGCTGGTATAACCTTTTACTTAATATCAATTAAGATCAGAGAGCTTATATAAGATGTATCGTCAGGCGATGTACTTAAAATTGCACTTTACAGTACCATATCGACAGTTAATACGGCATTATATTTTCCAAAATTAAAATAACATCTTAATCAGTATATAGTATATGCTTCGTCAACACACATGTCTCATTTGTGTCAACGGTAAATCGAATATTAAATTTTATGGTTATGAAACATTGTCCTCGCAGATATTGTTTTCGGGCGGGGAAAATCAGATGTAGATTTTAACTCGTAGTACAAAAATCATTATTGAATAACATGTACGTGTATTACCTCTAGACGCAACAGCACTATGGATAACGTGACCCTAATGCAGTTAATTATTTAGAAGGCATTTTTTATATGCGATAATTCACATTTCACGAGGGCACGATAGAAAAAAATATTTAGATTTTATTAATATAGAATTGCTACTATAAACTATATCTACATGAAACTATGGAACTATCATATTTGTCTATTTTTATGGGAAAATAGTATATATGTCCATTTATTATTAACATTAATGCTGTAAAAAACTTTTTTTTTTTAAGATAACATTTGTATAATCTTGCATTTTTTTGTTTCAAAATTACAATATTTAAATCGAATAAAAACTGTTCGCCTAAATAATACTTCACAATGTAAAGTCAAAACTGTAATTATATCTTTTAAAAGTGCGGTAAGTCTTTCTCGCTTCATTGAAACATCGGTGTTATATCGTTGCAATGCCACTCGTATTTAAACGAAAATACACACCTGAAAACATCCTGATCATAATTGAAACAGATACACGTTTCATAATATGCATATACCTCGGTTATCAGAATGCACATTTATTAAAGTAGGCATGTTATTACTTGCCATTTATGCAAAAAATACCAGCAGTCTAAAGTAGTCTCTATTATCTTGCAAACTTGCTTTCATTTTCATACTGCAAGTTTGCATTGCATTGTTTATTTATCTTTGATAAAGAATAATGATTCTTAGATTACTTTATAAGTATGTTACTATTGTGCATGCTAACTTGTCATAGGTATTTAATTATTAGGTAAACCATGTTTTGGTGGTTAAACTGCATAATTATATTGTTTGTCATTGATAATGAATCATACGCTGTGGCTTACCTTTTAAATATGTTTATACTTGCATTTTGATATTTAAAAATTGTGAAGTTATAATGTATAGCAGTATTAGTTCTACGAAAGTGCATACGTGTGTTGTATCATATGACTTTGTATTCTTTAACTACCGGTACTCAGTTTATTTTATATAATAATGAAAGTACACTGTCTGTATTATGGGCTGGTTGCTTTTGACTGCAAAATAAATATTCGTATTCGTTTTCCAGGCAATTTTTATGTCAATTTAACTCGTCTTTACCCTTTCCAGCTCAGAAGCAAAGTGAAAATGACTTTATGCAACCAGCATAAAACCAGAACAGCCTGAGAGTAACCGACGGACATGTTCAGTGCAGTGATACACGTGACACTTTGTCCTATAATGACGCTCATCTGTAGTATGCTATTTGACAATAACACGATGAATGACACAAGTACTGTCCTTCTGAGCAGTTAAATGCCAAATTTGACTTTTGACTTCTAAGAATGACCTTTTAGAGAGAGAGACGGGTGTTTCACGGGACACCTTATGATAGTTAACAATTATGTCAGATTACTAAAATATCCATCAATATAGGGCAATGTTATTTTTAAGAAAGGAATTAATAAGCTATGTTATGACCATATTTGACATAAGATCCATCCATACATGGCAAAATAATGGCCGGAACAATAATTTACTAACGGACTCCTTGACGCTGATAGCGAGACTAACAGACGGACATTGCGAACAATGTATTATTTATTCAATTTACATACGAAAAGCCGCAAGAAAAATCAATGTGTTTCAATCAAGATTAAACAAATTCATGAAAAAAATGCCTGTATTAAATTGTACATTTTATTTTAAAACGAACTTTATTAATTCTATTTGTATTTAATTGTTTATATTGTGGGTCTTTTTTTCTCCTATGTGTTATAATGAATTATGTAAATGGAGTCCGAGAACCCATTTTGTAATCGGTATGCACACACAATAAACACCGGTTCGTTACCGGAGACAGAACCGACTGAATTCAGTTGGACTCTTCCGATGGAGACCACTTATTAAGGTGTATGCTTTCATGGTAAAAAATAATTTAAACTTTTAAATTATGGATATTATTAAAGTTTAATTGACAGTTTAAAACAACATCTTAAACATCTTCAATTATACAACGTTCTGCTAAGTCTTTAACACTATTCTCTGTATGAGAAGTTTAACGTGTACACAGCAAGTCCTAACAATAGAAACAATACTAAGAAGAGAAATACAATTTACGTTCGATGGCAAGACAAGTCGATGGAAGACAAATGCGTTGTTCAAAATGTATATCTTCTCCGTTACCTAGTGGTTGTGGCGTTCTCTTGTGGAGCGGGATGACGAGGATTTGAGCTCATCGGGGCACGACCGTACATATCTGGTTGTCTATACAGCAGCTAGTTGAATCGATGGTGTTTCAAGTGCCAACCCGCCCAACGCATGCATAAATGATAGGAATCGAGAGTATAGATGTTTATCAGTAAGATGTTTCATAAGTAAAACTCGCTGATCCTTAGTCACAATGGGTAAATTATATTGATGTTGATTTATTGACAAAAAGAACTGTGTGGAGATTGTAAGTGCTTTAACACTATGGCTGTAGCAGCGATTAATTAATTAACATGTGATGATGTTTGTGAAATGAATGAAATTTTACATGCTGGGTTGTGTTGTATGGTGAATAAAAATTGACAGATATTCGCTATATTTCAGTTACCCATAACCCATTTCGGCGCTGACAGGACACAATTCGTATATCAAACATCTCAGTGAATTTTCTTAATACAAACACAACTATCCTTTTAGAATGTACTGCTCGGATTCTGAACAAGCTATTTCAACAATAGAACAGTCATTTATTTGATGTGAGCAACATAATTAAACATATATAGTTCATCTTATGTATGTAAATGTTTACCACGAAATTTACTGACATACCGTACAGGGCACAACTTTGGTAAGATTATATAAACACTTTACCATTATTAAATTACGTTTTAACGTCATCCTAGTATAAAACGTTAAGCAAAGCATGTTTTGCTTGAAAATAATTGTAGTAACGATTTAGCTTTGAATGTCGCTGGGTCATTTTTCTGCTGGCTTAAAAACGCAATAGACTGAGACTCCGGAAAGCAGTACATTATAATTTGAATAAATGCATACCGATCCTGCTTTTTTATATTTAGTTATTGTTCGTTATGAAGAATTGAGTTATTAATAGTAGCTAATAAGAAGTAATAATAAATATTGAAGAACTCTCAGAACACTTTTCATAATATGCGGTATTCCTGTCTTTAGTATAAACATATGATTTGTTGATATAAACGCATTGCTTTATTTCCCAGCACAACACGAACATAGATTTAAAACAAGTAACGTCTCTTTATATGGCGTGTATACTGCATGCATGACAAACATAACGGGACTGGCTCATTTTTATTTATTATAGTCAACAAAGGCAAACAATTTCAATACAATAACGCTCGTCATATATTTCGATCCATTTCATCTGTTCGTAGTTCATGTCATTCCCTTGTCTGCCTTGATGTCACGATGTGCCAATTCACTTTCCCCCTAAATAAAACAATACAAATATGTCCGCCAATTGAGCGTATTTCAAATTGATATTGTATTAACAACCTCTACGAACGCAGTTAAAAAAAACTAGGAAATTAAACGGACAAGCGCACGCTGCGAGTTCTTTACAAAATGTTTATATGCATCTATATTACGTTATATGTTGTATATGTACACGTAATATTACTATTATTGAACCTGATCACACACATGTGTACTTACCTGGAAAATATGGGTCTGGATATGGATACCCTACAAATACACAAAATACAAAAATAAGCTTTATTTGGGATCTATAATGGTTACCATGGACAAAAAACTGTTCAAAATGTTTTCGACTTTGTTCGTAAATATAACGACATCTTTAGATTAAAAAAATAATAATAAGAAGAAGAAGAATTAGTTAAATAAAAATAAACCTAAGTATTAACACGGTGGTTCAGCTGCGTTTAATTCTGGTAGTATTCTTTACAATGTTTTTAAGCTTAAATTAAATTTAAAACATAAAGGAAATCGAACACTTCCCCCTTTCTATGCTTTCCGCAAAAAAAGATTTAACTATAGAATGCTTTAACTCACCCTTTGCTATTTTTTATGCTATTTATGTACAATCTATTATGTCATGAATTTATTTTTAGCTTGTTACCTCTGATTTTTCTGGAACATGTTTGTATATGCAGAATCAGTTCAAAACATATTACCACTCGACCATCTGACGCATACTCCCCCATAATATTTATCGCCATACCTTTCACTCACACAAACAACCACACACACACACACACACACACGCACACGCACACATACGCACGCACACACGCACGCACACACACACACACACGCACACACACACACACACACACGCACGCACACACGCACGCACGCACGCACACACACACATACACACATCCACACACGCACATGCACGCACGCACACACGCACACACACGCACACACACACACACATACATAGCATACATATACAATCACATACAGGCTGCTACTCATTCAAATAACATATACGGTTCGACAGCATATAAGCCATTTGGGATGTCTTAGGTTTTGCTTTCGTTCATTTCTACCATAAAAGTTGCATGCCATATGTTATGTGCGGCGCGGTTTCGGTGTAGTATGTTAAACCTACTACCTGTTTCGTTGCCTTACTGGACAGAAAGATCATCCGGTGCACCCAATTTAATTAAAACACATGACCAAGTTGTTTCAAACAATTATTGTACATACTATGCCGTGTGTGTGCTTTCCTCCATAGCCCCTTGATGGCTACAGAAACCAACAGATTATGAATAAGCCTATACTGGAGAAGTGGATTGCAATACAATCTCATAAATGCATGTAATATGTTTTAAAATTAAGTTTTGGTATCAATTGTGCATCACTGATTATATCTATAAGGGTTGTTGATAAGAAATATGAACAATTGAAGCAGAATACAGCCCTGCGCGAGACCGCTGCACGTTTGAGAGACGGTCACAATTTACCAATAGAAACTCATGCTTTTATTCGAGATAACATTCTCTTCGATTTTGGTTCAGTCTAGGCTGATATTGTCGACTGACGACGGATAATGCTTCGAAAAATTGTTTTTGTGGTATTATTTTTATTTTAATGAATATCATGATTCAATAAAACTGATTATTTTACGACGCATTTTTGATCTCTTTTAACTGAACCGCGCATATTTTTTGTTTTATAACTGTCAATAAATGTGAATGAAGCATGAACTTACATGAATATAAATTACATATATGTATGTATTCCTTATATGCATATGTAGTTTAAATGTACTTTAAGACAATGTAATTCAATATCGCAATTAATTTCCCTACTTATCTAAGATTATTTGTTATATGTAATCAGTACAATATTTTTCAAGATATAAACAAATAATATCCATAATTTAATAACTAGTTTTTGCGGACAGCGATTCACATGCGGATTGGTCATCAGCGAGTAAGATATAAGAGCAATTTACCGCTGCATAAGGATCAACAGTAAGATATACAGGATATACAGGTTTGACTGTGAAATTAACACATTTAGTTACTGCATGATACAACATTTTTATGTGATAAATGGTTAGAATCGCAATTTTAAAATGGTGCGAATATCAATATTACTTTACATTAAATCTATACAATAATCAATATACACTTTATTATGTATCTGTGAAGCAGAACGTCAAATCACTTTTTTTTCTAGTCATAGAAAACATGTTTAAAATACCAACGTAGACATTAATTAAATTTCACAGTGGCGATACTTCTGAAGCGTTAAAAGCTTGAAGACTTAAAATGGCTCTTATTTACAAACTTGATGTGATTATCATATTTGAAAACGATTGGTTTAAACGCAACGTATAATACAGTACTTTGAATTTACTAAGCAGAAGTAAGTTGCGTCCTCCAGCTGAAACCAAACGATAAAACATTTTAAAAAAAAACAATTTCTCGACTACTGATTTAGGTCTAAATTGGTGTATATACATCAATGATACACTAACATGACATTAAATTATGCCCATGTAAACTTCAGCAAACATCAACAATCAGTTCCTACCTAGTAGGATCTATATTTTATCAGTACTTTATGTAAAGATACAAATGATTAGAGTACTTATAACGATACCTTTCTTGCAACGCGAGCAGCACTCGCCTTTCGGTATGTATTGTCCATAACGACAATAGACAGGAGGCTTACAAAATGCAGCAAAACATGGGTCTATCGGATATGGCCTTGAGGTAGGATATGGCCAATAAGGCTGACTGGTCACTGTTCCGCAGAACATCACAAGTAGCAAGAATGAGGCGGCTGAGAACATTGTTATACCTACAATGACAATATAGGTATTTGGTCACCTATTGTGTATATAAACAGCAATAAAAACCAGTCAAAGCTCAAATTAACAAGATCACTCCACGAGCGTATGATTAATTGACCTTGCATTATTTTAGCATAAAAATTACTCTTACTATACCGGTCATGCCTTCTTCGAAAAATATTGTTTTCATTTACCGTAGTATTGACCATAAGTTTAAATGTACGCAGGCGCCTTTACAAAATATATATGTAGTCATTGATTTCAAAACTTCAACAAGAGAAGGCATTGGGTTTAAAAAGTGTCCAAACATCTTTACTTGCTCACATTGTCTCATAAGAACCAGTATGAAAGAGTTGTTTTTGTTAATTCGTCGATATTTGATAACGTTCAAACAATAAATAATAGATACATATAATACTTTGTAAAATAATAACTCACCTTGGGTGCTGTTCTGAAGAATCTTAGAACTCGATAGCACAGCTAGACACGATGCGTTTATATACCTGAAAGGAAGGAGTTTAAAAAATAGTAAATGTGTTTCTGTCAAGATAAATCTTGTTCGAGCATGCGCATGTGCAATCCACCGTGTAAGTTTTTACGCTGAATTGGCAACACGCGGTGCATCTCCTTAATTTTAAGCTTACTCTAAATCAAGTAAGTACGGATAATCTCGATTTTGTGAACGTTTTTATAGCCGGAAACATAGAGATATGCAAGTATTACATACATTGCAATGTGTGTGCAGTGTTGGGAAATAAATAATCGTTCGAATGTCAAAGTACAATCCCAATGAACATGTCAGCTCACATCTATCGGAATATCAAAACCTAAGACGCATAACCATTAAACGACTGTCGTCATCGCCTCGAAATATTGTATTGTAGACAAGCAATTCAAATTACAACTAATGTTGCAAAGTTACATTAAAAACAAAACGCTATTAGTATGGTTTTTTAGATTAGTACATAATAAGTTAACGGGATATCTACATTCATTTCTCAACTCATTTTATCGAAAACCTAGGAGATGTCCAAAACAACGCGTTTTAATATATGCATCATTGTGCTCGGCTTCGTAAATCTCTAGTAAATCTCTAGTGTTTTTTTTAATGATCGACAATATAAGTGACCAACTGCATTAGGATGTGCAAACTCATATCATTTGTGTTCAAAGATACTTCATTTTGAATCATAACAATGTTTTATATTTGTAATTTGACTCATTTTGAAAGGCCGCTAAACCTTCAAAACACATATATCGCATTATTTCCCTCATTCCATTCAGTACTGAGTGAACGGAGACTTCATTAAGCGACGTAAACCGATCCAAATAAAGAATAGAGGTATTCATTCAATGTGATAAAGTGTCTGATAACGTGTAAGCTGGTGAATGCCCAATGTGTTACTTTTCTATTTTTATTATTCCATGTACAATTCCAAAAATCACATCAATACAACGGATAATTTCGCAATACGGTTAAACCTTTGCATGCTGGGAAATTTGTCGTCTGCTAAAATGTTGTCCGCTACATTTCCAAAATTAGCATTTTCTTTGATTTTTTTTTTCAAAGAATACTATCAGAATAGCAAACAGTTTGGATCCTGATGAGACGCCACGTTCTGTGGCGTCTCATCTGGATCTAAACTGTTTGCAAAGGCCTTCAAAATCTGGTTCCAGCGCTAAAAGGGTTAAACATGAGTAGCGGATACGTCTTGCTACATAATATGGTATAATCATGACTCAAAATTAATGCTTGAATGGCAATAATTGTTGCATTATTACAACATTGATTCGGTCTGTTCAAGATCTAATTTTACATTGTATGTCTGATGTAATAAGTAACACGTAGTTGCAACATTCTTTGACATGTCTCGGACGGTTATTAATAAACAAGAGAGAAATAACTCTTCCATTGAAATGGAGTGTTTTCATCTGTCATTCTTGAGATTCAGCAACTCTGCACAACCTTAACACAATGAGGCTGTTGATATGGAGTAATATTTCACAAGAATGCAATTTAGAAATAGGGCGTATTAGGGGTAACGATAATTATTTATTCGCTGATAAGTTTCGCGCGTGCTAATTGTTACACATTTTTAGTTGTATGTGTACTTCGTTGAACTTTAGTCCATAGCGTGATGATTTTGTAAATTTTAAATATATGATATAGTTTGAATACACATTTTATAATGTTCTATTACAAACGAAATCCTATTGCTATTCGAAAACAAACTCAATTCGAATTGCTATTCGAAAACATACTCAATTTGAATCGGTTCATTTACACGCATAGTCATATTTTGAAATAAATCATTTGTTTTTACAAGCACAATATTATATTCATAAAATCATTAAACAAAACGTGTACAATGAAATTCGTTTACAGATACACGCCTCCAGAGGGATTCGATGTCACGCCTGAACAACAAACCTAATTTCATGGAATTAGCACTTCACTTAAGATGCTGTATCGATAGTTCGTTTGCTTATGCACACTGCATTCATTAACCTTAGTGCATAGATTTGACCGGTTCCGACAAGCTGGTTCATTATCCTTCATTAATTACATACTTCGTGATGATTGATCATTTAGAAATGTTTTGTATTTTATATGAATGTACGCATTTCGTTTTATTTTTATTTTACATGTTTTATTGTAAACCATTTATAAAATGTTCAATTTAATAAAAAGTAAATAAAATTTGAGTTGCATTAACATCTACAAACAAGAAATCAGTTCACCTCTTGAAGGATTTTGCTTATGAATGCAATCTCTACCATTAAGCCCGTAGGCAGAGATAAACAATACGGATAATTTGTGCCTTTAGAACGATTCAACAACGATTATAGATTTCCATTTGCCCGCTAAAACTGTCTTCGGCGATAACAATTAAAGACCCATTACTACTCAAAATCAACGAAATTTTGGTAAAGTCAGTGTTCCATATAGCAATTGCCGAAATTTTAACGCCAGATGTGGTCTGGTAACATAGATATATGTAGATATAAAATGCACGTTTTTATTTTTTTGTGACACAATTAATTCCATTTTAATTTCCCGCAAATATACATACTCATACGAAACAATAACACTTAATTGGTACCATGTTAGTGTTCATGTGTCGTATGAATAGATATCCGTGCGGGAAATTAAAATAGAATTCATTGTGACACGAAAAAAATAAAAACGTGCATTTTATATCTACAAACATCTATGTTACCAGACCATATAAGGCTTTGAAAATTTGGCTTTTGCTATAAAGAGCATTGATTGTTTATTGGGTAACTTTATTTTACGCAAAACTTTACGAAATTTCCGTTGATTTTTTAGTAGTAATGGGTCTTTAAATAGTATGCGTGTTAAGCAACCATTTTATACATATGTTTCGAGAGATGATATTATTTTCAAAAACACAGTCTCGGATTTATCTTGATATGTCCATAGGCGTTTTAGCACTTAATTTGACCTGTTTTATGAAGTGCTTGTATTCAGGAATAATAACGACAGCATACGACGGGATTGTGTTTTAATGCTGTTAAAAACAACTTTCAACGACGCACGACCTGCGCATAATTAATGTACGTTAAAACGTTGTGTATGCGTTCTGTGGATTCGAATAAAAAACTGTTATTGACGGTTTCCAGTGGGTTTTTTTCTGCAACTGTGCTTTCTTATCAATTGTATTAGTGAGACATTAACTTCAAGCGAGCTACAGAAATGGGATAGTATTGCGTCTGCTTCTTGCATCAACTGTTGAACTAGTGTATTCAAACACATGTAAAATATGTCTACACAACACATAAATAGTGGGAATCCGATGTTAAACGGATAATTACATTTTAGTCAATAACACTTGCTTTTGTTTCCGTGAAATGGTAAATACATGTCATTGTTAAAAATATTCATTAACTATTGACTTAAGTTTTTGTTGTACTGTGATTTCATATATTAATTTATAACATGATACCTTGTTTCCCATGTAATATAACCATTACATATATTTTTATATTACACATGTGTAATACAACATTTTAAGCGTTTTCATTGGCTACATAATCAATAACTAACCAATCGCNATGGCCTGTACATTGAATGTAAATTTAGCATTATGTTCTCAGATTTATGTATTTTATCAGATGATATCTATGATACATGACTGTATCAGAAATAATATGAGTAGAATATTCAATCATTAAATTATGTTTTTTATTAAATCTGTAGTGTACTTTTAAAGTATTTATGTGAAGATTTTTTATATTATTCACTTGTATTTTAAATATAATTGTGTTATGTACACTGTATATATATTTATTGTTAATGGGGTATGTACAAAAACACAACAAATACTGAAATTCTTTTAGACTTAATTTGAATTCTTTAATATACAAATGTAGTCTGGATAAGTTATGACCATGCAACTGATGCTCTTTCAACTGATTTAACCCTTTGCATGCTGGGAAATTTGTTGTCTGCTAAAATGTTGTCTGCTGAATTTCTAAAATTAGCATTTTCTTCAATTTTTTTCAAAGAATACTATCAGAATAGCAAACAGGTTGGATCCTGATGAGACGCCACGTTCTGTGGCGTCTCATCTGGATCCATACTGTTTGCAAAGGCCTTCAAAATCCGGTTCCAGCGCTCAAAGGGTTTATTAGCTTTAGGTATGATCACAACTGCTACATGTACATGTACGATCATATGGCACTAGCAGCCAGTGTACTAAATAGTACAGGTTGAGTGTCGTACTGTTGTATCTGTTAAATATTTCTCCATGAGATACAGTAGTTTCATTTGCAAACCTGCCAATTGTGTAGCCTGTAGTCTGTGCCAAAAAAATAAAATGTCAACATTGTTGACTAAACAAACATACCTGTAATAGTATTCAAAGCTGTGGATCAAATAGCAATAATTTATTTATTGGTACTTAACCTAACTGTATAAACCATGTTGACTTTAGCTTGATTTTTTGTTTCAATAAATGATTTTTTTGTAAAACCTGTTTTCCTACATGATACTGGCTTTGAACAAAAATATTGTTGTAACACTTATAATAAATAATGCAAAGAATAGTGGAACCTGAGCACATCATAGTCAAACATAGTTTTAATTAAAAGTGCCCAAAGTGTGATCAAATAATATTAGAGTTATTTTAAATTTGGCACTATCATTATTTTATCGACCAATAATGATTTTTGTTTGTTAAAATTAATTGATCAATATTTTTGTGTGAAAAACAATTTATTTCCTCTTTACAGGAAGTATCCACCCCTCCTCATTTATAACTTATGACACACCTCCTCTGGTTGATCTGCTAATACAATTGTTTTTCATAAACTGTTTCAGTGCACGAAGGTTATGGTGTGGCGCTGACCAAACGGCCCCAGTACCAGGGTATGATCCACGCCCTGCGGTCCATCTTCACAAACAGCGGGTTTACAGGCCTCTATCAGGGAGTCACGCCCAATTTTGTGGGTGCCGGGCTCTCCTGGGGACTCTACTTCTTTTTGTATGCATTCTACATTGCTTGATTATATTTATACGATGTACCATACGGCTTTTTCTGGCTGTTTATTTACAATTTTGTATAAAGAGACAAAAGCAAAATTTTTAAGAAATCTCAGCTTTCAAAGCCGGAAACAAAGAAAAGAAAAAATCATTGAATAATGTTGTTTTGTTTTCAAAACTTTGTAATTATTGTAATTATTTGTATTTTTGCTATAAATTTAAATAGTAAAGTATTCTTAAAGTTTTTTTTTGCTAACAAGGGAAAAAACCTACCACAGTGTTAGGACTGATATACTGTTGAAAACTACTAACAATCCAATTAAGCAAACAAACGATCAGACATAATATTAACCCTTTGAGCGCTGGAACCGGATTTTGAAGGCCTTTGCAAACAGTTTGGATCCAGATGAGACGCCACAGAACGTGGTGTCTCATCAGGATCCAAACTGTTTGCTATTCTGATAGTGGTCTTTGAAAAAAAGTGAAGAAAATGATGATTTTAGAAATTCAGCAGACGACATTTTAGCAGACGAAAAATTTCCCAGCATGCAAAGGGATAATAACTCTTGTCTGTTAACAGCTACAACTCCATCAAGACCTGGATGCAGGATGGTGACACCAAGAAAGCCTTGGATGCTAGTCAACACATGATGATAGCTGGAGAAGCAGGTATACACACTGAACACATTTGAAATTAAATTATATTTTAAAAGATCAAGTACCATTACAATACAAAGATTATGCTTACTAATATATACTGGTTTTGACAAAAATGAGTCACGATCTGGGAAAACTGGGCTTAATGCATCCGCCTAAAGTGTCATCCCAGATTAGCCTATGCAGTCTACACAGGCTAATCAGGGACGACACTTCATGTATAGATTGGATTTTTGTTGAGAAGAGAAAGTCTCTTAAAATAAAAATTCCATAAAAACGGAAAGTGTCGTTCCTGATTACACTGTGCAAACTGCACAGCCTTATTTGGGAGGGCACTTTTTCCTGAACGAGGCTCAATTAATGCCATTTTTAGGCACCACCAAACTGAAGATATGGCATTGTTATGGGGTTTAAGGAAAGTCCAGCACAACATCAACCGATAATCGTTCAGCTTTTGTTAATCCCGTCACCAGAATCATAACAAACATTTTTTTTTATTTTGTTGGTTTTAAATTGTTTTGCGACTCTGAGCATTCACAGCAGTCTCACAATTTCAGGTCTTCTCACGCTAACACTCACAAACCCAATATGGGTGACCAAGACGCGACTATGTCTACAGTACGAGCAGGGAGCCAAGACCGGTATCCAGTACAGTGGTATGTTGGATGCCCTGAACAAACTGTGGAAGTACGAGGGCATAAGAGGATATTATAAGGTAATTATCTTAATTACCCCTTTTCGTCTCAGATACTCACCTTTACGTGTTTGTATTCCCTTAATATAATCAAATTAAATTAATGATCTTTTTTTCTAGTTTCAAGTTTTAAAGGCTTAATTTCCAACCCTGAGATACTGATGAGTAGCAAACAGCATAAAAAACCTGAACAGACTGCAAGTTACTTGCTTGCTGTTCTTTTTTCATGCTGGTTGCAGCATTAATCCATGTTCACATTGTTTATGTGCCGGAAAGGGTTAATAACTGTTTGTTATGACACATTCTGGATATTGAGAGGTAATAGGGCACTTTCTGAATTCATTTTTGGCAAACATTTTGACACGGGTTACATTTCTTTTTTGCGCCAAGAAATGAATGTAAAAATGGATGATGAAATAACACGAGATTCAGATGAGACACATATACACATAATTAGATCATAGAATACTCTTATTGGAAAATGAAAACAAGCTTTAATTTTCTGTAAATACATTTTGGAGGTGACTGACAAAGTGTTAAAGACCCTTGTGCATATTTTTTAAGCTGTTGCTCTGGAATAAACTGTATTCTTTTAGTTTTTAAAAGATGTTTAATGTATTTTTCACATACGGACTATTGGTATCTGAAAAAAAATCATTGTTCACAAAAAAGTCTATATCTTTTTCAGTTTTGGCCCAGATTTGTTTTTAATCTGTAAAGTAGATCTAAATATATTTCATCGTTCAAATATTTTGGAAGATTATCAGCGCATGACTCAGGGAATGAATGGAATTTTGGTTCCCCAAATGAAATTAGCAAGCTAGATGATGTGTTCTTTTAGCATCTGTGCCCATCTGATTAACAAAAATAACAGAACTATTTATGAAATATGAAACTAATTTTACCCCTTGACCATTTTTGTAGAACACTTCATGCCTTAATTTCTTGTAAGCTAATTATCGCAGAACTATTTGTCTTAAGCTGACACATTTGGCTGAGATCCAAAATGGGTAGGGATAGTTCCTTTCTTCAAGTGCCGCTTTGGGTTCTTTAAATCTTTGGTATACTTGATTGGTTTGATAACAGGCTTTGTTTTAAATGGCTTTCTGGTACATATATGTTTGCAGACATTCCCAAGTGATTTCCAAGATCTATTATGTTATGAAATTCTCTGAAACCGCAAATCCCATAGGTTTGGTATTTGGCATGCATTATTATATTGGTCCTCTTCCAAGTTAGTTAAAATAATGCCACTGGGCTCATCTTTGGCCCCACTTCCTTGTACATGTATGAATATACTGAAAACTTAAATTTCTTTTCTGAAACCACATGGCCTAGAGGTCTTTTATGTTTTTTGCAGGACTTCAAATTTGGAGGTCATAATGTTACATATATTCTGGTTTTGGTATGTACAGTTTGTCCAAATTTATTTCTTATATAACAGTCATTTATAGATGTGTTTCTTCTGCAGGGATTCATTCCGGGGGTGTTTGGTATTGCTCATGGCGCCATTCAGTTCACGCTTTACGAGGAAATGAAGAACAAGTACAATCAAAACAAGAACAGACCCATCGACACACGACTGGTTAGTTAAAAATCTCCAAATTGAAATGAAATAAATTTTGTTCATTTTTTTGCTCGACATTATTATGTGACATATGCATTTTGGTACCCAATTATAACAAGATTATTGACTTTTCAAGGGTTTGTTTGGCCCTCTGCTTATTTTCATCATAATTTTATAGCAACCCTGGGGTAGGAACCAGCGACACCCAGGGTTGAATTATTTATATAGACTTATATAGCAAAATAACTTATAAAATCTTTTCTTCTGAAACCAGCTGAAAAAAAGTAAAAAATTTGGTATGCACTGTGACATTGTATTGTGGTTCTCTTCAAACTTGTTCACAAATTTCAAAACATACTGCAGGGGTCAAAACTTTCCACATCCCAGATGCCAATTTGTATGCCCCCTTCTTCGAAGAAGAGGGGGTATATTGTTTTTGGCTGTCTGTCTGTCATTCTGTCTATCTGTCCCAAAACTTTAAGGTCAAAATATGGTACTTTAAGGTCAAAATATGGAACTTTAAGTCAAAATACGGAAATTGTATTTCAAAGCGGTGCAGTAGGGGGCATTGTGTTTCTGACAAACACATCTCTTGTTCATTTTTACAACTTACTACGCATTGCTACATCGCGTGGTAGGGATTATTCATCACTTTTGTGACAAGTTCTAGTTTTTCCTTGAAACACAAACCCATAATTGTTTGATTTGATAGGTCAATGATGGAAAATGATTCGTATGAGCCTCGCTGTGGGAAAATGGGGCTTAATGCATGTGCATAAAGTGTTGCCCCAGATAAGCCTGTGCAGTTTGCACAGGCTAATCAGGGCCAACACTTTCCGCATTAACTGGACTTAAGGTAAGAAGAGACTACCTTTAAATGAAAAATTTGATAAAAGCAGAAAGTGTCATCTCTGATAAGCCTGTTTAGCTCTTTCAGTGCTGGAACCAAATTTTAAAGGCCTTTGCAAACAGTTTGGATCCAGATGAGACGCCACAGAACGTGGCGTCTCATCAGGATCCAAACTGTTTGCTATTCTGATAGTATTCTTTAAAAAAAATCGAAGAAAATGCTAATTTTAGAAATTGAGCGGACGACATGCTAGCAGACGACAAATTTCCCAGCATGCAAAGTGTTAATCTAGGATGATTCTTTACGCACATGCATCAAGTCCCGTTTTCCCAGAGCAAGACTCATATTAATTATTTGTGTGCATTACCAGACGACAGCAGAGTACCTGGGAATGTCGGCCATCTCCAAAATCATTGCGGCCACCTGCACGTACCCCTACCAGGTCCTGAGGTCTCGACTACAGGAGCAGCACAGCACGTATACTGGCGTCATTGATGTGGTCACAAAAATACTCAAGTAAGTTGTGATCCTGCTTCATGTTTTAATTTAATTGTTAGTAAGTTACAATGTCATGTCATGTCTTAATTTTGGGCCATGACAATTTATTGAGTAAGTGGAAATGTGACTTTCTGCCTTAATTTTAGCCATTTCAATTCTTAATTAAGTTGTTATGTTCCTTTCTGCCTTAATGTAATCCACGCCAAATTCTAAATTTAGTAGAAATGTTACTTTCTGCCTAATTTTGGGCCATGATAAATTCTCAATTAAGTTGTACTGTTACTTTCTGCCTTAGAGTTATACATGAACATGCCAAATTCTAAATTAAGTTGTACTGTTACTTTCTGTCTTATTTGATCCATGACAAATTCTCAATTAAGGTGTAATGTTACCTTTTCCCTTAAGTTATGATCTCCCTTTTTGCCTTACATAGGGTCGTGACATGTCGGAATATTACAATCACAGTCTCTGCTTTAATTTTGTTTTGTTTTGACAAAGTCCAAGTTGAAGTGTGTGATGATCTCACTTTTTTGCCTTAGTTCGGAACATGACAAAATATGTTTCGACCAATGTTCAAACTAAATATTTCTTTTCTGTGCCTTGATTTGGGATATCAAAAAAATTATTTTTGTAAAGACAGATATTCTAGAGTAAGTTTTTATCTCCATGTTTGCCTTAAAATGGAGCTTTTAACAAAATCCTAAGCATCAGATATTCAGTTACCGGCAAGTATAAATATTCACTTTTGCCTTGATTTTGGTGAAGACAAAATGTATTGAGACAGATGTATGTTATTACAACCTGTTTGCATTAATTTTGTCAAGAAAAAAAGCAAGACTGTATCCTTCCTTCTTGCTATAAAGTTTTTATAAAAGCCAAATTACAATTGTGGGGGGATTAACTAATATATATTTAAAAATGTCAATATTGCTTGACATTAAAGACACAACCTTGCAGCATAAACTGTCTTGATTTGGCTGTAAAAACAAACAATATTTCCCTCCCACCCCAGACTTTCAGAAGAGACATCTTCGTAATATATTTTTCAATTATAGATTTAAACCTTTGTTACTCACCGTCTCTTTTCTTTGCACAATTTAAAAAAAAAGTTGTTTGGCAAACTAAAGACATTTCTATCTTAAAACGTTTTTTATTGCCACAAACATACTGGTATACATTTCAAATAGTTGTAATCTTATTTCTATGAATGCTAAAATCCTTGCAATATGCATACAAATTATGACAATAACGTACGCTTTCATCTTATTTTTATTGCCGTAATATTTAACTACAAGTAAAGCGCTGGTTTACACAAAACAAAACACACTAAAAATGTATGTAGGTCAACACAAAATAGATGTACCATAACATTGACTTACCATAACATAGACCTACAGGAACATTAAATAGACGTACAGTAACCATAAAAAAGACGTACCATAACATAGATAATAAGACTCTTCATCGTTTCAAAGATGAATAAAGATTTTTTTATAAGAGGGTAAAAAAGGCGATTCCATAGGCTGTTTTAACACCTTGGTCCCACAGCTCTTGGATTATTAAAATGCTTTTGCGCTCACAAACATAAATATACGTACATTATATATTCTTTAACTTGATAAATTTTGTAGCATTTTGCCGCAGTTTGGTGACAATCTTGTAATATCGTAGACCCGATTCGTAACTTGATTAATTTCGTAGCATTTTGCCACATTTTGGTGACAATCGTATAATATCCGAGACCCGGCGTTGTGTCAAACACTTGTTATCTGTTTAGGTACGAGGGTATACGTGGGCTGTACAAGGGAATGCCCGTTTACCTCGTGCACGTGACGCCGAACATTTGCATCGTGTTCATAATCTATGAGTACGTGATTTGGAAAACCAGGAAGTGGCAGGAAAAGGAGTGTGGATTGCAGACGGCAGCTGAGGATTTATCGTCGACCTTGGAACTGGATTCTTCTTGAGCCAACTTTGAGTCTCGTGGAACAGCTGTTGGTTATAATTATTGTGGACTTGGTGATGATAATTTTTGTTACATTTTCTGTTTGCATTCTGGTATTATGTGGAAGATTTTCAGTCAATCTTGGATTCTTGGAATCTTCTTGGGCGGACTTTGAGACTCGTGGAAACGACTTTGATATTATCGTGGAATCGGGGTTGATACAAAAAATATTCTTGTGAACATGTTTTTTGTTCTCCGATCATCATGTTAAAGTTGTGCAGAAATTCTACATTGGATGGTGTTTTATTTTTTGTTTTTATTTTTTTATTAATTCTGATATTATGTGGGATTATGGAAAACACATCGAATACTTTGAGTTTTTGATAAAAGTGTTATTTAGACGATCTCATATAATCTCAGCAAGTCAATATTAGATCTGACAGCTTTTTGTGCAAGAAACTGGGGATGTTTCCTAGAAACAATCAGTTTGAGAGTCAGCTAATGTGATCATGATAAGTGGATGTCTCATTTATCAATTCTGAAATATTATCTGGAGATCTTGTATTTTCAGGGTCGTTTTGCATTGAAATTTGTTCATTTAAAGTAAAAAAAATATTTTTATATATTTTAAATGTTTTACATTGATATAGGAAATGCATTTGAAATCATATCATACAGGGTGAGAACATTGACAATGTTTGTTTTTTCTAAATGACCATTGAAACGGTATTGTTAGGTATTCTATATGACTTTTAATGTTTTGCTTACATTGAAAACATGCATGAATTCTGCTCAAATAGTGAGGATATTCAGGTATTTCATTCATATTTCTATGTGTAAAATTTAGGTTTATACACGCTGTACACATTACTGTGAAATGTTAGTGACTTGTATGCAAATACACAGAATACTACGTGATTTTTCCCATTCAAAGGGCCCTGGCCCCATTCCGAAAATGGTGAAAAAAAGGTGTTACTTAATGTGATATCACATAAGGGAAATTTCTTTTTTTAAGTAATAAACTATCAATTATCTACATGTTTGCCCCACTTCATCAATCATTCATGTGTTCAGCATTCTACATGTAAGTTTTATTAGGTATCTGTGACTTGTATGTTTTATCATATGCTATCTATATTACATGAATAAAATGTTTTGGTTATGTTTATGATATGAGGGTTCTTGTTATGTCAAGTTTTGGTTATGACTTTGGGGCCGCAAGTGAGTGTACATGTATGTACTTGATATGTTTAGTAGGGTATGTTCTTTAGGCTCACAAGGATCGCCTTTATATTTTACAATTATGATTTTGGGGCACCAAATCAGTGTACTTAATATGTTGTTGTTACCATTTGCGCACCAAATGATTGTACCAATGATAGTGTTTACTTTGTGTTTTATTATAATCAAATCATATGTGATTGTCAAATCTTAGCCAACATTTTTGTAATGCTTTCTCAGGGGTGTGATTTTTCCTCCTTTCAGCTGATTTCCTCCCTTTCAATGTCAATGTTCAAATAGTTATAAATGTGACTGGATCTATATAGAAATGAACAGTTCAGTTGAACCTTGTAAGGGGGGAAGGGCATTTTCCTCCGCTGAAGTGGTTCATTAATCACACCCATGTTTCTGTATGGGACTTTAAAGTTTGACTGAGATGAAGGTTTTGGTTTCACTTGCATACATGAAAATGTACACAATAAATAATTGAAATAAGGCGAGAGTAGCATAAGATAAATGTCTGAAGTGTCTTTAATCTTAATATAAAACTGCGAAAAAGGAGGTGTAAGTAAGTACATGTAACATGCAGGGTCAAGTTGTTCAAAATTTACCCATTAGTTAATGATAAATATGGTTCATTTGCAAATGCACATAGAGTTGATAATCCTAGGCTAATTAGAGTTTCCAAATGTGGCGTGTTCTGAGAAAACTGGGCAGAATGCTTGTGCGTAAAGTGTCATCCCAGATTAGCCTGTGCAGTCCGCACAGGCTAATCCAGGACGACACTTTCCGCCTAAACTGGATTTTCGCTAAGAAGAGACAAGATTTAAACGAAAAATTCCATAAAAGCGTAAATTGTCGTCCCTGATTAGCCTGTGCGGACTGCACATGCTAATCTGGGATGACAATTTACGCACAAGCATTTTGCCCATTTTTCTCAGAACACGACACAATAAGCTCAAAGTATTCACCAGTTGTGCAATATTTAGCCTGCATAGCCAAATTTAAGCCAATAATACATAGAAATGTTTCCAATTGTTATCCTTTGGTTAATTTAAACAAGGACTGCAATGGAAATAAGAGTTTTCTTTAAATTCTTGTTTGTGTTTTATGTGACCTCAAATGTTTAGTGGTATGGGGTTATCAACTCATACTGCAACTTTTTAACTGTTGTGTTGTTTGTTTTAAATATGTGATTGCCATGTTGTTTTATACATTTCATGTGGCAATGCATTATCCATCCACCAAATGTTTGTATAACTTGGTGCAGGCATTAAAGGGACTTGTTCACACATTTTCCCATTTCGGAAAAATGTCATTAAATTCATGTACTATCAAAACTGGAATTTTTGGAATACTTTAAATTATTTCAATAATGAGGAAAGAAATGAATTAAAAAATGTGCCTGGCTTGGGGATCAAACCAGGGACATCTTGGAGCAAAAGGTAACAAGCTACCGCTAAATCATGCAGGCTTTTTAATTAAAACCGTAGTTTAAACCTTATCTTGGTAAAAAACCTTTTTGCTAAATTATCTATGAAAAGCGTTACAAATGCTTTATCATTTTTTACGATTTTGTTGTACGACTATCAATAAATGAATATATATTTTAACATTTTCTTAGTCAGGAGTGTTTTTTACTTGTTTTAAGAAAATGAATACATTCTTTGTTGTATCATGTTTTTTTAATTGTCATTTTGCCAACCAAACTGTTAACAAGTCTCTATATAATAGTTTATAAAGTTATTTCTGCTATTTTAAAGGATTGCCGTTGGACCAAAGAGTGACTGATATTGTGTGTGTGTTTGCATAGACTCTTTATTGTTCAAATAACTGTGAATGTTATGTCCTCAGGGTTCAGTATTGTATCTGTGTGTAAATCCACATTGAGAAATCTCCACGTTTTACATTCACTGTCAGTGCAACAACTGTCCAAGTTGTAAGAATCATCTTGGATGTGTCTTTTTGGTAGACCTTAGTAATTGTTGTTGTTGTTTTTTTTAGTTGTACATGTACGGGTATATGTATAGAACTTTTATGTTTGTGGAACTACAGGTTTATGCATTGAAAACAAGGTACTGTTTGTGTAACATGAGGAATTAAATGTGTGTTATGGTTCATTGAACTTGAGTTGGTGTCCTTGAATTTGAGTCAGTGTCCTTGACTTGAATCAGTGACCTTGAATTTGAATCAGTGTCCTTGAACTTGAATCAGTGTCCTTGACTTTAATCAGTGACCTTGACTTATATCGATGACCTTGAACTTGAGTCAGTGACCTTGAACTTGAATCAGTGACCTAGACTTTAATCAGTGACCTTGACTTTAATCAGCGTCCTTGAACTTGAGTCAGTGACCTTGAACTTGAATCAGTGTCCCTGACTTTAATCAGTGACCTTGACTTGAATCAATGACCTTGAACTTGAGTCAGTGTCCTTGAACTTTAATCAATGACCTTGACTTTAATCAGTGTCCTTGACTTTAATCAGTGACCTTGAACTTGAATCAGTGACCTTGACTTGAATATGTGACCTTGAACTTAAGTCAGTGACCTTGGACTTGAGTCAGTGTCCTTGACTTTATTCAGTGGCCTTGACTTTAATCAGTGACCTTGACTTGAATCAGTAACCTTGAATTTGAATCAGTGACCTTGAACTTTAGTCAGTGTCCTTGAACTTGAGTCAGTGTCCTTGACTTTAATCAGTGTTCTTGAACTTGAGTCAGTTTTCTTGACTTTAATCAGTGACCTTGACTTTAATCAGTGACCTTGACTTGAATCAGTGACATTGAACTTGAATCAGTGACATTGAACTTGAGTCAGTGTCCTTGACTTTACTCTGTGTCCTTGAACTTGAGTTAGTGTCCTTGACTTTAATCAGTGACCTTGACTTTAATCAGTGACCTTGACTTTAATCAGTGACCTTGACTTTAATCAGTGACCTTGACTTGAATCAGTGACCTTGAACTTGAGTCAGTGACCTTGAACTTGAGTCAGTGTCCTTGACTTTAATCAGTGACCTTGAACTTGAATCGGTATATTATCTTCTTAAATTCAACTTATTTTGTGATTTATATTTTGTTTAATATGTCATGGATAAATAACCTTTGTTGAGTATGTTGTTGTTCATGAGAATATATGTTTAAATTGGATTCTTAAGATAATGTATATACAAATTGTATTAATAACATGAATCATTCATTTTACCACTGAATAAGTTGTTGTTNAGTGACCTTGAATTTGAATCAGTGTCCTTGAACTTGAATCAGTGACCTTGACTTGAGTCAGTGACCTTGAACTTGAGTCAGTGACCTTGAACTTGAATCAGTGACCTTGAACTTGAGTCAGTGACCTTGGACTTGAGTCAGTGACCTTGACTTTAATCAGTGACCTTGACTTGAATCAGTGACCTTGAACTTGAATCAGTGACCTTGAACTTGAGTCAGTGTCCTTGACTTTAATCAGTGACCTTGAACTTGAATCGGTGTATTATCTTCTTAAATTCAACTTATTTTGTGAGTTATATTTTGTTTAATATGTCATGGATAAATAACCGTTGTTGAGTATGTTGTTGTTCATGAGAATATATGTTTAAATCGGATTCTTAAGATAATGTATATACAAATTGTATTAATAACATGAATCATTCATTTTACCACTGAATAAGTTGTTGTTGTTATGCACATATTCAGATTAAGAAATATCTGAATATGTTTTAGCATTATTTTATTTAAAAAAAAATCTTTTTAAACATTGAAATTGTTGTTTGTTGTTAATGAACACAGCTATGTCAATAAAGAGTGTTGAAAGTATTGCGTACTTATTTTCCTTTTTCCTAAATCACACAATAACATTGAAAGTTCGATTCAACCATGGTCTATATAATAGACAAGTTGTTCTATGCACATTTGTATGCACTAAGAACATTTTGAGAATATATTAGATGCAAGATCATGCATCCATAAATAGTATTGTATATGTAAAATGTAAATGAAAACTCAGTTTTTAAACAAGAGTAAAAGAAAATCTACATGGCATGTATTAGTTCAAACCTCCTTCAATAAGCTATTTTGCATGAAATGCATTAGGCTTATTTAGACAGTTTTGAGAGAGTTTTTTGGGTGGAATCAGCACTTGGTGTCTTTGGAGTAGATATTTATAATGATCCCTATGTGGATATTGAACTGGAGACATCTCGGTTTAAAGGAACACTGCATATTTATTTACACCACTGTGCGTTTAAAAGATCTTTTGTATGGAAGAAAAAAAAGATAGCTATTCTATGTTTGCCTTATAATTCTATCTTCACATAAAACTGTAGAAAAAAAAACTTACTAAAAATTGGTGTTTCACTGCAGAAACACAGTAAATATTTAGAACAGAAATCAGCTATTTCACATGTCAGGATGTAAAAAATAAATAATAATACTGTAGAACTATCGTAAAAAGCTCAAATGTCAAAAAGTTTGGATGTAACAAAAACATAAATACACTGAAGGAATATAGTAAAAGATAAAAATATTTAAGCTAGTTCATATGTGAGAAAAGGAAATACAATCTTAAACAATACAACCACAAAGAGCTATGGAATTACTTATTGGACTTAATTAATATTATCATTGAGCAAACATTTATGACTAGTCATGCCGCAGTTTAATTAGACAGTATTTTAAGAAGAGTGTTGAATAACCACACTGGAAAGATTCATAGTTATTGCCCTTGACCAGTTTTCACAAACCACTGTAGGATTATTGCATAAGATAATTTCTAAAATTCTAAAAAGTCCTCAATTCTGTTGGTGCTTAACATTCAGGTGATTTTACATTTATATAATTTGAACTAGACCTATTATTTCTGACATGTTAAGTTTCGTACCAGTCAACAGAAATCAATGGATTTTTTCATAAAAAAATATTTGTCTTTATTTTGTTTTTGCATTGATCGTTCAAAGGCGGTGAACCCAGTACATGTATTATTCATTGATGTATGTTTTGTCCTGTGTCTATATATATGGTCACTGGCCTTAAATCAAGGACCTGTAAGTGATGATAAGAATGATCTATTATGCTGATGTAACTGGAGTTTCACTTGTTGTATACACGTATTTAAGTTAAGCTTTCCTTTTATAGGGGTTATGCGAAAATTGGCCTTAAACTTATGCACACAGTTTTATAATATTTAAAAATCTCCGTCAATTTTTTGTTTATTTTCAGACATGAAGGCTTCTACGGTTTCTGGAAAGGTCTAGTTCCAGCATTACTCCGAGTCACTCCCGCTTGTTGCATCACCTTTATCGTCTACGAGAACCTTATCACTCAGCTTTTGCATCGTTCGAGTGGTACGGAAAAACCTGGTCCTGCATCGCCGGTGGAAAATATGCAAAAGAGAGATCTCGATAAAAACCAAAGTGCATCAAACATGGATGGTTCAAAGATTGGGGAGCCCAATGTAGATGAGGAGATAGAGGAAAGTGTTGTGATTGAAGGTGTGAAAACTTGATAAGTTTGGTCTCATAGTTCATATTTTACTTAAATTGTGTTTTAACTTAAATTGTTAGGCAATAGAGGCAAGTATTGTGGTGGAAGCCAGAATGGTGTGAAAACTTGATAATAATGGTCTCATAGTTTATATTTAACTGAAATTGTGTTTTACCTTAAATAGTTTGTTTTTATTTGTCTGAATGCATGTGCTAGAGTTACAAGTATGGAGCTGTTCATATGGTTTATTGTTAAATTCGAGTTACGTTACGTTGTGCTTTATACCATGTGGTAACTATATTTAGTTGATTTATCTGTTAAGAATGATACAAAATAATATATGATATATTTGATTTGTTAAAATGAAAACTGCTTTTTATGTACATAGCAGCTTTGATATTAATCCTTTGCATGCTGGGAAATTTGTCGTCTGTTAAAATGTTGTCTGCTGAATTTCTAAAATTAGCATTTTCTTTGATTTTTTTCTTCAAAGAATACTATCAGAATAGCAAACAGTTTGGATCCTGATGAGGCGCCGCGTTCTGTGGTGTCTCATCTGGATCCAAACTGTTTGCAAAGGCCTTCAAAATTCGGTTCCAGCACTGAAAGAGTTAACTAGTGGACAAGCGAGTATAGAAACTGATTATCAAAAAGTAGTATGCGATATAAGCCCTTTTGATTTAAAATAGAATAGTGGATTTCTTGAGTTAAGTAAAAGCAGACTTAAAAATTGTTTAAGTTACAAATATCCACCAAACTCAGACAATCTCACCAACACTTAATATGTGATAACAAACATTAAACAACAGCTTCCAGTGCAGGCTATAGTTTTGACGTCTCGCTTATTTTAATAGTAATTCCTACTGCTGCATTTTTTCCATACTGTATGCAATAATATGGCTGTTTTATTATGGATGGACAAACTGACATTAAAATGTTGTGGCATTCATTATGAATTAGCAGTTGTTGTTTTCCCTGCAAAATATGTTTTGTGTTCAACAGTTAAAGATTTATGATTGAGAATAAAATTAAAGTTGAAAATTAACAATTTTATCAAATCTTAAACTGTATATATAATACATGTAATAGTATGTAGCCAGGTGAAATACAGAGTTTGTCTATCTTAAAGGCAATACTGGTAAATTAAAGACATTTATCTTTTTGCATACAATATATGCCTCCTAATGAAGCTATCACTTTTTAAATGATTTATTAACTTAAGACAACAGTTCAGAAATAATTCACGTCTTCATTGTACTAAAACATTTCTTAAAACATTTTCAAGAACCGCTATGATTTCAGACATACTATGCCACATAGGGGTAATCAAGCAAGACTTGTCTGAAATTATAATCATGAAGAATGGGAGCGTAGAAAATCATTCTGATTATGCTGTTCAGCAATCTCAATTCTCAATATATAAGATGAATATCTATTACTAAGTTTTCTAAAATTTGTCATTTAGTCCAAGGGAGAATACTGCTTAATTTTGGCGCATGTATCGTAAACCGGATTCGCCTCCCTTGCCATATGAACTATACATTTCGCCATTAGCTGTATTAACACATCATTTCATTTGGATAATCTTCATCATAAAGAAATAAAACGTGTATACATTGTTTTGCTAATTATGCGTACAAGCTCCATTTATTTGGATCCTTGGTGGTTTTCCGCTGACCGTACCATAGCCAACGAGTATTCGGATACATTGTTATATCCGACTAATTTTAAATGATTTTTCAGCGCAGACGAAACTAGCTGGGTTTTTTTTAAATCGCAAACTCAATAATGACGTTCGCATTCAAACTTCATAATGGTGACATGAATTTTAAGTCATTCCGATTGAAACTTATCTAAATCGTAAGTGCAAGTAACCAAGATATCCATATATACTATACCGGTATACTCTCGGTCTGTACTCGCGTTTCACTGCCAACATCATCAGCTGGGTTCCATACATCATCGATTATATCACAAGAATCAGGTCAATAGTTCAAAAGTAAATCAACGACCTCGAGGTCAAAGAGCAGAATCTTATCCTTGATTATTTATATATTATTATAATGATACGATTGGCCATCAGTTAACCAGAACCGCAGGTCAGACTTAAAGGTATGCAGTCGACATTTGTAAGTCTGGACTTAAAACCTTCAGAACGCATTAAAAATCAGTAGACCCAACAGGCAAATGATATGTCTCCATATAAATCTGGTATTTCGGTTGAAGGTCAAGGTCATTTCGTCCAAACGTACTCATTTATCTCGGCATTCATCAGTTCCGCCGTTATTCTAGGAATTCATCAGTTCTACCGTTATTCGCGGCATTCATTAGTTGTAACGTTATTCTCAGCATTCATCAGTTCAAATGTTATTCTCGGCATTGGTCAGTTCTACCGTTATTCTTGGCATTCATCAGTTTTAACGTTATTCGCGGAATTTATTTGTTGTACCTTTATTCGCGGCATTCATCAGTTCTACCGTTATTCTCTGCATTCATCCGTTCTACCTTTATTCTAGGCTTTCATCAGTTCTGTCGTTATTCGAGACATTCATCAGTTCTACCGTTATTTTCGGCATTCATCTGTTGTACCTTTGTTATCGACATTCATCAGTTCTGCCGTTATCCCCAGCATTTATCAGTTCTACCGTTATTCTCGGCATTCATCCGTTCTACCTTTATTCTAGGCATTCATCAGTTCTGTCGTTATTCTAGACATTCATCAGTTCTACCGTTATTCCCAGCATTTATTAGTTCTACCGTTATTCTCGGCATTCATCCGTTCTACCATTATTCTAGGCATTTATCAGTTATGTTGTTATTCTAGACATTCATCAGTTCTACCTTTATTCTCGGCATTCATCAGTTGTACCTTTGTTATCGACATTCTTCAGTTCTGCCGTTATTCTCAACATTCATCAGTTCTGCCGTTATTTTAGGCATTCATCAGTTCTACCGTTATTCGCGGCATTCATTAGTTTTAACGTTATTCTCAGCATTCATCAGTTCTACCGTTATTCTCGACATTTATCTGTTCTAACGTTATTCGCGACATTCATTAGTTTTAACGTTATTCTCGGCATTCATCAGTTCTGCCGTTATTCAAGGCATTCATCAGTTCTACCGTTATTCGCGACATTCATTAGTTTTAACGTTATTCTCAGCATTCATCAGTTCTACCGTTATTCTCGGCATTCATCAGTTGTACCTTTGTAATCGACATTCATTAGTTCTGCCGTTTTCCCCAGCATTTATCAGTTCTACGTTTATTCACGGCATTCATCCGTTCTACCGTTAATCTCGGCATTCATCAGTTGTACCTTTGTTATCGACATTCATCAGTTCTGCCGTTATTCTCGGCATTCATCAGTTCTGCCGTTACTTTAGGCATTCATCAGTTCTACCGTTATTCGCGGCATTCATTAGTTTTAACGTTATTCTCAGCATTCATCAGTTCTACCGTTATTCTCGGCATTTATCTGTTCTACCGTTAATCTCGGCACTCATCAGTTCTGCCATTATTCTAGGCATTCATCAGTTCTACCGTTATTCGCTGCATTCATCAGCTCTACCGTTAGCCCCAGCACTCATCAGTTGTACCGTTATTCGCGCCATTCCTCAGTTCTATGGTTATTCGCGTGTTTTAACATGCCAGTGCCATCTTTCAAATTCGCGAAACAAGTATAAAAGCACATTAATTCGAAGACCATAAACTTCGCATTTATGTATTTGTAAAAAACGGTTTTAAAACGGTCAAATTCATTTTATGAAGAGAGTCGAAAGTCGCGATGGAGCACGTACTAATAGAAATTCGCTGATAACGATTAACCTCAAAGAACGCTCAAAGTCACCATTTGACTAGATAAGCATCACTATTTCGAGATGGCGGACATGCACAAACTTCTCTCTCGCCGCGCTGCCGCCCTCGCCTGCTGTCTCGTGCTATTTTTCGCCAGTCACGTGACCTGCATGTTGCTGGGCACGGAATGTCCGGGAAGTAACTGCACCTACAATGGTCACGTAAGTCTGATTTGCGTACGGTTTGTTGTTAAAATACACACTACGGTGTATAACACTTTGAACAAGCTTTATAGGGAATGAACTTTAGAAACCGTTAAGGTAAGTGAGTTAGTATTGTCTCATTCTGAGTTAGGCTCCAAAATTTTAGACATTTCGTGTATTACCCAACTTAAGTACAGCATGGCAGCATGGTGGTACCGGAAGGAGGATGGTAAATATAATCTATAGCTATTTTGTGATAGTTCATCGATAACCATTAATGACCTTTTTTGGAACGACGCGTATCGTAATAGTGTTATAACAACTTAACCCCTCCACACACACTATATATAATATGGTCACCTCTGAAACACGGAACCCATACCATGATTATAACTTTTCCACACAGGTATTCTGTGGTCATATCCCGTGCCCACTTCCGCCATGTGACCAGCCTCTCGTGACGTCACCAGGTGATTGCTGCGCGCACTGCCCGTCCCGTGTTAATGAGTTAGGTAAGTCGCTATCGCTTTGTGAAAAATATGTTATTGCTTTCTTATTAAGTCAGAGTTCAGGTGCTGCTATTTTAACATGAAGTAACAAAACAAAGATATATCAATGTAATGTATAGCAATGATGGTACTACTGCGCGATTTAATAACTTGTAAAATGTCTTAAACAAAAGAGTGTAGCCAGTATCTCTGCTTTTGCCAATCGTTGAGCNTTGTCGATGAATGCCGGAGTTATCCGATTGTTCTCGATGAATGCCGGAGTTATCCGATTGTTGTCGATGAATGCCGGAGTTACCCGATTGTTGTCGATGAATGCCGGAGTTATCCGATTGTTGTCGATTAATGCCGGAGTTATCCGATTGTTGTCGATGAATGCCGGAGTTATCCAATTGTTGTCGATGAATGTCGGAGGTATCCGATTGTTCTCGATAAATGCCTGAGTTATCCGATTGTTGTCGATGAATGCCGGAGTTATCCGATTGTTGTCGATTAATGTCGGAGGTATCCGATTGTTCTCGATAAATGCCTGAGTTGTCCGATTGTTGTCGATGAATGCCGGAGTTATCCGATTGTTGTCGATTTTANTTTACAAAATGTCTATGTATATGGTTTGCAACAGTTGCTTCATATGGTTTACAAATGTGTCTATGTATATGGTTTGCAACAGTTGCTTCATATGGTTCACAAAAGTGTCTATATATATGGTTTGCAACAGTTGCTTCCTATGGTTTACAAAAGTGTCTATATATATGGTTTGCAACAGTTGCTTCAAAGGGTTTACAAAAGTGTCCATGTATATGGTTTGCAACAGTTGCTTCATATGGTTTACAAANAAAATATGAAGAACTTTTAAAGTTATCGCAGGATCCAGAAAAATGTGACAGACTGACTGACAGACAGAGCGCAAACTATAAGTCCCCTCCGGTGAAACCGGTAGGGGACAATAACTCGAGACTGCACTTTAAACTTTAAATATACTTATATGGTCTATGGTTTTAACATCATAATCAACATGTGGTTACGGTAATCTGCTCTTAAATTTTTAAATTCAAGCAAGGAATGTGTGCGTATATTCCATATTATAAATAACTCAAGTCTCATAAAAAAAAGAGTTGTTTACGTATAGCGCATGCAAAATATTCGATAATTTGAAATGTGGTATCTGCCTGTATTATTTGCACACACTTTTTACATTAAAACAAGAACTTTAACTCAAACCATTATGTTATAGCTGTATTTAACAATTTGCGCAAATCAATCGCCTATCTTTAAGCATCTCCAGAAAAAATATGAAGATAATACTGCTACAGAATATTTGTTCATAACGAACACTTATTCTTTGTCTCATGTTCTTTTTCTTCTTAAAGTAACAATAGACTTGGTGAGAATGATGCAAATACAAAACTGTCGCTATACTTGCATAAACATGCGCATTAATTAATTAAGAAGACTATCTAGTAAATAAACACTGATTAAGAATTTAGCATGCGGTAAACATGTGTCTTCATGATTGTCACATATCGTTTTGAAAATAAATACAAAATGAAAAAAGCAGAAACAATACAATCGTGCTAAGTTACATTTAAACCTTATCTGAATAAAATCAATAATATCATGCTGATAGTGATTATTCATGACCTGCTATCTAATATATAATAAATGGCTGTAATACATTCATAAGAACATAAAGATACATGCTTTAGATCAACCGTTTCGCTACAAAGAACGTTATTTGAAAATGTTTAAGCTCGTGTACTATGCGTAGATCCGGCGGTCGGGTGACCCGAAACCTGGAAAATATATGGTCATATAGACTAATCATCAGACATATCGAATTTGTTTCACATTTCTTTCACATTATACAAAATCATAATCATATTCAAGAGTGATAAGAAAATGTTTCGGTAATTCGTAGATGATCGGTAAACGAAGTGCCCATGAAAAATTTGCTAGCGATTCTTAAAACATTTGATTTTCCTCAAACACGTTAGTAAACTAAAATGTAACATTAATGGACATATTGATCTTTTATTTCGAATATTAATCACCCAAACAATGTTCCGTGTCTGAAAACCAAATGCACAGAACATACATGCAGAAAATCTGAATAATTCACCTCTCACACGTGGCTTTAGTTGTTCTCTGTCATCCAAGTGCCAATAGTCATCAAAGTATGCGCATACCCGGCGTGAACATAAAGGTCGCCGTGGCGTAGTGTATTTAGTGTGCACCTATCGACCAGGTCATGGTTCTAGTGGGAACGTTCTTTAGATCGGACTCTTTATTCGCTTACACACGTGTTGTAATAATCATACATAAATGTCGCCGCGGCGCAGTGTATATGGTGTCCACCTAGCGACCAGGACTTCGACTTCGATGAGATACTTCACAAAATCCTATTGGACATCGGGTGAAGGTGCGGGTGACTGTACAGGTGCGGGGGGTCGGATGCTCCCAAAAATAAATGTGACTTAAAATGTTCAACTTGTATGTACACTTTACAATGTTAATGATAGCCGATTACACCACCACTGCCGGCTGAAGAGCAGCCTTAAAACTGTCTACAGTGTCTAGCTGAAGCACTTGGTCAGGTAGACGATTCCACGGGACGATAACTCGCGGGAAGAAAGAATGTTGATAAGCATTTATCTTANTTCACCTTTCGCGCGTGGCTTTTGTTGTTCTCGGTCATCGAAGTGCTATCCGTCATCAAAGTATGCGCATACCCGGCGTGCGATAGGTAAAGTTAGTGCAATTAAACCTGTTTGCTGAAGTTTTGGATAGCTTTTTATACTTGTGTTTTCGTAATTGTAAAGTAATTATGTATCGTATACTTTTTTTCTTTTTTTTTAATTATATTTTAAAGAAACGTTAAAGCAACGTTTGTTAATCAAAAACCGTGGCGGTGATATTGTGGGATGTGCGTTTTTGTTCAAGTACTAGAAATGAAAGTAAATATCGCTCCATATGATGCGGAAACGCTGAGCAGAAAGAACAAAGCGTGAATGAGATGCAAACCTATTTTGCGAATGTACCACTTGGACAATTTCCAGGTCATGTGAGGACATTGCACTTCAGAATCAATTAACCAATGACTGTCACAAGATAACCTGATTCAAGCGTTTACAATCTAGTTCTCCGGATCCAGTCGATTGGCAATGGATGCAATGTCCTGCGATTATGACTCAATATAAGTGGAGAACTTATAAATACTTCGCTTGGAGTGATTTTTCTGTAAAACATATGTATTCAGTAGTGATTTTAACTAAGTCTGCTTTCGATGTAAAACTCACCGCCTTCGCATTTGATTCTTATAATCACTTTGGAAGATGAATTGCCTATAAAACAGCCATTTGTCATTATTTATCATATTTGAATCTGACCAGTTTCAATTTCCGGGACCCGGCATATAAATTTCCCGTTCGAAGAATACCCCTTTTACAATCATCTCTGTTTGCACCATCATAATTCTACTGGTTCACAGAATGATTGGTGTCAGTACAAACCGCGCGATAATGCCCGATTCAAACATTATTTAAAGCCCCTATAACGCTCAAAATCAATGAATATTTTGTACAATATTTCGTAAAATAAAGTTGACACATAAACAATCAGTGTTCATTATAGCAATAACCAAAATTTCAATGCAATATGTGCTCTGGTAACAAAGATTTAACAAGATACAACATGCCCTTTTTTATTTTTACGCTCGTTCATGTACCAATTTAGTGTTCGTGTGTCGTGTGAATAGATATCGTTGCGGGGCATTGAAAGAGCACACTGGCTTGTGAATATTTTGAAAGCACAGTATTGTTCGAAACCAATTTGACCGAAGATCTTCTTGTGATTTCAGAATGGGTTTTGTTATAAAATAAAGTAGTACAAGGAATATCAGTCAATATAAACGGGATAGATCTTCTATATACGACGTCTTTGATTATCTNAAAAACACATTATTTAAAGCCCCTATAACGCTCAAAATCAATGAATATTTTGTACAATATTTCGTAAAATAAAGTTGACACATCAACAATCAGCGTTCATTATAGCAATAACAAGAATTTCAATGCAATATGTGCTCTGGTAACAAAGATTTAACAAGATACAACATGCCCTTTTTTATTTTTGCACTCGTTCATGTACCAATTTAGTGTTCGTGTGTCGTGTGAATAGATATCGTTGCGGGAAATTAAAATGGAATATATTGTGCCACAAATAGAGCATTTTATATCTTGTTAAATCTATGTTACCAGACCATGTTTTGTATGATGTTGATGTTGTTGTTCAAAATAGTATTTATATAGTAATGCGTATTCAAAGATTGTAAATATTTTGTTCGATTAAATGTTTGTTCATGTATAGCTATTTGGAAAAAAAGTGAGCTACCCGGTAAGCAAATCCCACTAAAATATTAGAAGTCGTGGCCTCGTAAGTTACCTGTCGTTCGTATATTTGACAATTATACAGCCAGATGTTGCGAACGATGAGGTATAGGCCTATATTTGGAAACACGTGATTGCAATGACTGGGCAGTAACACGTTAACTTCTATGCAAAGTGCGCTGAGGTGGTCATCGCTTTTAGGAATTACTTCATTCATGTAGTTGACCACAAATACCAACCTCGATATGATAACGCACAAAAGGCGGATCTGTGGGGCATTGAAAGCGCACACTGGCTTGTGAATATTTTAAAAGCACAGTATTGTTCCAAACCAATTTGACCGAAGATCTTCTTGTGATTTCAGAATGGGATTTGTAATAAAATGAAGTAGTACAAGGAATATCAGTCAATAAAACGGGATAGATCGTCTATATACGACGTCTTTGATTATCTCTCGTATGAAAAAAAACAACTGTGCGTAATACATTAATGAATTCAATTTATTTTAAAACTTGAGTATATATAAATAACGGCATATGCTCGGCGCATTATGAGTAGAAGTCGCGTATCAAAGTGTATGCGAATCAATGATGTAATTGATGTTGCCCTATTAGTTAAAATGTGAACGTGTGAACAATGCAGATAAAATGTCCCTCTATGATCACTTAAAGATGCCCCTTGTTCTTCAAACAACAATAAATGATGCACATGTGTCATACCGGTAATCATTGAACCGGATAAAAATAATTTTGCTGGTAATAAAAAGCCTGAATTACGAAAGTTGTGTCGCTCATGAAACGCACATTTTCCTCTTTAAAAGGGCCATACATTAGCGACATTACGACGTACGCGAGTTGTTCTTAACAACATATGATGTCATTTTCGCTATGTAAGACCCGCAAAGTAATCAATATAAAAAGGACAACCTTGTGTTTTTAAAAGGTCAAAATGTGNCAACATGTGATGTCAATCACTTTTCTTGTAGTAAAATAGTCGCTATTGGGTTTTGCGCTATGTAAGACCCGCAAAGTAATCAATATAAAAAGGACAACCTTGTGTTTTTAAAAAGTCAAAATGTGGAATAATCTCAAATATCTCAAACGTTTGCCGGACTTCTCATATGGTGTATGTTCTATTTTGTAATGTTTGACGTATATAACTTAAAATCTTGCTTTTGATGCGTATTTTTGTATTTTTACTTTGAGGTGGTAGGTAATGTTAGCGCAATTAAACCTGTTTGCTGATGTTTTTGGATAGTTGTATATACCAGTGTTTTCGACATTTAAAAAGAATTATGTATTGCATAATTATTAATTTTTTTAAATTACAGTTTAAAGCAACGTTTATAAATCAACATTCATGGCGGTGATATTGTGGGATTTGAGTGTCTGTTCAAGTACCAGTGATGAAAATAAATGTCGCTTCGTAGGATGCGGAAACGATTAGAAGACAGAACAAAGCGTGAATGATTTGCAAACCTATTTGGAGAATGTAACACTTGACAAATTTCCTGGTCATGTGAAGTAGTAGTAGTTGTACTAGATTCGAAATCAATCGAACAATAACTATCACAGGGTGACTTTATACAAGCGTTTGCACTCAATATATTTTGATCTACAACTGATCCAATTTGATTTGATTATGACTCAAAATAAGAGGATGAACTTACCAATATTGCGGTGGGAGTGAATTTTTGGAAAAACTTATTTATTAGTAAGAATTTTGACTAAGTGTGCTTTCGAGGTCTAACTATTCGCCCTCGCATTTGGTCCCTAAAATCCCATTGGAAAATGAAGTTCGCATACAAACAGCCTTTTGATTTTATTTATCCTATATAAATCTGACCATTGTCTATTTCCGGGATCCGGCGTATCGAATTGCCGTCGAGGAAAAATTCCGATAGCAATCATCTCTGCTTGGTACATAATTATTTAAAGTATAAATGATTTTAATTCCTTATTTTCTTCACTCCTTTTAAATTGTTTGACGGCAAACGATGTTTGAAAAAAACTAGTTTTGTAGGAAATTGGTCTGAAATTCATTAAACGAAAATTTGTATTCGATTAATCTTTCCGGATCTGAAAATTGATTTGGAAGAGTTTTCTTTGTAACGGTAGGAAGCGTTGCGATGAATTTGGGTTGTACAATCAGCTAAAACGGCAAAATATCAAAAGTTCAAATAAAAACTAGTGTTTCAAATCCAATAGGGTCTATGCGACAAAAACGGATTGAAATTGATCGTGTCGGTCAATCTTTAGATCGGTCTGGACGACTGCCATTTTACATGTGCAATATGTGGTAAGGGGAAGTTCGGAACTTTTTTTATTTATTTTGTCACACATTCCAACATCGATTNGACTTTATACAAGCGTTTGCACTCAATATATTTTGATCTACAACTGATCCAATTTGGTTTGATTATGACTCGACATAAGAGGGTGAACTAACCAATATTGCGGTGGGAGTGATTTTTTGGAAAAACTTATTTATGAGAAGGAATTTTGACTAAGTGTGCTTTCGAGGTCTAACTATTCGCCCTCGCATTTGGTCCCTATAATCCCATTGGAAAATGAAGTTCGCATACAAACAGCATTTTGACATTATTTATCCTATATAAATCTGACCATTGTCAATTTCCAGGATCCGGCGTATCGAATTCCCTTCGAGGAACATTCCGATAGCAATCATCTCTGCTTGGTACATAATTATTTAAAGTATATATGATTTTAATTCCTTATTTTCTTCACTCCTTTTAAATTGTTTGACGGCAAACGATGTTTAAAAAAACTATTTTTGTAGGAAATTGGTCTGAAATTCATTAAACGAACATTTGTATTCGATTAATCTTTCCGGATCTGAAAATTGATTTAGAAGGGTTTTATTTTGTGTAAAATGCTTTTTTCTGTGACAAAGCTCTTAATTGGCGGTGGATATCAATTCTACGAATTTGCTTGTTTGTTATATGTGTCGACATTGGAGACGTTAAAAAAGCAAAATACCTTGCAGTAACCTAGTTGTCGCACGATTGCCGTACAGCGGTTGTTGCCGGGGTCTAACGCGTAGATGGTTGGAAAAATGAACCATTTTCAGTTTTAATAATTCATAGATTTAACCATTGAAACGGATGCTTTTATTTTACAATAACAGTATCACAAATAAGAGACACCTCCAGGGGTGTGATTGAGGTGAAGTCCGAGGGGAGGAAAATTTTGTCGACTTATTGTTACTAGGGTGAGAGTGAGACCAGATCTAGGGGGGTACGGGGGCATGCCCCCCCGTAAAATTTTTGGATTCTAGATCGTCTGTGGTGCATTTTGGGGCTATTTCCTGAGAAAAATTAAGACTATTTTTTTTTCTGAAATTAGCCCTTTTTTGGCTTGAAAAGGTACTTCTGTTTCCATTTTTCAATTCATGAATAACGCAATGATAAACCTTATAACAAACAAGTAAATGACCACCTTTAACTTTATAACAAGATTTATTTATGAAAACTTTTTTAAATATACATTTAACATACTGAGGATGCAAAGTACAATGAAAACAGTATTAATTGAGATCAAACACAACATGTGCTTCACAATAGGCATTCATGGAAAAAGGTACACAACATGCTGCTTATCATACCAATCCATTGACATTTAACGATATATTGATTGCACATTAATTAAACAATTGCTAACAGAAAAAGACAAAAACATTTTTAATAACATCTGAAATATTTGTTAAACTGACATTACAAACATGACTAAAATGTTCAACCAGTGTTTTATTGCACAAATACATTAAACAAACAGATATATAAATTAAACTATTGCTGACTAAAAGACTAGAACATGTTAATAACATCTGAAAATATTTTTTTATTTTTTAAATTACATTACAAAAATGACTAGAATGTTCAACCCTTGTTTAATTGCACAAATAAATTAAAACACAACAACAGATATATAAATTAAACAATAGCTGACCTAAAAAAGACTAGAACATGTTTAATAACATATAAAAACATTTTTTAAACTGACATTACTAAAATGAATAGAATGTTTAACCTTTGTTTGTTTGCACAAATACATTTTTAATCAAAGACATACACCATCAAAACTCCTGGCTCTAAATGGGCTTGGCATCAACCTAAAACATGAGTTCTCTGTCAAAAATCTGTTACAAAATACCTTACACAATTGTAGAATATAATTAGCTAGAAATTTAAACATGTGCTGAAATACTAATAAATGTTGTTAATACACTTTTATAATATCCACAAACTTGACTTATTCACTGTATTTTTTATAGCAAGATCTTTAAGCAGTCTGTTTTAGCCTCTCTTTTATACTACTTAATGTTGTTCAGACACTTATATAACATCCACAAACTTGACTTATTCACTGGATCCTTTTTTTAAAAGCCAGATCTTTAAGAAGTCTTTTCTGAGCCTCCTTTTTCTGTAGTTCTTCATGGGATTGCCATTCTTGCTGAGCCTGTGCTCTCATATTCAGCAGTGTCTGGACTTTACTGAGAGGCTTGGGAGACTTTCTGTCCAGCAAACGATTGTTTTCATCAGTTTCTTCTCTCTTGGCTTTCAGTGAAGCCCTGTATGATGCACTTGCTGTCTTCATGTTTACAGCCAGAATATGATTGACTGGGCTGTATAGGACATCTTCTCTGTCAAAATATGACAGAGCTGTAGTGTTTCTTGCCTTCAGAAAGTACTTAACTGTTTGAATTGAGGCATATGTTTCCACAGTTACACTTGCTGACTTAACACCTATGATGTCCCCCATTGTATTGAAAGAGGACTCCACCATTGGCCCATGGAACACAGTACATGCAAGCAGTGCAACCTTGCTGAGAGCTGGGTACTTTCCTGCCACAAACACATTTCCCCACCACTCATCCAGTCTTTGTTCTGGATCTGGCAGATGCTGGTCAACCTGAAATCTATATTTAACACTGGTCTCAAAAAACTACTCTAGGTTTGGGTTAAAATATCAACACAAATTAAGTAAGTGAATACATGTATAAAAGTGTGTTAATGAACTTAATGTTCAGTTTTTCTTGAAGTAAGCACACCATTTGTTTGTTCTGCTTGTGTATCTCTATAGTCTCAGTCTACAGACACTGTCTCTTTTAAATTGTAAAATTTAAAACATGGTATTTAACACCTGTAAGTTTGCTCCAATAATGTAGCAACAATATATTTTTAATCTGCAGCAGTTTATGTGATTGTTCTGTTTCAAATACCTGTGCACTTCATCCTCATAACTATCAGTCTCCTCTTGGTTCAGCCTGTTGGGGAGTAAGGAGGGCAGTTGTTTCAGTGCCTTCAGGGTTGCACTGTGTCCATGTGCCAACGGATCTAGTGCAGACAGTCTTCTCAGAACAGGGTTGTCTAATGGAAGCTTCTGTTGTAAGTACACACCTGCAAGATAAGCAGATTTCAATATAATGTTAAATAAAAATTAAACACAGATCTTTCAGACTAGAAGCTACCTTTAAAGGACAGATTTTTAATATTTGAATTATGAAGTGTCACAAATACCATCAAAAGACAACAAGACGTTTCAAAGCAAAATGTTTTTAAATTTGTAGCCAATGGTGAAGTTGGCAATGTAAGCATTGACAAGTTAACAGAAAACAATATTAATAATGCTAAACTTACCAGTAGCCATGTATGAAGTAATTGCCAACTTCTTGAAGTTTTCTGACACGCTGTCCTTTTTGGTTTCTCCCTTCATGATTTGCTTCGCCTTTGATCCCACAAACATGTCATCTGCACTCAAGTACAGTCCAGTGTCTTCAGACAAGTCCATGTTTTTCAACTGTTTTCCGTTCTTGTTAACAATGTGTTCTTGTTTTACAAAACATGACAAGAACTCTCTGAACACATCAACTTGTTCGTCATTCAGGCGATGAACCAGTGGCTCCTTGGATTGGAACAGCACAACATATCGCTTCATGATGGGCAGTACAGATGCATAGAAGTTCAGGATCAGAAGGGTCTTCCTCTCCTGGAACATCACCTGAAAAACATATAAACTTAAAGAGTTATGGGAAATCTAATATTTAAGTTATCTAAGCTTAACTTAAAGTAAACAGAACAAATCATCACAAATTAAGTGTATCAGTCTGTTCTCATAATTATTCAATAAAAAAATGTCAATTATTTATAATAGAACAATGTTAACATACTCCAGAACTTAAAGGGAGACTGTTTATTACCATTTACCACTAACAAATTTGATGAGTAATTTTTGTGAGAAACAGCATATATGTGTTATGTTTTTCGACAATGAATATCTTACCTTTTCAACAATCTCCTTTTTCCTCTTCTGCCCATCAGCGGTCATTTTTTTAGCACCAACTTCTGCAATAATGGCTTTTATCCGCTCCTTTGCTGGTTGGCTAACTTTGCAGGCAACAAGGATGGCCTTCACTACTGGCCAGTAGTCTGCTTTGAACGCCTTTTCGATAAAGGCATAGTAAAATACCTGATAGGCACTCCACATCCGCAATGTGCTCACAGCCAAATCATAGGCTGAAAGCCAACGATGACTTAAGAAACGTTCTGGAGCTGTAAATTTTATGCCAAGAAGGTTGCATACTTCTGCTAGGCTGTCACGTAGGTCTACACAGTACTTGTGGTCTGTGCATATTGCTGAGAACAAATCCTCAACCAAGGAATCAAATGGTGCACAGAGTTTTTTAGTCCCATTGTGAATATGGTGACAAACATCCCCATCAATATCCAGAAGGTTTGGAGCCTTTTCCTCCCTTATGTGACGCTCCAGTCCATTTTTGCTTCCTCGCATTACTGCACATGAGTCCATGAGGATTGACACCAAGTTAGTCCATGGTATTTGGTTTAGTTCAAAAAGATCGCACAGCGCTTCAAAGATTGTGTTGGTTTTGCAATTTTCAAGTTCTAATGCAGCCAGGTGCTCAACAACAACACGACCTTCAGTCTTAGAAAAGTAACTTACAAGCACTGAGAGAACTTTCTTGTTGTTGTTGCTTGTTGCCTCGTCAATGTTCAATGAGAATGGTTGCTCACGAATACTCTGCAATGTTTGAACGTGAAAGGTTCTTTTCAGCCCATATGTCATCTTATAGGAGGCTGAAGTGCGATCCATGGATAACCCATCCAACACCTTCTTGTCTTTTGACAACTTCTGTGCCAAGTCAATAAGGACTGGAACCATTGTCATGGGCAAAGAGTGCTCAGCAACTACTCCCAGAATCAAAGCCTGCAATAGATAAGTGCATGATATTCCAAGTGCAAATTTAAATAGTAAATATCAAGTGAATGAACAGAGGGGCTTGCATGTGTACTTCATTTCATGAAAATATTCGAAATGTTTTATGGCATACAAATTATAAATTAGGAATTAATCATCTGCATGAATTTCATGTTAAGAAGTGCAATGTTCATGTTATTTTTTTTTTGTTATAGTGTAAAGCTTTCTTGAGCATAAAACTTAAAAGTGCAAAATCCAAATTTATAAGCACGGATTTCTTTAACAAAAATAATTACCAAGTTTCATATTTTAGACAAATGATTACCTGAGCTTGAGCTGTTCTGTCCTCGAAAGATGTTACTGGTTTCGTGGTTGATTCTGACGAAGTAGTGGTCTGGATTTTGCTAACAAACATGGGATGAATACCGTAATGTGCGTCGTTTTTATTCCCGACCCCTGTGAACGATGATGGCAATCTTTCGTTTGAGCTCAATGTCTTAACCTTAGAAATATGGTCAACACTGTTACAGTGTTCAACTAAGGACACTTTACCACGAGATCCGTAGTTCAAGATTTTTTCACATGGAATACACTTTGCCTTACCAGGACAGTCAATCTTCCTTATCCATTCAGAGAGTGGTATTGCTTTCGTATTTACATCCACTGTTGTTTCTAACCATTCCCATTTAAATTTGTTTTTCACTAATTTGTCAATCTCCAAGATTTTGTGAGAGTCGTTCGTTCTTTCGATGATTTGCATTTTCCGTTTTTCGCTTCACAAATGCGCCATTTGCAATACACGGCTCGGCAAAGAAATACCAAACACATTTTTAAAGACCGATTTTAATTGGAAGATTGGGAAGCAACAGCCAATGACATCGCTCGTTTCAAAAATGCAGATGCTAAGTGTAATATGCGGAGATGTTTCGCGGGCCGCGGATTTTTCGGGCCGCTTATGAAATACGCTCGCGGAATCGGGTGTACNCCCCAATATTTTTTTTACGAATTAACGCGAATCACAGAAATGACCCCCGGGACAAGCCGATCCGCGGAAATCCGCAGATCCGCGGAAAAATCACACCCCTGACCTCATATGAATAAATACATTCAAATTTCATAATCTCATTTATCGAATCTCATAGCAGCAGATAAAATGCCGCGTTATCACACAAGCGGAAGCAACAGTGGCAAATTTTACCAACAAGATCCACTTTGGGTCACGTGAGAACACGTATGTCCTTTCTGCCCATCCCTAGAGCTTCATGAATGGTATGCGATGGTTTTTGGATTAATAACCGGTAAATATTGTTTGCCGATATTCATAAATTGAACTTCCATAATATAGTCTAAATATAACGAGTGATAAACAATTGGGATTACAGACACACATTAACCAGGCTAAATTTAAACAAAGATCTGTCAATATACATTGATAGATCTTTTATTATAACTTTAAAACAAAGTTTCGCTTTCAAGGAATACATGGAAAAAATATTCGCGGCATCATGTCGCTATACTGAAGCTACGTATTTATCCTCCTTTTAATTTTTCATGTACGTATATTCAACTCTTATTCCAATGGTCAAAAACATATTTCCTTTACTATTTACCAGACCCTCTCTATAACTGATATCACTTTTTATAAACAAATTTATTACCACTTGTACTATTCCAAAAGCTATTATATTATATATGGGTACTTGTTTAAAACAAAGCATCCAACAACCGGACGGATTTATTTTTATGCAATCAAAAATGCAGTAAAAATACAAATTACTGTCAATGGGTATTTTGCATAGCAGAATAAATATACATGTATCATGCGTAAAAAAAGCACAAATGTAAACATTGAAAATAATTGACTAGAGTGTTATTACATTTAATATTATCTCATACTCTAAACATTAAACTATCCATCCTAATTTGTCTTTTTTTTTCCTTTTTATATCTTTAACCCACAGGTAAGACAACTTTATACAAATAGAACCTTAAACGATTAATAATAAAGAAGCACAATATAAATAAATTCAACAATAAGTTGCCTCTGAGAATCAACAAAAATCTTTTATGCAATCAAAATAGGTATAAAGGGGCCGTCCAACAGATAAACAATATTTTGGGAAACTACGAGGATTGCTTATATAGCTAAAAAATACATCTGCAACAAACATGAGAGTGGATAATCAAGTGGTCTAGGTGGGTAGCTTTTAACTCCAGGACTCCAGGGGTCAGTGGTTCGAGCCCTGTTGAGGGTTACTTTTTTTCCTTTTTTTAAATTGTATTCTTGATTTTTTACTGGAGATTTTTAGTTCAAATGTTTTAATTTATTAATATAAAGCATGTAAAGCATTTAATGACAAGCTTCAATACATGCCAAAATCTGTTGGACGACCCCTTTAAGAGTAAAAACATTTCTGATAATTTGAGTTGTATTAATGACAAAAGTGTTATAAAAGGACATTTGATGCTATGCTTCAATATGTTTCTTCAAACTAATAATGTTAGTTGTCCCCTGTGGTAAGGATGTTGCCAGTTAAGTGTTTAAACTTGCAAACATCTACATAGTGTAGTTTAAACAAGTGGACTTTATAATTGGACAGACCAAAATACTGAAAACCAGACAGACAGTTCTATTTTACGTTCACTTTAAATACTATCTTAAGACATAAAATTAATCCTAAATGTATTGAATACTTGAAATCAAATCAAGTAATTTATAATTTACAACAATTAAAACAAAAAGTTGAAATATGATTATTTTAAATATCAAAGATTGTTCATAATTGCAATATAAACGATTCTGCTTATACACCTCACAACTTATCCTACATAATTTTTTAAATGCATATATTTCAAAAAATACATTCTTTTAACTATGTAATAACAGAAATCAAATAAGTTTTTGAAACCTTTTTTAAACTATAGTTAATCATTACTAATTTTGAATGTGAATTAAATAAACTTTTTGTCAATGGCATCACAATTTTAATAAAAGCCGTATAAAACAACTTTATTTAAACATCATGTTTTTAAATATATTTACAAACTTTACATTTTCATGAACTTGTGATCTATGTGTGTAGCTAACAATTACCGGTAGTATAAAACCTTTACAGTTTAACGTGAAGGAAAATCCAAGATTATTAATATTTTCCTCTTTTAAAACACACAGAAAAAATTACATACAATGTGAGCACCACAATATGGCAAGAACCATCAAAGCAAAAAGTCAGAGACAAATATTTGTACATGCACTATTTACATGTTTGTCAATAAGGTAAATATACATGCTTTAACTTGGACAATTTACTTTCACCATTTGTTCACATGTCTTAACAAAAAAAGTATGAAACAATACAAAAAATCAGAATTTAAGTCACAATAAACAGCATCATATTACATACAAAACATACAGACAAGTCTATGATCATTCATCAATAGTGGAGAGGTTAATTAAAGATGATTATATTGCACTGATTCCCAGTTTATTTAGACTAATTATGCAGTTTGAAGTTCTATTATTTAATTTACATAAATATCATGATCCAAAATTCTACAGCTTTAAGCTAAAACGGATTATTTTTTTACAGATTTGAGTATATTTTCAATGCATTCAATTTCTGAACAAGTTAGATTTAGGCAAATGAACTTTAACACAAGATAAACAAGAGGGCCTGAAAGGCCCAAAGTTGCTCACCTGAGATAACAAGATATTATTGGGACAAAACCTTTTGATTGTGATTATTTAGCACTAACCTTATAATTCTTCTTATACATCAGTTAAAAGAACTTAGCACTGTGTTAATAGAATAGATTCTCAAATATGCTCATTCATTCTGTGGTATTTTCCCAATACCATATACACATGTATACAAATAGTTGCATTACAACTGTTCTGCTACATATTTAGTTAATGACTGAGATATCTCATTTTAAATGCACGTATTTTTTCCTGCTGGTTTCAAAATAAATATTTTACTAGTACATTTCTAGTTTCAGTTTCTTTTCACAGACTGACAAAAAACAATTCTGTTCACTTTCATATTTCTTTAGCGGCAACATTTACATGTTACTTGTGAACTACCTTATCTTAAATTCATTTNCATTTCCCATATTCAAACTTGACCTAGACATCATATAGATACAACTTGTGACCAAGTTTGGTGAAGATCGGATGAAATTCTGGGACAGACAGACTGACCGACAAAGTGACTCCTATGTAGCCCCCATTACCAATGGTAATGGGGGTATTATTAATTACCACTATAAAAGCCTTCTCTATTACTCAATTTTGATAAAACTTATCAAAATGTTTATATTGACCACATCTAGGCCAAGTTCTAATCTGAGCCATGTGAGTCCAAATACTATGTCACCAGGTCAAATCTTATAACAAGAGGGCCATGGGCCCTAAGGCGCTCACCTGAGAGCCAAAGGAGCTAGACTAATCTGAAACTAGAGTGTTAACAAGGTTTTACTATAGCCATACAAGGAAAATGCCACGACCCTTGGCGGCCATGTTTTTTAACGGATCGCAACCATTTTCGAACTCAGCCCAGATATCATTAGTACAAATATTCTGACCAAGTTTCATGAGCATTGGACAAAAAATGTGACTTCTCGAGTGTTAACGAGGTTTTACTATAGCCATATAAGGAAAACTACCCCGCTCCCTGGTGGCCATGTTTTTCATCCAACCGGAGCCATTTTCGTACTTGTCCAAGATATCATAAGAACAAAAATTCTGACTTAGTTTCATGAAGATTGAACAATAAATGTGACTTCTAAAGTGTTAACAAGATGTTACTATAGCCATATAAGGAAAACTGCCCCGCCCCCTAGCGGCCATGTTTTTCATCCAACCGGAACCATTTTCATACTCATCCAAGATATTATTAGGACACATGTTCTGACCAAGTTTCATGAAGATTGGACAAAAAATGTGACTTCTAGAATGTTAACAAGGTTTTACTATAGCCATATAAGGAAAACTGCCACGCCCCCTGGCAGCCATGTTTTTCAACCAACGGGAACCATTTTCAAACTTGTCCAAGATATTATTGGGACACATGTTCTGACCAAGTTTCATGAAGATTGAATAATAAATGTGGCCTCTAGAGTGTGAACAAAGGTAAATGTTGACGGCGCACGACCGACAAAAGGCGATCACAATAGCTCAGCATATTACCACTGAGAGGCCTCTAGAGGCCACATTTGCAACTCAATTTTGATAAAACTTAAAATGTTTGTCTTCACAATATCTGGGCTTTGTTTTAATCGGGATCACATAATTCGAGAAACTAGATTCTCAAGTCAAATTCTAGAAAATGTTTATCTTAACAATATTTAGGCTGTTTGAATCTGTGTCATATAGGTCCTTAAACTAGGCAACATAATATCGTATATGTTGGACAACATTCGTGTACCAATAGTAAGGTCTGATGTAGTTCCGTGACAACTCCAGACACACTGTTAGCTCTTGTGGGGATAATGCATGCATTTTCATTGGTTACTATTGATGTGAATATACCGCTTAACTCCACCTTCAAGGCGGTGACTGAGGTTTTGGAACAGTGAACTATAAAAGAATTCGGTGAAATGACATTTGTTTTCATCTGAAGATCTGCGCCTTCATTGTTTAAAGTGGGTGTCCATGAATTCTAGTTGACAAGATCAGCTTATACCCCCGTTAGATCTGATTATTTTATAAATAGTTAGCATCCTGGGTAGTGCTGCAACAATACGCCAAAAACCGTATTGCAATATATTGTCAGTTCAAAAATCCGTATTGCAATATATTGCAATNCAAACATAACCATTTTCGAACTCATCCAAGTTATCAATAAGACAAATGTTCTAATCATATTTCATTATGATTGGAAAATAAATGTGGCCTCTAAAGTGTTAACAAAGTTTTACTAAAGCCATATAAGGAAAAATGCCACGCCCCCTGGTGGCCATGTTTTTCAACCAAAGGGCATCATTTTACTCGTTCAAGATACTATTGGGATGAATCTTCTGACCAAGTTTCATGAAGATTGGACAATAAATGCGGCCTCTAGAGTGTTAACAAGATTTTACTATAGCCATATAAAGCCATATCAGGAAAAATGCCCTGCCCCTTGGCAGACATGTTTTTCAAGCAAAAGTTACCATTTTTGAACTCATCCAAGATATCATTGAGACAAATCTTCTGAGCTAGTTTCATGAAGATCGGAAAATAAATGTGGCCTCTAGAGTGTTAACAAGGTTTTACTATAGCCATATGAGGAAAAATGCCCCGCCCCCTGGCAGCCATGTTTTTCAACCAACCAGCATCATTTTCGAACTTGTCCAAGATATTATTGAAATGAATCTTCTGACCAAGTTTCATGAAGATCAGATAATAAATGTCGCCTCTAGAGTGTTAACAAGAGTTTAATATAGACATATATATCCAGGAAAAATGCCCCGCCCCTTGGCAGCCATGTTTTTCAAGCATATATACCCATTTTCAAACTCATCCAAGATATTATTGAGACCAACCTTCTGACTAAATTTCGTGAAGATTGAACAATACATGTGGCCTCTAGAGAGTTAACAAGGCAAATGTTGATGCCGCACAAAGGATGACGCACGACGGACAAAAGGCTATCACAAAAGCTCACCATGAGCACGTTGTGCTCAGGTGAGCTAAAAATAGGTAGTCCCAATGGGTTTCAAACAAAAGATATTCTGACTTATATGTATACATCTTGCTGCTGATATTATTACATGTAAGCGATCCACAATTTGTGAACAATTTTAATAACAACAGCAGAAACAATCCAAAATGTCCGGGTTTTTTACAAACGCTTTCTAATTTGTTCAAATTCAACTGATAATTCCCAGTTACAAAATGACATTTGTAATGTAGTGTTTTATATCTCTTATGTTTTAACAATCCTTCAAACACTTTGTTCTTTTAGCTACTTAACACTTAGGGCAGAACACACAAAAACATGATACATGTTACATGCAGTATTTCTTCATAAGGCAGAATTAAACAGTTACAAATATGTTCATGGGTTCTATTTGATTAAGCATTCATAACTTCAATTGTCAGGTACGTAAACCTATCAAGCAAAAGTTTTCTGGGTAGTCAAATATCACGGTCATGTCTTTCATACAGGCACACATCTTTTCATTTTATTTAACATCAAACTTTCAACACTCCATAAGCTGCTATAAAAAGTGTAAATCATAACACACACCCTCATTCATTCAACATTTTTTAGATGTGAACACAAGATGTGAACGCACATCAAACAAGATCGCTATTTCCAGACCAACACAAACTGTTCCAAATTTTCAATTTGATTTGGCATGCAACTTTCAACAGTCCAAAACATAAATTTTACAGCATGAAATATAACATGCATGCACCCATGCACACATCCATACACACTCACAGAGTCAAGCATTCAACATGAATTGAGTCCACAATTTCCTGACAGGCGCTAATCAAGTTCACAATTTCCGCATGGGCACAATGGACTTTCACAAATCGAGAGTTCACCCTTTCCGGACAGGCACAAATCGTTTCATGGGGTCCTGGATGAAGTATCGGTCCCAGATGTTGGAGTGCTGGGAGGCGCGAGCCCAGGGCTTGATGGGCCCATTCCAGTGAAGGAGTTTGGCCTGGCGCAGGAAGGAAGCCGTGTAGCTGGTACCCCGCGTCCAGCCTGAATTATAAAACAGTGAACTGTAGGGCTTACTGTGCACTTTGCCAAATAAGCCAATGGCTACAAATAGGCAAATTTGGCTACAGAAATTTTGATTTGGCTACAAGTTCCTTTTCATAATCACCCACATAAAATATCCGAAATAATAAGAATTCACAAACAAAATTTGGCTAAAGAAAATTTTGAGCAAGGGGAAGCCCTGTTCAACTCGAAGTCATTCATGCATTTGCTTGTGTGTCCAGAGCTTTTCTTCTTGATTTGGAGAAAAGGCGTTGCCTTCAATTGTGGAAAGTAATTAATCCTATTACCAGATGAAAATCGATAGGATAACAACGATCGTATAAACTTGAGCTTTATACTATTGCTATATTTAGATCACACTCAGGTTTTTTAAAAAATTTACAGAAGAACAAAATCGTCAAAAAATGTGATATTTGATAATTATTAATGTAAAAGGGAGAAAATAAGAGGAGAAATAGAATAGTATGTGAGTTTTGGATAAAGATCAAGTTTATCATGCTTGGTCCAAACCATGGTTCTAAGCCTCGCATGATAAACTTGATCTTTATCCAAAACTCACATAATATTCTCTATATATCCACAAGAAAGGGGAAGTTATTTTCGTTGGTTAATTTGAAATTTTGGGTAAACTGCATCATTTTTATAAAATTTTAGGAGTTTGGCTTGGAACGAGGCCGTGCAGCTGTTGCCCCGCATCCAGCATGAACGATAAAACCCAGACCTCAAGTCTCGTTCTGGGAGTACTGGACTTAATGCATGTGCGTAAAGTGTCATCCCAGATTAGCATGTGCAGTCCACACAGGCTAATCAGGGACAACAATTTTCGCCTAAACTGGATTTTTGCAAAGAAGAGACTTCCTTTAAACGAAAAATGCCAAAAACGCGGAAAGCTTTGTCCCTGATAAGCCTGTGCGGACTGCATATCTGCTTATCTGTAATGACACTGTGTGCACATGCATTGAGACAAGTATTCCCAGAACGAGGGTCAATTCAACTGAAAATGCTTTTGCTTATGTGCTTTTTTGGATTTTTTTTACCCTTTTAACAGTATTGCAGTCAAATCATCTCCTAATCCTTTTAATTCAAGTTTGGCAGTTGTTAGCTACTGGACTAATAAAGCACTCTAAGTAATTGTAAACCAGCATACAGAGATAAAGTTTAATGACACTTCAAGTGTAAGTAAGTTGAAAGACACTTCAAGTGTGAGAGAGTTGACAGACAGTTCAAGTGTGAGTAAGTTGACAGAAACCTAAATAAAACCTGTTATACGACTAAAATAGTCTTGAATATTGCAATAAATCCTAACACACAAAATTAACCCTGAATTACCCATCCAATTTAAACTCAAACTTATCCGGTTATCTCACAACTCAACAGCCTATTTACCCAGCTACCTACCGAGGTATCGGACATGCCAGTTAGGGTCAAGGTGCGTGTATTTCTTGTAGAAGACAAGCATCATGGGAGGTTGTGACCCCCCTCCTCCCTTCTCATTACCATAGACTTCCTCTCTAAAAATAACGGAAAACTAGATGATATTAGTTTATAAAAAAAATCAGCTCGATTGCATCAAAAGCCTACGCTTTTTGAGACACTTTTGAGTCTGTTTTCTGAGAAGAAACATTAGTGAATCTCTCTGGAAACATAGTGAATCTCTCTGGAAACATTAGTGAATCTCTCTGGAAACNCTAAGGGAAAATAGCGAAAATTTAGGGGAAAATATTTAAACTTAGGCAAAAATCTCCCTTAGGAGCTTTGTGGATACGGGCCCTGGTATAACAAAGCACTCTTAGTATCTGTAAACCAGCATACAGAGATAAAAGTTTAATGACAATTCAAGTGTTAGTTAAGTTGAAAGACACTTCAAGTGTGAGAGAGTTGACAGACAATTCAAGTGTGAGTAAGTTGACAGAAACCTAAATAAAACCTGTTATACGACTAAAATAGTCTTGAATATTGTAATAAATCCTAACACACACAATTTACCCTGAATTACCCATCCAATTCAAACTCAAACTTATCCGGTTATCTCACAACTCAACAGCCTATTTACCCAGCTACCTACCGAGGTATCGGACATGCCAGTTAGGGTCAAGGTGCGTGTATTTCTTGTAGAAGACGAGCATCATGGGAGGTTGTGACCCCCCTCCTCCCTTCTCATTACCATAGACTTCCTCTCTAAAAATAACGGATAACTAGATGATATTAGTTTATAAAAAAAATCAGCTCGATTGCATCAAAAGCCTATGCTTTTTGAGACACTTTTGAGTCTGTTTTCTGAGAAGAAACATTAGTGAATCTCTCTGGAAAGATTATTGAACCTCTCTGGAAACATTAGTGAATCTCTCTGGAAAGATTAGTGAATCTCTCTGGAAAGATTAGTGAATCTCTCTGGAAACATTAGTGAATCTCTCTGGAAACATTAGTGAATCTCTCTGGAAACATTAGTGAATCTCCCTGGAAACATTAGTGAATCTCTCTGGAAACATTTGTGAATCTCTCTGGAAACATTAGTGAATCTCTCTGGAAAGATTGGTGAATCTCTCTGGAAACATTAGTGAATCTCTCTGGAAACATTAGTGAATCTCTCTGGAAAGATAAGTGAATCTCTCTGGAAACATTAGTGAATCTCTCTGGAAACATTAGTGAATCTCTCTGGAAAGATTAGTGAATCTCTCTCAAAAGATTAGTGAATCTCTCTCAAAAGATTAGTGAATCTCTCTGGAAAGATTAATGAATCTCTCTGGAAACATTAGTGAATCTCTCTGGAAACATTAGTGAATCTCTCTGGAAACATAAGTGAATCTCTCTGGAAACATTAGTGAATATCTCTGGAAATATTAGTGAATCTCTCTGGAAAGATTAGTGAAGAAAGCTTCCCATAGTGGGATCAAATCCTGGATCTCAAGGATTACAAGCACACCATATCCACTACACCATTGCAGCCTTTTACTACATGTACATAGATATTAAGGCAACCATGAAAACTAATCAGGTAGCGTTCTAAATGGTTTGTAAAGACTTTAAGTCCTGCTTTTCCCAGGAACCTAATATGACAGTCAAGATATGCCCTGGGAAATGTTTCAGCCTGATTATTCTAAAGGGCAAAAACTGTTACAAAAGCAGAAGTTATGTTTCTTATTCAATTCATTTCATCTAATTGAGATCTACCTACAATCATGTATTAAGTTGTAAATGTTATGCTCAAGAAAAAAATGCACTTTTTCATATCTTCATGAGGAACAATTCCTGCAAGCTTGAAAGTTGTATGCAGAAAATTGTAGGAGATTGCCTCCGGAAAATTTTGGTCAACTGACAGGCAGACAGACGGATTTATGTATGGCAATTCCTGTATACCCCCCTTTTACTATGTACCGGGGGTATATTAAAGTGATATTAGACGCATCTAACAGTATATAGGTGTCTATCGCAACCGTTGTTTATTTTTGGTGTTTTCACTTCATATACACTTATATTTGTTAATGCAGCATCGATATACTAAAACAATATCCCGGAAAGAGAAAAATAATGCATTTGAATATCGTTTTTAACGTAACTTTGGTAAGTTTAAAATCTGGGACTCACCGCGAAAACATATGACAATTCTGAAATTATGAATACATTTACCTTCGTGTCTCTGTCTACCACATCTTCGGCCATACTTCTTCAAAGGATTATGTTATAAAAGAGGTGTCAGTAAAGTGACTTTATGAGAAATACTCAAATTGTATCGCTTTCGTAAATATGCGGCAGTTCCGATCGGCTTAGAGGACTAGGTTAGTCACGTAAAATATCGAATATAATATATATTTTTTATAAACAACTGGTAGCAAGATGAGTTACAGATAATTGGTCAGTTACCACATTTTAACTAACTCTTTTGAAATGTTAATTCTTTTCAGCTCAATTCAACAGTGAAAGATGCGTCTAATATCACTTTAATCCTCAGCAATTAAATCCAAACTCAGCAATATTAACATCTTCACTTAAAGACTCACACAGTGTCACAACATCCACGCTATAAACATCATTAACAAATAGCCGTGCTCTGGAAAAATGGGGCTAAATGCATGTGCATAAAGTGTCGTCCTAGATCAGACTAATTACGCTAATCAGGGACGACACTTTCCGCCTCAACTGGATTTTCGATACGATGAAACTTCCTAAACAAAAAATACCATAAAAGCAGAAAGTGTCGTCCCTGATTATCCTGTGCGGACTGCAGAGGCTAATCTGGGACGACACTTATGGCACATGCATGAAGCCTAGTTTTCCCAGAGAGAGGCTCAAATACATTAACTGACAGTCCTACAACACAAACACTGTGTTGAGTGTCATCCAGCACTCAAGCTTCTCGGTGACATTGTTCATCCCCCAAGAAATACATTTAAGCAAGTTTATGTTTAAACGCACAAAAGGAATCATCCAAGCAGTCTGGTCAGGAGCTACCCTGTCTGCAAACGAGACCACAAAACCTGCCTGAATTAACCTCAAGGAGCGGACAGTGTAGCTCCTGATCAGACTGCGTGATTGCGCAGGCTGGTCTGGAGCTACGCGTGCCGCCTATGGCATAAGAAACATTACACTGTGTTAAGTATCATTGAGTGTCACACATACACTGTGTTGAGTGTCATCCAGCGCTCCAGCTGCTCGGTGATGTTGTTCTTCCTCCAGAGGTCCACATCAGTCACGTACACCCCGCTGTTAAAGGAACACTCCATCGGGCTAATGTCCAGCAGCTGTACGTTTTTGTTCTTGAAGTCTATGTACTCTGAGTATACATTCTGAAAGGCAGGTTTTGAAGTCTATGTACTCGGAGTATACATTCTGAAAGGCAGGTTTTGAAGTCTATGTACTCCGAGTATACATTCTGAAAGGCAGGTTTTGAGGTCTATTTACTCTGAGTATACATTCTGAAAGGCAGGTTTTGAAGTCTATTTACTCTGAGTATACATTCTGAAAGGCAGGTTTTGAAGTCTATGTACTCGGAGTATACATTCTGAAAGGCATGTTTTGAAGTCTATATACTCTGAGTATACATTCTGAAAGGCAGGTTTTGAGGTCTATTTACTCTGAGTATACATTCTGAAAGGCAGGTTTTGAGGTCTATTTACTCTGAGTATACATTCTGAAAGGCATGTTTTGAAGTCTATATACTCTGAGTATACATTCTGAAAGGCAGGTTTTGAAGTCTATGTACTCTGAGTATACATTCTGAAAGGCAGGTTTTGCATGAGCGGATTTTTTTTCCTGACACATTTAACAGTATTTCAGCCATAGCAGTCAGTGAACCTTTTACAATTATTTTATAAATATTATATATAATATATTATATATTCCAAGTTGTATGGTTTTGTAAATACCGGCAAATACATTTTATGACATTTAAATGATTTTCCAAAAATATGAAAATAAGTCCCTTTATGCTACTTACACGTTTCCATGGAAGGTTAGGCCATTCAAAGTGATTCACAAGCTCTATGTGCACATATATTGCTTATGCTAGTAACTGATAATCACCTTACTTAGATTAGGAAGGGGGGGGGGGTGAATGGCTGTAAAAATCATTTCATGACCAATCCTCGCATAAGTTATTGGATTGGGCATAATAGTGAACTCACAAACAGTGGATTAAATATATTATTTCAATTTATTTTAAGGAAATTAATCAAAATCTAAGGAGATTTTAACAGTACACAAGAGAGCTGTCTCAGGACATGTAATCCTCCACTTTGTCAGAGTTATAAGAAAATGTGTTTGGTGATCCCTACCTTCATCATGGTGATCCTCTTGTTGGATCCCGTACAGTCATCGGAGAATGCTGCCCATGTGTTGGGCTTCAGCTCCACAGAGTTCAGGCCATAGAGGTCACCTAGCAATGGCAATATTAACAGGTCACAACTGAGTGGGGTCATAGAGGTCACCTAGCAATGGCAATATTAACAGGTCACAACTCAGTGGGGATTTTTTTTCTCCAATAAATAGCGTCTTTGAAATTTGACATGAATGGTTTTCTAAACAGGTTGGATATTTACATAAAACTTTGTCTGAACAATTTATACCACAATGTGTGCATTTAGTGTAAACCTATTAATAACAGCTGTATTTAATCAAAAGCCCAAGTAGACTGAGACACTTTTTAGCCTGTTTTCTGGGTAGAACCAGTATTTGGGTGTTTTTTGCGGTAGATCGCTCCCACATTTGGGATAGACTCCTGGACATCCCAATCGCTATAAGGACACCATATCCACTACACAACCGCGTAATAGTTTACATATTAGAAGTCCATGAACCTTGAACGATGGCATCGTCATCTATGAAGATGATTCTTCCATGTAGATCTGGGAACAGTCTTGGTAGGTAGTAACGAGCGTAGTTCAACTGAAAACACAACACATTCATGATGCTGTAAAAAGCCAATATAGTTACAGCCTTAGTACAAAAAAATAATTAATCACACGTAAAAATGTTATCAGTTAAAATGGGAAAAAAAACACGCTTAACACTGAAAACTATTTTCTTTCAAAGAAATACATATAAGGAAGTATATGTCTGAACGCGCTTCGTGCAAAAGGAATCATCCGTGCAGTCTGGTCAGGAGCTACTGTTTTCGCAAATGAGACCAAGAAACCTTACCTGACTTTACAGCCGACATCCTAGTTCCTGACCAGACTCACAATTGTGCAGGCTGGTCTGGAGCTAGGCTGGCCGCATATGGCATAAAATCCATTTTGGCATGTTGTGGCTCAAATGTAGTGTATTTGCTCGATTTACTCCAGAGGAATCAAAAGCTATATAATGTATAGAGACTGTATCATTACTAATTACAAAAGTGATTTCATTTTACAGGTATCACTTTGTTGGTTTTTTATTTCTGATTAGTAAAATGTCCATTACAAATCATTTTTACGTTAAAATTGGTCATTCAAGTATTTAGGACAGTAGATTTAATGGTAATGCAAACACCAACTGAAAACGCACCTGTTTGGTTAGCCATTGATCAAGACCATAATTTAACTGATGTCAGAAGAAAACTGAAGACAAATACCATGGGTTTCAAGTTTACAACAACTGTATCTTTATTAAGTTTCACAACTCCAGTAGTTATATACTGCTAGATATGTGTGTCATAAAAATTTGAAAGACAGTAGACTAAAAGAACAGTTCAGGCAAAATTGTAATTTTTATGCCGCACTCAGAAAATGGGCTTATCATAAAAATAACATACCGGGTTTCGAAAAATGTACGATTTTGTGCTCAGATAATGGTATAAAGTGCAACCGGCTTTACATAATATTTCCTAGTACTTATAGAAGGTAATAAGAGAGAAGGTTCATACTAAACGTTTTGTTTTAACCTATTTATTTGAACTCGAAAGCCTAAGGCTTATTGAAACACTCTCCATTTCCTGGGTAAAACCAGTACTTGATGTCTTTAGAGGAAATCTAATGAGCACTCCCAGAGTAGGGATTAAACCCATGACCTCCAGGTCGCTATGCGGGCACCTTATCCACTACGCCATGACAACCTTAAACTAGCCATAAATAAGATTATCTAGTAGCAGTTGTTAAGAATGAAGGTTCCTATTACACGTTTGACACATACAGGTTTGCCGAGCTCCGGACGACTGCCTCGAACTTGAATCTTCCCCACCACCCATTCCTCGGGGAAGGCTTTCACCTCATACATAATGTCATGTAGGCGAGAACCCTCAATCCACGTCCTGAAATAGATTACAAAGAAATAAAATGGCCACGCTCTGGGAAAAGTGGGCTGTATGCATGTACATAAAGACATTTTGTGGGCTCCACGCAAGACTATCGTAACTCACTATAGCTCCACGCAAGACTATCGAAACTCACTATATAATATATAGTGAGTTACGATAGTCTTGCGTGGAGCCCACGAAATTTAATTTAGTGTTGTTCCTGATAAGCCTGTGCATACGGCATAAGACCAATTTTCTCATTACACAGGTCATACTAGTTTAGATTAGCCAGTGCAGTCCGCTTTCAGTCGGGAGTGGAATTTTGTTTCGCAGAGACTTCCTTTTAATGAAAAATTCCATAACATCGGAAAAAGTTGTCCCTGATTAGCCTGTACAGAAATGCATTAAGCCCATGTTTCCCAGAGCGCGACTCAAATCTAGATTGGTTTTTGCTTTCAGCTTAATACAATATTTGACTTCTTGAATTTTTTTTTTTGATGTGTTGTACATTGTACTTAAACCATGATAGAAAATTATGCATGATTCTGAACCACAGCATTTGCAAATTTATATTATTATTTAACTTGGTATTATCCAAACAAAGTTCAATGTGTTATGAATTATGAATAATGACCATAAACTTCATACATGATTAACCCTTCGCATGCTGGGAAAAATGTTGTCTGCTAAATTTCTAAAATTAGCATTTTGTTCAATTTCTTTTCAAAGAATACTATCAGAATAGCAAACAGTTTGGATCCTGATGAGACGCCACGTTCTGTGGCGTCTCATCTGGATCCAAACTGTTTGCAAAGGCCTTCAAAATTCGGTTCCAGCACTGAAATGATTAACAACAAAATCATTTATATTTATAGTTTATGTCGTTATTCAACTTGTTATTATCACATACTGTACAATATTCTCGGTGCAATACAACCATTATAAATATTCTTATCTTAAACTTGAAAAAGAGAATATTTTGAATTTTTAAATTGCAGATCATTTTTTGTTTGACTGACAAATTGCATTATTTTATATTGGCAAGAAAACATTGTATATAATATGTAATGCAATGTCAGTAAAAACTTGTAAAATTGATCTGCATTTTTGATATTAAAATATATGTTATTTTTTTGTCATAAAAAAGCTAAATTACATGTACATACAATATTAAAAATATTAATTAAAGTTTTATTACATTTAAACTTGCCTTTTTATGGAAAATAAAATTCAAACAGCCAAAATTTAATAATAAACTATAAATGAGCCTTTCTCTGGGAAAACGGGGCTTAATGCATGTGCGTAAAGTGTCGCCCCAGATTAGCCTGTGCGGACTTTTATGGATTTTTATATTTTAAGAATGTCTCTTTTAAAAGAAAATCCAGTCTAGGCAGAAAGTGTCGTCCCTGATTAGCTTGTGCAAACTACACAAGCTAATCTGGGACGACACTTTACGCACATGCACAAGCCCCTTTTTCACAGAGCGGGTCTCAAATATACTTGATATGTGCCAGGCTGTCCTGGTCGACCACCAGGTGGTACATGACCGGATGGCGCGTATTGATGTCTATACTGTTAACCAGCGCCACCATCCCGCCCAGTGTGTTCTCATCTGACGTGATGCACACATGGATTATGTCCCCTTGCTCAAGGGCAGACTTGTTGAACCGCGCCATTTGGAAGGCTTGGGCATGTACAAACATGCGACCTGTGAAATAAAATTCTAAAATGATCCCTGTTGATTTATCTATATACAAAGAAACACTCAATAATAATTGTTGCGCAAACAAATAAAACACAAATCTCAGTCATAAGTGCAGCATGGTACAGTTTTTAAAAGCAACAGATGAAAAATAATACTTCAAGGCGTTTAAAAAAATATATAGCTCAGTTTTTATGCTACAATCTGACAGACGGAAGTCAAAATTGTACGCTACAATACAGATTTTATTTGACCTTATCTAGGCCATGTTGAGCCCTATTCAATACTATAGAATTGCTGGCACATGTATAGCTTCTTTACGGTAAATGTTTGTCTAAATTTTGAACTTTGATTGAGCTCATTTCCATGCATTATGATGAACAATCGCATATTGTTATATAGCTCTTTATTTAACACTGTTATTAGTTCGCATTCTAGTAATATACAAACAATTTTTCTATTGCACTTCTGTTTTATCCTTTAATGCTCTGCCTCAGAAGCAAAGTGAAAATCACTATTTATATGCATCCAGCAAATAAACCAGAACAGCCTGCAAGTAACTCGCAGTCTGTTCCAGTGTATGTTGTTTAACCCTTTGAGTGCTGGAACCTGATTTTGAAGGTTTTTGCAAACAGTTTGGATCCAGATGAGACGCCACAGAACGTGGCGTCTCATCAGGATCCAAACTGTTTGCTATTCTGATAGTATTCTTTGAAAAAAATCGAAGAAAATGCTAATTTTAGAAATTTAGCAGACAACATTTTAGCAGACGACAAATTTCCCAGCATGCAAAGGGTTAATGCTCATTAGTATAATAGGTTTGGAAGTGAAGGCTTTTAAACTTGAACCAAGTAATCTGACATTTAATTTGATTTCCTAAGGGACTACAAACGTGTAAAAGTGGTAAATTGTAAAGGTTTACTCAGACTTACCAGGCTCAGCTTCTATTTTGGTGTTGCCCAGGGCTCGCTGCTTGATGAAGGAGGGCAGGGGCATCACGTCCGGGAACCACAGGCACAGCATCACAATCAGCCACACAACCCCCAGCACAAGCAGTACTGTCAACAATCACATACTTCTACTTGTATGACCCGCGATGAAGTGAAAATGGATCTTATGCCATATGGAGCCAGCGTAGCTCCAGACCAGCCTGTGCATATGTGCAGCCTGGTCAGGGGCTGAAATTATGAAACCTTGCATGACTTTATAAGAGAATGTGCTGGGCTGGAGCTACACTGGCTGCATATGGCATGATGCATAAGACCCATTTTGGCAAAACTACTCATTTTGAGTTCTAAATCTTTCAATTACTTAAAACCATTCCGGACAAAGTTTAATAAGACATCATCCATTCAGTAAATGATTCATAAATGACTTTGTCTACTCATGACATGGTCTGATATTGAAATGTTCCATTATTAATTTATAACATGGACTGTAAGGACAAACTGTACTACTTAATCCATAATTAGCAAATTAATTGGATTCTTTCCATGACATAAAGAGCAATGCATACTTAAATGCTCAATCTACATCTACATCGTATGTTGCTGCCGTCAAGCTTAACAATTCTGCGATGGGTGGTGAGAAGATAAAGTAAGAGTGAGAAAAAAATAAAGATAGCGCTGACCTTAATAAATTGTTTGTTTGGAGTTACCTGACCTACTCACTAAAATACCCGCGACTCATATTTTTTTTAGCCTTCCAGGAGTCTTTTTTTTTATTCACGTAAACCAGCGTTATATCTCTAAGGGCGTTTTTATTTAAACAATCATTTATATATTCTGAACAATTTATTCACAGTTATTATGGACCGTATCCGCAAAGAGTCGCTTTCGCACATTTTAATCCCTTTTGTCAAAACATCGCAGTCCACACAATAGGTCAGTAGAACTGCCAAGCGTGTTTTCACAACACCCAACACTCTATCCAGTTTCGTCCGGATTTTCTGCTTCATCAGCATACAGTACAATAACTGTTTCAAAAATGACTTATGTCAATGACCGTAACGATAAAGATACAGCGTGTTTGATTTGCAATTAAGTTTGAGGAAATGACAATTCCAAATCAGGCTGACCTTAATAAATTGTTTGTTTGGAGTTACCCTACCGACTCACTAAAATACCCGCGACTCATATTTTTGTTTAGCCTTCCAGGAGTCTTTTTTTTTTAATTCACGTAAACCGGCGTTATATCTCTAAGAGCGTTTTTATGTAAACAATCATTTATATATTCTGAACAATTTATTCAGTTTGAACAGAATTATGGACTGTATCCGTAAAGAGTCGCTTTCGCACATTTTAATCCCTTTCATCAAAACATCGCAGTCTACACATTAGGCAGGCCTCGAACAATTTTCCCAGAGCCACTCGCCCTGCAGGTCGAGTAGGCCTGACAATCCACTGGCCATTCACTTTAATCTTCTCGCCCTGCATTTAAAAGACGAAATTTTACTGAAAGACAAGCTTGATTGACAAATGATTACAGTATGGTAAATTTTGGCTAAGGGATCTGATCACAAATTATTCTGTTTATTAATAATAATTTTTTTTCTGTTTATTTATAATTAAATATAAAAAGTATTATAATAAACCAGTTATGTATTTTTATTTTATTTATATTTACATGTAAATGAAATTTTATTCTTCACGGAATGACCTATACATTTAAATGTCTTTTTCACTATAAATCGATGAGCTAAGAGCACTGACATCTATGAAACGAGCGCAGCCGATTTGGAGAATTATTTTTACTGTGCCCTTGACATCATTTTTCGTTGTCAAAATGAAAGTGAAGTTTCTTTGTGTACTAAACCTATTTTTTGTTCGTTCAAAAAATAGTTCGCAATTTGTATCGATGTGGCAGGAGTTCTGGAACTGAATTTATATTTCACAACTTGAAAAACAGCACTCGCCCGGTCGGTCGAGTATTAAACAAACAGCACTCGCCCAACCGTCAACTTCACTCGCAAATGCGAGCGGTCGAGTGGATTCTTCGAGGCCTGCATAAGGTCAGTAGAACCGCTAAGCGTGTTTTCACAACATCCAACACTTTATCCAGTTTCGTCTTCATCAGCATACAGTACAATAACTGTTTCAATAATGACTTGTGTAAACGACCGTAACGATAAAGATACAGCGTGTTTGATTTGCAATTAAGTTTGAGGAAATGACAATTCCAAATCATTTGCGAAATCATTCTGTTAAAATTTACCACGAAACATTTAACAAAAATTTAATACATGCACGCCACGCTTTCCATGCGTTTGACGTGACGTTGTACATGTAGGGAATAATTTGCGCGCGCTTTTATCGAGACAAAGGTTAAAACACAATGTACATTGGCATTTTTTTTTTTAGAATGTGATAACGTCAAGTTAAAATTAGGATTGGGTAGAGTGTTTTGGATTACAAATTTAATTGTGCGCATTTGAGAATTCAACAAAATATGTAATATGGACCAAGTTCTAGGACACTCATACCTCGGTACGATGCGTTTTTCCGGATTTTTTTTCCGAAAACAAACGTTTGCCTGTCATATTTCACACCTTCTTTAAGTGGCAAACGCGGTTTGTGTATAAACTTTGCAAACTGATTGAACATCAATTAAATAGGTGATAATTTGAAAGTGCCGAAGTGACAAACTGTGAATGCCGAACTGGTCAAACCCGAGTGCTGAGAACGAGCGAAATCGATAACGAGTGAAAATTTCCGGAATGCCGTAGATGATTCGTTCTCAAATGATCGGGCGCTCGAACGAAAAAGTCAACCCCCCCACCTAAAAAAAAACTCATCGGATTTATATTGATCTCAAAATCGACCCTGGGTGGCTCAAATCCGGATTTCCGGAATAATCCGGAAAATTGACACCCCTG
>VMBQ01000071.1:11506-22530 GCA_007657795.1 Dreissena rostriformis | reverse complement strand
TATATACCAACGTATGACTGAAATACTTCTAAGAACAATAACAATCCAACCAAACATATGAATGAGATTATATTAATTAAGATTAAATTCATCATAATGTAATGAATAACTATATATACCAACGTATGACTGAAATACTTCTAAGAACAATAACAATCCAACCAAACATATGAATGAGATTATATTAATTAAGATTAAATTCATCATAATGTAATGAATAACTATATATACCAACGTATGACTGAAATACTTCTAAGAACAATAACAATCCAACCAAACATATGAATGAGATTATATAATATATTAATTAAGATTAAATCCATCATAATGTAATGAATAACTATATATACCAACGTATGACTGAAATACTTCTAGAACAATAAAAACCCAAACAAACATATGAAACAGATAATATTAATTAGCATAAAAGTCAACATAATGTCATGAATAACTATGTTTTCAGTGATGCTGAGACGGTGTTTTGGTAGCTCATTGGTAAAGTCAGTCTTAGCTGCTGGTGGTTACAATGGAAGCAAACGATTCACCAGTACAGAGAACAGGTAATTTGTGAACAATCCCCCCACCCCAAGAGAATGTACATACAATTCTGAAAAGCTGTAAAAAATAAAAAATAAAACCAACTGGTGAAATCAGGCATTCAAACAAGTGCCTGACACAATAACCTGCTGGCTAATTTCCAGCAACTTTCCATGATGTAATAAAGCAGGACTGAATTTCTTGTAAAATTAGCATCAATAAATATACTTATAATTATACTTTTAAACAATAATTTAATATCAGCATTTATGATATCAAATGATCAGATAACATTATTTTTGTTCTAAAACAAAAGTTGTTTAGTATTAACCTAAATTACTTCAGCTGGATAGAATCTTAAAAATAAGGCTTATTGAGAATCTCTTGAGAAATCTATTTGCTGGTAAAACTATTGACTGCTGTCTCTGGGAGTGACCTTGGGAATGCTTCTTCAGCGGGGAAAAAACGGTATCGCTAGGCACCAGGAAATGGGTGAAAATTGTCACTCTAAAAACTGTTATCAATTTCATTAATGTTTTGGTCCTAAATAAACTTTAGTTAAACTAGGAGTTCAATATTATAAAACCTTATTTCAAATATCTCGACATTCTGAGACAAATTTAAAAAAAATGTGTTTGCCAAGGGTTGCTGGTAAAGTGTAGGTAGGAAGCTACTAATATTTGTTTTGATAACAAAAATAAAAACAAACAACATTTGAGTTGGGACAATTTCATTGGTTTTTGGAGAAGGTGAATAATTTGAGTTGACCTTTTCCCTTGCAGGAAGCCCAAGACAGGCATCCTTATGTTGAACATGGGTGGACCGGAGACTCTGGATGATGTACACAGCTTCCTGTACAACCTCTTCATGGACAAGGACCTTTTACAGCTGCCTGCACAGGAGTAAGTGACGCTCAATTGGTAGGGTCAGGTACTACTTAAAAGTACCCCGGGTACTCTTTAACTATCATACAAAGTACCAACAGTACAGTAAATATACTTAAAGGTACCCTAGAGTATGGCCAGATGCCTTTAAGCAAACTTTCCGTCACTTTGTAAATTGTAGTAGTACCTGGGGTACATTGTATTACAATAAAGAGTACCCATGGTACTTTTAACCCTTTGCATGCTGGGAAATTTTTCGTCTACTAAAATGTCGTCTGCTGAATTTCTAAAATCATCATTTTCTTCACTTTTTTTCAAAGACCACTATCAGAATAGCAAACAGTTTGGATCCAGATGAGACGCCACGTTCTGTGGCGTCTCATCTGGATCTAAACTGTTTGCAAAGGCCTTCAAAATTCGGTTCCAGCACTGAAACGGTTAAATAGTACCTGAGCCGACAACCACCAATTGAGCATAAGTGACAGTTGAACTAGATTTTCAAGGAATTATGGTATCTCTTCGTGCATGACTTGTAAATTTACGTTCTTGCCATTGATATGGACTGAACTAAGTTACAGTTAATAGTGTTCTTCCCAGGCAATTTTAGCGTGGCGCCGCGCCTTGCTGCCCTCCCAAAGCGCCACTCTGCCTTTTTCAAAGGCAAAAAACATCCCGCACCCTTATTAATAACATCTGTATTGCCTTATGAACTTACTTGTCCGCAAAATCAGCATCTGCAACATGTTGTCTTGATTGTTTCACACATGAATATGTGTAAGAAATGCAAGGAAGTAAGAAATGCATCCTTCAACTAAATGATTAATATTATAATCACATTAGTATTCAACTGAGCACATTAGAATTAGAATTAAATAATAACAATACAAGTATACCCATAGCTGTTATAATTGATAAGTAATAATCTATAACAGTATTTTCAAAGTAAAAAAGGCACCACACGTATAAGTTAACTGTCCTTTTTTTGCATAAACCACGCGTTAAAATGCTGTTTGTGAATTTACTGCGTCATGCCCCTATGCCCTCCTGGGAAAAACACTAGTTGAAATACATTTTACTAGGAATTATGATATTTCTTTGTCAATGACTTAGACATTCACATTTTCTTCATGGACAAGTTAACAAACTTTTCAGGAATGAGTTACTTTGAACACAATTTTCACAGGCAGAATTTACAGTTCTTTCTCATTGACTTATGAATTGATGTTCCCTCTATGGACAGGTGAGTACTTTACACAGCTGCATTTACAGGAATGTGTAAGGTTGAACATATTTTTTTTACGGGTGAATTGAAATAATCATTATGTAACAGTGTTAATATAATCTTTTATTTATAAGAAGGGATTTATTTCAATCATTCATGCTCCAAGATAGCATTTTTATGCCCCCTTTTAAAAAAAAAGGGGTATATTGTTTTTGGCCTGCCTGTCTGCTTGTCATTCTGTCCCAAAACTTTAACCTTGCTCATAAAATTAAAACTCTTGGGTCTATGTTCTTTAAACTTCACCTGTGCATGCATCTCATTGACATCTACAACCAAACACGGTTTGAGGTCACTAGGTTAAAGGTCAAGGTCACTGTGACCTTTACATTAAAAATGTAACCTTGTTTTTAAAATAGCTGCCATGCGGCTTCAAAGCACAGTAGGGGGCATTGTGTTTCACAAACACAGCTCTTGTTTCATTCATTTTTTTAAAAGAGATAGTGGTAGGTCATAAAAATGACATATTCTTTAAGTATGAGATATTTAACTTGATTCCATTTCCTTTTCAGATGCCTAGCCCCTATAAATTCTTTTCAGACGCCTAGCCCCTATAATAATAATAATTGATTCTTTTTCAGAAGCCTAGCCCCTATCATTGCAAGGCGTCGCACCCCCAGGATCCAGGAGCAGTACCATGAGATAGGTGGCGGGTCGCCAATCAAGAAGTGGACCACCCTACAGGGTCAGGGAATGGTGGAGATCCTGGACAGGATCAGCCCGGAGACAGGTGAAGAAAAACGGGGCTTAATGAATCTGCACAGGCTAATCAGGGACGACACTTTCTGCTTGTGGAATTTTTTGTTTAAATGAAGTCTCTTCCAAAAGAGAATCCAGTTTAGGCGGAAAGTGTTGTTCCTGATAAGCCTGTGCAGACTGCACATGCTTATATGGGACGACACTTTACGCACATGCATTGTACCCTGTTTTCCCAGAAGAGGCTTATAAACAGTTTTAAGCTCACATATTAATGTGCACAGGTTGAGCTTTTTGGGATCACCTTATGTCGTTACGCGACATCAGTAATGCATAATTTTTATTCAAATGACGTCTCCTCCTAAACTTTTGAGCAGATTTTTATATAGCTTCAAAAAAATGATTCTTATGTGAACCTCTTTCAAAGTTGTTCAAATCTTTCAAGTCCGATTCATATGTAGGTCACCAGAGCTAAAATACATTTTGAAAATAAAAATTGTTTGTTAGTTTGAAGAACACTTTTGTTTCCACAATAAGTCCAACACTTTTCATCCAATCTTGATTTAACTTCAGTAAAAGGTTTTTGGCCATAATATCCATATTTCATTACTTAAAAAATGTTATGCTACATTTGGAAAAATCTAAAAGGTTCATAAAGGTTAATGTGTAACTCAAGGCGTATCACTCTCACAAAAGTTTGTTTTGGGTTACACAGTTCCTTGATCTTGTGCCTCATTTACACTGCATTATTTTGCAGCTCCACACAAGTTCTACATTGGTTTCCGCTATGTGAACCCTCTCACAGAAGACTCCCTGGAGCAAATGGAGAAGTGAGTTTTAAACATTTAGTTTTAGCCTCTCTCTGGGAAAACCATGCTTAATGCATGTGCAGAAAGTATCATCCCAGCTTAGATGGACTGCACAGGTTAATCTTGGAAGACACTTAACCCTTTGCATGCTGGGAAATTTGTCGTCTGCTAAAATGTTTTCTGCTAAATTTCTAAAATTAGCATTTTCTTCGATTTCTTTTCAAAGAATACTATCAGAATAGCAAACAGTTTGGATCCTGATGAGACACACGTTTTGTGGCTTCTCATCTGGATCCAAACTGTTTGCAAAGGCCTTCAAAATCCGGTTCCAGCGCTCAAAGGGTTAATGCACATGCATTAAGCCTGTTTTTCCCAGTTTTCGTGGCTCATTTACTTTTGTACCAGAGTCTGTTTCCCCAGTCTTTTCTTAGACTTAAGAACTAAGAATATACCCCAAAAAGTTCTTAAAGATTGTGTGCATACTGTCTACCAGTTTGGATAATACGAAACAAATTCTTTTCATCACAAGATGCTAAAGTATAGTAGATTTAAATTTGTTTGTTTATTAAAGTGTCACCCCTTTTGATTAAGGGAGAGTTTTGACTTTGTAATACACCTTAACTGATGAATATCTTTACTCCCAATTACTAGTACTATCCTTTATGGCGGGCGCTTCGTAGGAATACAATTGGTACCACTCTTTTTGACTATCTGCAGGATCTTTAACTGGCTATGTTGTTGAATGCCCTAACCACTTGGCCACGCTGCCTAATAATAAGTGGTTTTATATACCTAGTATTACTCAACATTTTAATGTCAATGCATTGAGAATTTAATATTTTAGTTTTGTTTATGCCCTAAGAGTTTTTCCGCTTTTTTGCACTGGAGGCTGTTTCCACAATTTAAAAATTTTGGTAAAAATTGTGTTCACTAGTAATTCACATGTTTGTCATCTTATATAACAGAGGCCAATTAAAGGCCTAGTTCTAACGATAATTTTCTTTAAATTATGCAGTTTTCAACTAAATCAAAACCTACACTAGCTTTTATTTTTCCCATGTCAGCTATTTAAGCCATATTTCTTATGAAAATCAAAAGGCTAGTGGCTCTACTGAATGAGAAGAGTAAAAGCCCAGAAATTATTACCCATTCATAATATTTCTCCCACAGGGATGGCATTAAGCGAGGTATCGCCTTCACCCAGTACCCACAATACAGCTGTGCCACGACAGGAAGCAGTTTCAATGCTATTTATAGACACTACCACAAGAGGGGCGTGGTCAGTCAGGTGGCCTGGAGCGTGATTGACAGATGGCCCTCCCACCCGGGCCTTGTTCAGGTGTGCTGGTTTATTAATAGTTTATATAACAAGCAGATCGATCGCCCCCATTGAAGATTTTGCTTGAATTTTACATCTTAAATACCTCAATGTGTAGATGATTGAATTGTTGTTGACATACGTGGGATACATTTTCATAACATGATTTTTGCCTTTACCAGGAAGAACTTTGGAGACAATTGAACTTTACTGGTTATAATTTTTGCGTTGCTTTGACTACTCTGGCAAATAATCTAGTGCTGACCTAATCAGCAACTTGCAGGCTGTAGACATTTGTTGACATTTCTTGTCAATTTTATCCTGTACAAATCACAACTTTTTGATATGAGTGTGCTTTTGAGCTCGACTATATATATATATATGCGTGAGCGTTAGCGTGAGCGTTGGAATGTTAAAGTTTTTGTAATACCTCAAATATTTTCTNAAAAAAAATTTTTTTTTTAAACATGGTAAAAAAAAAACATTTTTTTTATTTATTTTTTTAAGACCGTCCAACCATCTCACCCAAGCTATTGCTATCAAACTTTAAATATAATCTTATTAGTTTGTTTTATGTCTTTACAAATGTTCAATAGATTGTGTAAAATATACCTAAACTCAAAATCGTCTATAATGTACCACTTCTTTAAAACATAAGCGATCAATAAGTTTCAATTATGGTCCTCTTCCAGTTAGAATATGACTATATAACCTTGACCTTATTGAATATGAACAATTTCTCCATGATGCCTTACTTTATACTGTCAAGCACTTGAATAGTCTAGCGCGCTGTCCTCTGACAGCTCTTGTTTTATTTAAGGGGTATGTGGTCTTCGTTCTTTACACTCAATCTTATTGTACTCTTGCAATTTTAGACTCATGTTCAGCACATACGCGAAGAGTTGTTAAAATTCCCAGAGAAGGATCGAGACGATGTTGTCATCTTGTTTTCTGCACATTCCCTACCGCAACGGGTGAGTAGCTAAGTCAAATGAGCCTTGTTCTGGGAAATCTGGGCTTAATGCATGTGTGTAGTGTCTTCCCACTAAGCCTGTGCAGTCTGCACAGGCTTATCAGGGAGGATTCTTTCTGCCTAGACTGGGTTTTAGTTATATTAAAGATTAAATTTTATGCTCATGCATTTAGCCCAAATTTCCCAGAACAAGGCTTAAAAGTATCTGTTGTTTCAAACAAAATCATGATTTTCTGGTTCATTCTTTTTTATGCCCCCGAAGGTGGGCATATAGTGATCGCACTGTCCGTCCGTCCGTCTGAAATTTCGTCACACTTAAACTTTAAAGTGTGCGTTTAGGTTTCGAAAAATGTGGAAAAAGGGGGCATATGTCATTCTTTGGTGACAAGCCCTGTTTTGTCGTATGAAAGTATCACCAGTGTTCAATGTCAAACTAGTCAAACATCAAATCATGTCATTGCTTACTTCTGTCTCACCAAGACTTTACAATGTCCAGGACCCGATAGAAAAGAGCTGGATTTCAATATCTCATGAAATCTGTGTCCTGTTTCTGTAATTAATTTATCGCTCTTGGAAAACAGGGTTTAATGTGTGTGAAGTGTCGTCCCAGATTAGCTTGTGCAGTCCAGTCTGGCGCTTATAAAAAAGGAGAAATCTTTATATGATAAGATAACGTTAAATACACCGTTGCTACGTGACGTGGCTTAGCCAATGAAAAAAACGTGAGCCTCGCTCTGGTCTTAATGCATGTGCGTAAATTATCATCCCAGATTAGCCTGTGCAGTCCAAACAAACTAATCAGGGTGGGCACTGTCTGCTTTTATTGTGTTTTTTGTTCAAAGAAGTCTGTTCTTAGCAAAAATCCAGTTTAGGCGGAAAATGTTGTTCCTGATGAACCTGTGCATTCTGAACATCTGGGACGAACCTTTACGCACATACATTAAACCCCTTTTTTCAAGAGCGAGACTCAAGTATTCTATGCAATATAAAAGATCCCTAGCTATCCCCTTTTATTACCTGTTTTAGAGCCAGGATCGAGGTGACCCCTACTCGACGGAGGTAGCTACCACGGTAACCGCTGTCATGAACGCCCTCGGTAACACGCATCCCTATAGACTGGTCTGGCAGTCCAAGGTACGCAACCCATGCTGGTAGTGGATATAAGTAGGGATGGCAAAATTATTCAAATATTCGAATAATCGATTGAATGGTCAGTATTCGAATAACAGAATTGATATTCGCAATGCAATATTCACACTCTAAGAAAGGCCCCGAACTGTTGTTTGTCAATATGAGCCAATTAACGGCTTCAATTGACTGGCGAATAATAATTTAGTTTCTGTGATCACAGTATGAACAGCCATTAAAATGTGTGAATTACTCAAATTGCGCAATACAATATACAAACTCTAAGAAAGGGTCCAAACTGCTGTTTGTCAATTAGGTGCCAATTAAGGGCTTCAATTGACTGGCGAATAATAATTTAGTTTCTGTGATCACAGTTTGAACAGACATTACAATTTGTGAATTATTCAAATTTAACAAATGATATAAATTCGAAAAGTAAATTTTTGGTAGAAAACTTCAGAACAATTATGTGTGATAAGGGATCGTAATTTAAATCTGAAAATGCCACCAGCCCCTTCGGAAGTATGGAAATGCTTTACACTTTATGTGGATAACAAGACCGCAACGTTTCAAATAAAAATAAAGTTCTATGACATGATGTTTTTCTTATATTTGTTCTTGAATATTTGGTGTACATTGCATGCCTTATTGATATGTTTATTTATATAAACGTACATGCTATAGTTACTTTAACATTTCAAATAAAATAAAATTATATGACATGATGTTTTTCCTTCTATTTGTGCCCGATTACAGTACAGGTCATAGTATTAGCCGACAGCGATACAATTATTCGATAGCAACGTAAAAAAACAGCCTCCTATTCAGCAAACGGATATAACTTACAGAACAATGGAAGTTAACACAGAACAAGTTTCACGCTTTTCTGATATATTTCGCCTAAATAGGCTTTTTCAAAATTTGTTTTTACAGTTAAGCTACATTTTCTTTCTATTTCTCAACACAACAATTGTATATTCAATTTTATTTCTGTGTCAATTTATATTTAATATCTCTACTTGATACGAAACTGAGTAATATAAGTTTAATCAATCCAGCCGTTTTATGCGAATATTCGATTAAATGGATTTGCGAATATTCTAATACCAATTTAGGTATTCGATGCCATCCCTAGATATAAGTTATACGTTTTTTTGTTTTTTTTATCTGAAGCAGAATGTTTGCACAGATATAGTTAAAGCAATAGAAAGAAAAAAATCAATACAGCAAAAATATCAGTCCCAATTACTACACAAGATGGTCACAATATACATAATTATATATGATGAGAAATAACATGCTGAATTTTATGGAAACTTAAAATATGTCAACATCGTTAAGTGTAGACGTGCGCTACTTTTTTTCATGCCCAATCATCCACACATTCCTGAGCTATGTGCCCTTGAACTTAGTCGTGGGAATGGCAGTAACATAAAATGTTTTAAGCTTGTTGAGCAAACTTAGTCCAAATGTGTGAATCTATTAAATTGAAACTTCAGATATGTCATCACCATAAAATGTACATGTGCAGGACACTTCTTTCCCAGTGATCCAGACATTTATGAGTAATTTTGCCACCCTTTGAAGAAGACGAGGTATATTGATTTGCACCGGTCCATCAGTCAGTCAGATGGGCAGTTTTTAGACCATTGCAATTTCACACGATATTCTGATGACCCTTGGGCCTAAAATAATGCAAATTGGTATCATTGTCTTCCGCCCCACTCCCAATGGCAAAAAGTATATATTTTTCCCAAATGGGGCCTAAAAATTCCCAATTGAAGGGTTTTCAGCATTTAGTTCATCTCCCATCCAGCTATATAAGTTGAAATTAGTAAATATAATATTGAAAACACTTTTATTCTCAATTTTGGAGCATAATCAAAACAACAACACTATAATTTCCCAATTTTAGTAAAAACGCTGCGATGTTTCCCGATTTAAAGGGACCCGGCCCCATTCCCAAAATGGTGAGGGAAAAAGCAGACTGCTCAGACTAATGGGATGACACTTAATGCACATGCATTTAACCCTTTGAGTGCTGGAACCGGATTTTGAAGGTTTTTGCAAACAGTTTGGATCCAGATGAGACGCCACAGAACGTGGCGTCTCATCAGGATCCAAACTGTTTGCTATTCTGATAGTATTCTTTGAAAAAAAATCGAAGAAAAAGCTAATTTTAGAAATTTAGCAGACAACATTTAAGCAGACGACAAATATCCCAGAATACAAAGGGTTAACACCCCATTTTTCCCAGAGCGTGGGACAAATCAAGTTTCCCACGTGAAAAAAGTTCCTTTGAACTAAAAAATACAATAAAAGCGGAATAGTCTGTGGGACAACACTTTACGCACATGCATTAGGCCCAATTTTCCTGCAGGTGGGCCCCTTGAAGTGGTTGGAGCCTCAGACACAGGAAGCCATCCCGAGCTTCATAAAGCAGGGCAAGAAGAACATTCTACTGGTCCCGATCGCGTTCACCAGCGACCACATCGAGACGCTGTTTGAACTCGATCTTGAGTACGCCAAAGAGCTTGGCGCAAAGGTTACACTCTGCTAATATTGTTCATAAAGAAAAATTATTGAATTTTATTGATAAGAAATCAGATGTGTGTTTTTTTGTGATTTGTATTTTTTTGTTCAATCTGAGGATTTCAGCTTTTTTTAGAGGCATATGTTTTGTGTTTAACTCACCTGAGCACATGTATAATGATTTATTTTTTCATTTGAGTTTACAGATACATTCACCATCTGTTATGCTGTTCTTCTTATATAATGGAAGTCTCCAATCCTGAGTATAATGATTTTTATGCTTCCCCAAAATTTTTGGGGGGAGCATATAGTCGCCGCTTCGTCTGTCCGTCCGTGCGTCCGTCCGTCCATGCACAATTATTGTCCGGGCTATTTTTCAGCAACTGATGACCAGAATTCAATGAAACTTCATGGGAAGCTTCACTACCAAGAGGAGATGTGCATATTATTAGCGGGTTCTGGTCGGATGATTTTTTACAGAGTTATGGCCCTTTGAAATTTTCCATTAACTGTTCATATAGTGCAATTCTTGTCCGGGCTATTTCTCAGCAACTAATGACCGGAATTCAATGCAACTATATGGGAAGCTTCACTTCCAAGAGGAGATGTGAATGTTATCAGCCAGTTCTGGTCGGATATTTTTTCACAGAGTTATGGCCCTTTGAAATTTTCCATTTACTGTACATATAGTGCAATTCTTGTCCGGGCTATTTCTCAGCAACTAATGACCGGAATTCAATGAAACCTTATGGGAAGCTTCACTACCAACAGGAGATGTGCATATTATCAGCCGGTTATGGTCGGATGATTTTTCACAGAGTTATGGCCCTTAGAAATTTTCTATAAACTGTACATATAGTGCAATTCT